>CM074954.1:6853552-6879989 GCA_037577455.1 Pangasius macronema | reverse complement strand
TCACTTCACTTCACTTCACTTCACTAAGTCTAAATCAAAGCCCATTTTAGTTCCTAGGGTACTAGGAACTAGGGTAGATCTGCACTGTGCAAACATTACCAATTGTGACATTCCCTCCTTTTGGCTAAAGCTTCAAGCTTACCAGGCCCTTATTTTAGCTTTAAAACCAAAATCCAAACACAGTAAGGCTGACCTTAATGAGCCCACGCTGACTGGTTCAGTCTTTTAAAGCAGAGACCACATCACAAATTCTAGTGGCTCCAATCGGTCAAAAAAAAGGCTTTAGAGCAGCGCACAGTGCACACGCTGCGCTGTAATGCATCATGGGTAGTGGAACTCTGCAGTGCCCACATTCATTAGATTTGAGATTTTGCACAGATTTGTGACTCTGAAACAAATGGGAGATTTTTCTTTTTGACTGGAGAGTGCTTCACACATGTAGGAGTAGTGAAAATGCAAACGTTGTTTATCTGGAGAATTAACTGAAAGCAGTAATATTTTATTGACCAACTGGATTGCGTACATTCAGATCTTTTTGAAGTGGGTTCCTTGTAAACTGTTGGAAGTATGCTCTTGCATGTGAATCTCGCTTGTTTTTGTATCATGCAGCTTCTTTCCCGTAGATATGGAAGAGTGTGGATATGAGTGCCAAATTTCTGTGCGTATGCACCACGTCCTTATGGCATGATCAGCGCATGAGTACATAGACCAAACAGCAAATATATGTGCTCAATGTACCAGTATGTTTCAGCAAGATGTTGAATATGCCAGCTGTGGATCAGGGTTATTTAAGTTCAGGGTACTGGGAGCTTTGGTTTGTCTGTGACAGTAAAATGTGAATGTTAAAGAGCTCAATGGGAGTAGATTAGAAGCAAGTGGACATGTGGCAGCCATGTGTTTGTAGCTCATCTTACCCAAAAAACCAACCCTGGCACTGTCTCGGGAGAAATCTTATCTGGAAAAAAACAGGAGGAAAACAACTTAGTAGAAGATAAAAGTAGAACTTGGAGTCTTGAACACCTCATTAAATGGCGAGGCACAGGCATTTGTGTTGGAACATGCAGGAAGTGGACTGTTGATATTATTTGAGCAACATCAGCAACACTAAGCTAACATCTGGTCCACAGAGGACATATGACTGTTTATTTCTCTCTATATCTGTTTCTCTTATGTCCGTATGTAGGCCAGTTTTAATCCCTCGTGTGACGGGAGGGACCGCACACCGCAGATTTACCCTGAAATATTGGCCTAGCTGGTAATAGAGCTGGCTTTTATAATATGAACAAAAATATCATGTCTGGATCAAATTATTATACATATTGTGATTACGATATATATTGCCACCTATTAAAATAAAAAAATGATGAACTTACCATGTGTTACAGTTAAAGATGAGCTGGTGTTAATATGAACAGAATTTGTTAATATGTTATGGATCTTATAGATCATTCCAGTGCCACAGTAGGCTATATAGAGATAATGTTTAACAAACAGTATTTTGTTCAGCCCTAAACTGGCCACTTAATAACCGTGACTCTTATTCATACTACTCAAAAAATGGCAAAGTACATTGAAGCTTTGAAACCAGATAAGCTTCAGACTGATCAGAGATTTAGATCATTACTTTGCCGGCAAATATGTAGGCAACTGGGAAGTGTGAGTCAAGGCTACTTATAAGGACATGCTTATTCTGATAGGCTTCACTCATTGGGTGGAGGGTGCAGGGTGGAGGTCAGTGGGATCAATCTCACCTTCCTCCCTTCAAGCTGAAAGCTCTGGGTGGGAAAGTGTTTCCTGAATGCCTCTGTCATATCCGTGTCCTCAGTAAACCCCAGCTTTGCCCGCATACCATGATTCAGCAACTGCAGCTGGAGCAGCCGAAAAAGCGACAGAGGAAGTGATGACTAGAGAACCTGAGCCAAACCAAAGTCACTGACCCGTAATGGGCCGAACTGCGTCCGTTAAGCAGTGGGTTTGGACAAGATACCACGTCAATTTAGTTTAAGGCCTTGTTATTGATGAGGGTATGACTCTTACCACAGGAGAAGAAATACTGCTTTCTTTCACATGTTTAGTGCTTGTATAAACCTCTGTCTCTCTCTCTGGCTAGCTGATCGCTATTGGCATCTACAGTTTCCTGTTGGTCCCCTCAGGGCCTCATATGACTTCCTTCCATCTTGAAAGTCTGTGAATAGTTTGTGAATCATCTTTTCTGCCCCTCCTTTACAAAAAAATACACGTTTACAAAGGCAAACCTTTATTCTTTTCTTTATAGCTATCTTCAAACCCCAGAAATCCCAGAGTTTGATGCATAACTCATATTCTCTCTTTGACCTTCAGTACATTTAGTGTTTTGGATGTACCTGACAGTGGTTTAACCAAAATCTGAAAATATGAAAGTGTGTGGAGAGATTTGAGGTATATTTTTATTCGTGGTGATCAGGTGAATCAATATTAGTTTAGCTTATTGCGAATTCCACTGCATTTGGAGCCAACTTGGGGGATCAAGTTATCCAGTTGGTTTTGAGGACTGACCCATTCTAAACTAAATATCTATATCCCTTTGGTTGACTAGAGAGTAAAAGTTCCAAACAATAAATACATATTAATACTGAACACAAATACATTATTCAGTATTCTAAATTGATAGATTTGAATGATGTGAACAGGAAGTGGACAATAGTGAGTAATCGGATATATTTGCGAGGGGCCACAATCACTTTTGGTTTAAATCTGGATGCAGATACAGATACATATATTTGGAGCACTAAACACATATGGCACATATAGATACAGACACAGATAGTGGCATTTCATTACACCCCTAATGTATAAAGGCATGTGTGAGTATATAATATCAGGACTTACTTACTTTAACAGGTGTTTTAAATGAGTATGTATCGAGTAGCCATGGTATGGCTTCAATATGGAGCAATATGCAGATGATAAATATAACTCTCATGCCTAGATGCTGGTAAATGTTATTCTTTCCACATTTGTACAGAGCTAGAATTATATTTAATCTGAGCTTGAGGAAGCACAGTCCAGTATTTCTGTTTTTCCTTCTGTATAATATTCTGTGTTCATACACTGAGTGTTTCATTAGTGGCTCAATCACACTTGACTCTTTCCCCTGTAGGATGAACTGGATCTCACCGACAAGAACAGAGAGGCCATGTTTGCCCTGCCTGCTGAGAAGAAATGGCAGATCTACTGCAGCAAGAAGAAGGTTAGTCTTTTACTCCTAAGCTTAAGTGTTTCCAAACTGCTCCTCAGGTTCCTGTAAGACCTCTAGATTGTTATAGAATATTAGATAAAGATTTAGGGAAGTTGGCAGACAAAAAAAGCAAGACGATAACTCGCTTTCAGCCAAAGAACATGTAAAACGTTTTATGATGAATGCTTTGAAATGGAAATGTGTAACTGCTGCTCCCTCTAAACCGCAAGCTAAGATGTCCACCATACTCATCACACTTATCTCCTCCCTTCCTCTGCCGAGCAGGGCCGATGCTTTAGTTTGTGGTCGGCCACTCTCAGGATATTACTCTCTCTCTCTTTGATTACGGCAAGAGGGCTGTGGCGGACAGCGAAAGCCTTACCGGATCTCACATTAAACAAATGCACATGGCTGTCCTCTGGATCGTGTATTGGTAATTGCTATTCCTTTGGCAGAGTGAACAGAAACCAGTGAACTTTCTGCAGTTCTGGTTTGGCATCCTGCTGGTTTTAGACCTTGACAGTCGTTTCGTCGTCGTAAACCTACAGCACGCAGACTCTGATCTGCAACACTGACCTCCCTGCAGCCCGTTACAGCCTCTGGTCAGGACGGCTGTGTTGGTATTGGAGGCAGGGTGGGGTGGTGTGCAGTTTTGTAAGTGTGTGGTTTGGAGCAGAAAAGGGGATCCTGCCATGCCTGCTGGAACCAAGTCATCTGCAGCCAATGTTCTCTCTTTCTGACAGTTTGAAGAAAAAAAAAAAAAGCCTGACAGGTCTCCCGTCAGTGCAGAATGTTCGAAAGAAGGAGAAAAAAAAAGGAACCAGAACCAGGCGAGGGTTTGCTCGGAAAAAGGTTGTGAAAGAAAACAAAAAGCTTATTCACGTTGGCCGCAGTGGAGAAGGACTTACGTGAGTCCTACACATGCCAGATTAAAATGCAGCACAATGTATACAAAGCGTCAGACTCTATGACTAGAGAAAGTACTTACTGGAAAGTGGTTAAACAGAGAGAAAGAAATTCGAACCCCTTGTTCTGTGCTACAAAGTCATGCATAGCTAGGTGACAAGAATATTCCCATATTATGCCGTTTCAGAGACACATTCAGACTTGGAGTATTCCAGACGCCAGACTGTTTTATTTGGCTTGCTCAATGTAAAGTTGTGCTGATGTAATTTGCTTAAAATATTGGCAGCAGTTAAAGTTCTGGGCTTAAAAACTAGCAGTGCCTCAATGGTTGAAGGCTTGGACTACTCACCTGAAGGTTGTGAGTTTAAATCCCAAAACTACAAAGATGCCAGTGTTGGGTTCCTGAGCCTGGTCACTAACCTTCAACTGTATCCCATTTCACTTCACTTTGGATTAAAGCGTCAGGCAAATGTGTAAATGTAAATGAGGCTGGACGGTTATGAGTTTAAATCCCAGGACAGCCAGAGCCACATAACTGTTCCAGGGTCTGACATTGCACTGTGACCTAAATATATAAGGAATAAAACACGACTGGGCATGCTGCTATATAAAAATAATCAACGATAGGGTGGTGTGATGCAGCCTGATGCAAAGTCGAATTACAGTTACCACTGTTAGAAGTTCATTAACTATCAAATAACAACATGTTTCTGAAGTGTTTTATTCCACTGCAGCAATTTGCCTGTGATTACAATTTTTTTGTTCATTAAATAACATGTTATACTTTTTATCCATATATAGTTACATGTAATGATTTGGAAAATCCACAGAACAAGTTCTTGTTATCATATCCAATATATCAACTATAGCAGCTTTTTTTCTCTTTTCTTCTGGTTTTGACGAGGTGGGACTTCTGAAAGTACACCGACTTTTGGTTTTTAATGTCGAAATAGAGACTGACGATCAAAGCACTGGACACTGGAGACTCCTTTAAAAAAAAAAAAAAGCGAAGTTTTATAATCAGTTTATGTGGAGCAACCACCAAATATTGCATTAAAATACACTCTGCCATCAGAATCACTATGTGTGTGTATATATATATATATATATATATATATATATATATATATATATATATATATACACACATAGTGAGGTAGACAGGCATCATTCTTGTGTAGAATATGAAAAGCTAATTTGGTACTTCTGTTACCAGACTTTTTTTTTTTTTAAGCACAGCTGTCAGTTTGTGAATTTTTTTGGCCGCCTTCCAAAAGCTCCATTTCAGACTGCACTGTGGTCACTTATCCATGGAAACTGTATAATCAAGTCCAGACTATAATCCACATTTTCTATGGTAGATTATTCTGTAATGGCGTAAAGGCACACAAAGTACCATAGTTAGACGACACATACTGGCGCTATAACAACTCCATAACAGAGTAGCCATAATAGCCTTAATAAACACCCTCATATGCATTCCAGCTCCAATGAGAATATCTTGGCTGTCAGACAGATGTTGTGTAACAGTGTTGGCTGTATGTGCATGTTTGCGTGCTTGCGGTCGGGACCTTGTTGTAAACGGTTCATGCACTTTTCGGTTGTGGTAATGCATTCTGAGTGACTTGATTGCCTTGATTGAAGTAAGCAGAGGCACACAGTCACTCTTTTGTGTTTGCTTGCAAGTCTTGGACTTGCTGTTTATTTGGATTGGACATTTGGGTATTAGGGTGTCATTATAAGACATATTATAAAGTAAATTGAAAGTTCTTTGAGTCTTGTATTATTTCTCTTGGAAGCATATATTTCTTCCTATTTTGTCAGATGCAGATTAACAAGGAAGCCGAAAATGAATGGAAACATCTCTTTTTGTCTCGGAAGAGTGGCCTTTTCTAAAGAAGTGTTTTTTTTCCCCCGATCCGAGAATGAGCCTTTTCCTGGCTAGTGTCCTGTAGATGTAGTGTGCTGTTTTGATGAAATGGGATAAACAGGGCAAGAAATGCTTGAGCTCTTGTTAGGAATGTCGCAGTTTACTCCAGGCTTCCATTGACATGTAAGATTGAAATAATTACCTCTTCTATAACTAGCACATGGAGCTTCTTAATAGTTTAGAAAATAGTGCATGGCAGTTTGGCAAAGACAGCGGGTCCTCTAACTTCACGAACAAGGGAACGTACAGATCTGGATAAGGCATTGCATTGTGCTCTAAGCTGGATTCCTGCAGCTGAAATCAGATCTCCGAATTGGATTGCAGGATAAAGCAGGGCATAGCCTGCTGAGATGCTGGATCCTGGCAAGATGGTTGTCTGACCTCAAAAACATGGCTGATTACTGCTCTGGCACAGAAATAGACAAAAAAAATCTGTGTTGTAATATGATTTAAGCAAGAAGATTCTGCAGAGCAAGGCTGTTCCTGAAAGAAATCACCAGCTTCTTGTTTAGCCTGTGGGATATTCCGAGTAAGTTACTGTTATACGTCTTACTGTTGAGCTTGTTGCTTCTCAGATAACAAGCCAAAAAAGGACAGCGAAGCTGGAATTAATACAAAGTAAGGTTTAAAGGAGAGATGTAGCTGATTATGAATACATTATTTGGAATGAACGATGAGCTCAAAAAAAATAATGTGAGCAGGAGGTTTTTACTTTCATGCGCGCGTGAGCAAGCGGTCAGATATGAAGCTTGTGAGACAAAGAAAGTCCACTTTAATAAGGACGTGAGGCCCTGTGCAATGCATTTACAGCATTCATTCATTCATTCATTCATCCTTAGTAATTGCCTGGTCAGGGTCACAGTGGTTTAAATTAGACTACTAGTTTAGTTATATTTTGGGAAATGAAACCAAATAAAAATGGAACTATTGCCACTGGCTTCGAGTAATCCCTATTTAAGTGTCACTATTTAAGTTTATAAATATTATATAAAAAACAATTAGGTTTTATTTCTGTAATGACCTACAATGACCTACTTGCATTTTGAAATACTGCAGCTCTTGCATTTCTGGCATCATTGTTTACTTTTGTCGGTACACACTCTGTCGTTGGATAGGAAGTCCAAAGAGATTAATAATATGGATATAAATATATTCTGTAAATATTCTTAATATAAAAAAAGTAGGTATTTTCTTTGATTCGTACTCGTGCGTGCATGACGAAGCATACAGCTTGAAGCCTTTCTCCAGCTTGCTAGAAGGAGCTTCATAGATCAAGTCAAGTCAAGTGGGTTTTTAATCATCATTCCTCTATATAGCTTGTATACACTGGCACGAAATGTCGTTTTCTCCAGGACCATGGGGCAACACACAGCAGTATGCAAGACACATAAAAGAATAATAAATACACAGGACAATAAACATACAGAACATGGGCTGTAAACTTTTTAATAGTGTAGCAGCAATAAGTATGACATTCCCTGAAGTGTCCATAAGTGTCTGATGGAAGTCATTGGCATTAACCTTTGTAAGCTCTTTCACAAGTATACAAGCAGTGGAAGTGTGGAAACACAGGATAAGTATTACAAAGAATGCAGAAGTGTTTGTGCAGTGAGCCCATACAAACTCTAGAGATGTATTTGAGGTTGAGGAACTGTCAGAGCCAGAATTCACAGACAGTGCTGACATTGCTGGCATTTCTACCTCTGGGGTTTTTTCTCCAGTGTTTTCCAGTGTTCCTGGTGGCATAGTGATAGAGTTCATATTTAATTCAAAAAAAGAAAGAAAGAAAGTTTTGTGAAAGATCAAAGATGTCACGGTGAAACCCAAATTGAGGTTTATGTCTACGCCTATACACTTCATGATTTGCGATACAGATAAAAATAGTGTCATTGCCTTACAGCACTAGTGTAGGGGTAGAAGAAAGGCCCCACGATGATAAACAGCTAGCCATATGGATCTCTGCAGCTTAAGCGCTTACATTTATGCTTACTTATACATTCTGGTGTACCACAATCCATGTCGTAAGCACACTAAATACCTGGTTGATATCTGCCAAAGGAAATATTTAGATGTCTCCTGTCGCTTTGTATTCTTAACCTAAGCCATCACTCCGGAGGAATAATGAGGAACATGTTTTCTACATTTCTTCAGTTCATATTATCAGCATTCTGGGAAAGCCTTAAGCCATCCCCCATGACTGCAGTCTCACATAATAAGCTCTAATTGAAGGAAACGTCAATTTGTGCAGTAATTCAAATGTCCTGTGTATTTCTTTTCTCTGGCTTGGAGTTTATTTTCCTGTTTGAGGAGAAAGGGACGTAGTTGCACTTTTACTGACTTGAGCTTTCTGAATAGTCACATGGTCATATTATTCACGTGGTCATCATTACGAGAGTGAAATATGTGAAATTGGGTTTTCCCTCTGTAAAGGGAATAATGACAAGTAAAATGTAGGTTAAAGAAATCTTATGCAGTAAGTTGATTACTGCTTTATTGCATGCTTCTCTGTTTCAGCAGCACAGTTTGAAATATTTAATACCAGAACTTTTAAGCCATATTACGTATTTGATCAGGGATTATAACCCAGTAGCTTTTTTTCGCTGACAATTTTTAGTTAGCCAAGTAACTGATGCAACAAGACTTCTTAAAAATCATTTATTTATGAGATTTCATGTTAATTTGCTGCATTCCCAACCCAGAAAGCCTGCGTTCCAGTTCATAAACTTAAGTCCTTCAGAGATTACTTCTTAACAAACTTCAAAGTTGCTTTCCCTGACTCGTAACTTGTCAGTCCGTCCAATAAGTAGTGATGTACTTGTGTTTATTGTAAGGACATGCTCTTTTTGTAAACTGAAATATTTAGTGTTTTGGCAGCTGTGTCATCACGTTCACATTTACACAGCTGCTCCTCTGAAAGAGTCTATGGGTTCAGCCAACATGTTCCCAAATCTCCACAAACACTCCGCAGCCCAATCTCCAGCACGGATACGCCATGCGAAAACGAAACCGCAGTAAAATGCTTTAGAGAATGCACACGCTCGGGGGTCATGTCGTTAAAGAGGCAGGAGAGAATTTGATTCCCTGAGCATTACCAAGCAAGATGCTTAAGAGAGCGCTGCCAGGACCCACTGTTGCGATATAATACGTGAGGAGACATGAAAGAGGAACGTGTCTCAGAATCGACGGCGCACGTCTGCACTGCGAGAACACGGCGTAACGTGTGTGTTGAGTTTGGGTCATGAGGGGGGCATTTAACAGGGTAGGCACAGGTTTCCAGTTCTTTTCAATACTTTCCAGGTTAGAGCACCGCTGAACTGAATTCTTTCCAGCAAGCTTTTTCTTTTTATCCAGGAGGACGAAAAAGAAAAATAGGAGGAAAAAAGTTCAGTTCAGTTCACCTGAAATAACAGTAAAGTTGGTATATGTAGTACATAGTGAAACGTAACGTTTCTCCAGGAACAAGGTGCTACATATGACAAACACAGAACAACACAAAACTACAAGAGAATACATAATTTATACATAAAGTGCACAAGTGCAAACATGTGCAGACAGAACAAGACGGTACAATGACTACTGGGACAGACAATGGGCAAATGGGCACTGTAAGTCCCAGTGCAGCGCCGACCAGTACACAGTTCTAGTGAAAGTCATATTTAAGTCTGTTTTTCTCTCTGTTTCTCTCTCCGTCTCATTCGCCTTCTCTTCTTTCACTGCGTATCAAAACTAATTAAAAAGCCAACTATAAAGCGAACACAAGTGACAGTAGGAATGACTTCACAGTTATGCTTGTAAAGTTCCGAAGTTACTCTGTTGCTATCTCAGTGTCTTCTTCTGTGAATCACATCCAGTCACAGTGCATTATGGGTATTCCATGGTTGTTTGGGTGTGTTATTTGTATTATACAAAATACACACCCCAGAGTACACTATATAGTGAGTAGGACAGTTTTTGACATAGGGATGATGCTTTTCTTGTTCTCACACTTTTTTTTTTCTTTTACTCTCCTCCTGCTCCTCTTCCTTCTTCTTCTTCTTCTTCTTCTTCTCATTCTTCACCTTCAACAGCTTCACTTCCTTCTCCTCTTCCACCCTTTCACCATGCTTCTCCTTCTTCTCCCTTAGCTCCTATATCTTCGTCTCATTCTTCTCTTTCTTCCCCTACACTTCCTCCTCCACCATCTTCTCATCAGTTGTCTCCTTCTTCTCTGCCTCCTTCTTCTCCCCTCCAGCTTTTCATCCTTCTCTTCCTTCTCCTCCTCATCCTCTTCCATCTTCTGTCATTTTTCACCCCATCATCTTCTTTCTTCTTTCTCCTCCTCCAGCTCGTCCTCATGCTCCTCCTCTTACTCCTTTTCATTTTTTTCCCACCTTCTTCTCCTTCTAATCATTCTTCTCCTTCTTCTCCCCCACTCCTCCTCGTTCTTCTTCTCTTTCTTCCCCTTCTTCCCCTTCACTTCCTCTTCCTCTTGCTCCTGCTCCTCCTCCTTCTTCTCATCCTTCTCCTCCTCCTCCTCCTCCTCCTCCTTCTTCTCATTTTTCAGCTTCTTCTTCTTCAGGTCCTCCTCCTCTTTCTCGAGGTAGAACAATGGTAAGTAGAGTAAGTTGGGAAGAAGAAGGACGAGGAGGAGGAAGGAAGAAGAAGAGTAAGAAGTCCTTCATTGCCTTCATGTCCTCCCCCTCTTCTATCTTCTCACCATCCTTCTCCTTGTCCACTCCTCATTGTTCTCCTTTTCCTTCTTCTTTTCATTCTTTTTTCCCTCCTTCTCCTAAAATTAAAATAAAATGGTGCACTATCAATTTACTCATGAAAATTCCTCAGCTACTTGTTTTATATGCTTATGTTTTATGACTCCTTCAAGAAAATTCTATTTTTTTTTCTTTCCAAAAAATTAAGAAAAATATCATTTGAAATACAGATGACACAATGAGGTGTTTTGTATGTGGGGTTCTTCTGTTTAACCCAGAGCCATGGCAAGCCTGTGCTGGCCGAGAGCTAGGGGTCATGTTTATTATTCCTCTCTCCACTCTGGGTGCTTTAATAGTACAAATATTGACACACAGGGGGAACAGCTCGCTACCGTGTTAACCTTAAACCAAACAGGCACGTCTCCCTCATCTCACCCCGTTTGTAGCCAAGAGGAAACTCACCACCTTCTAATGCCCGCTTCTGTATTAGTCTGCCAGGAGCAATGTTCTCCACACGGCAGGCGATGAGTACAAAACTGTCGTTAAGCTGATAATCTGGTTAGAATCAGTCTGGCTGCATGAGCTAACTATGTCTGGGTACAAATAAGAGAAAGAAAACAAACTGAGTGGTATTTATGTGTTTCCCCCTTCGCTTAATCATCCATACTCCATAGGTTTTTCAGGTGTCAGAGGTAATACGCTTTGGAGTAGTCCACGTTCTCGTTAAAATTCTAATTTACTGTACATCCCCTATTGGTGTCCACATCTCTTCATTAATCACATGCAGGCCATGCTGTTTTTAAAAAAACAAGCTCATAGTCCAAACTTGACTGGGGTTGACACAGAAACCAGGCCTCTGGTGCTACTGTTTCCCATAGACGTAGGTATCACTCACATCTACAGCAGTAAGATGTTCTTTGGTGGACAGAATGAATTTGTTCACAGATCAACGTGCATGTAAGCTGAAAACAAGAGAACCCAGATCTCTTTTCTGAAGGAAGGTTTGACGATAAACTGCAGTAGGTTGTAATTTATTTTGCACACAGCTTGACTGATGCTTAGCACAAGAGGTGATGGCCACATGGCCTGCCTGCTGTTGACTTATTACCATCTGATGTGCACAACATCGATCATTATGTGAGATGGTGCACACTGTGATCAGAGCAGTGAGCATCGCCCTGAGGGAATAATGATGAACTAACAACATTTGGTGCCACAGCTGGCCTTAAAAACAACCAGTGAGGGTAAAAATCTAGTTAAAGGACCAGATCTAAAAGGAGGATCAAAACACGGAGCACATAATTTGGTCCACTGACAAAAACTAAAGTTTTTTGAACTTCAGGAATTTTTTTTTTAATATAGGTTAAAATGACTGGTTCTGATCACAGTGGAAAAAGTCATCCATACTCGAGTTACCAGAGTACTATAGTTTAATGGAAATGTTAATTATATTTTACTATCTGATCTGATAAATTGACTTCCAGACAGCTCCATGCCAGCTACACTAATTCCCTTGAATTGTCATATGATCATTAAAATGCCATCTTGTATATGAAGCAATATTTCTTTGAAAAAAACATAAAACTATGCCAGAAATCTATATCACACTATTGTCGGCAAAGATATTATATGAATGTTAACACTCTACTTACACCAAACTTAAAGACCGGAGTATACAGTGCAATAGTGTATGTATAGTATGCGTTCCGAATTTATGGGTGCTACAGCACCCTTGGTTTATGTGAACTGCAAGACGAGCTGAGCTTCAGCCCTATAATTTAATGGAAATGTAAAGAATTTTTAATACATGTGCTAGTAGTTATCTGTATTCAGCTATTCAGTGTGATTAAATTGTGCTGACAGACAACCCAAGGTCAGGTACAAGTGACATTAAACTCCTCTTTCTTACACTCCATTTTTATTCTTCGTGCAAGTACACCTTCAGTCCTTCCTACTGATTCCTAGTATTCATTCAGTCATTCATTCATTCATTCATTTTCAGTAACCACGCCTCCCAGGGTGATTCCTCGAATTTGTAAATGATGCCTATACCTGCATGTATCCTATCACATAGGTAGCCTACTTAGCTAGTTAGCCTACTTGCATTGCCAGATGAAATTGTCACTTGTGACCCAAACATCTTCATACAGTAGGTCTACAACAAGTGAATAGATACACAATTTGTTCACTTTGTAGTTAGGTAGAAATTTCATTAGGAGTGGCGCAACAGAAAACTGTTCGTTCTGTTGTCCGGGGATCGCAATTTCGTATCCCGGCAATGAACATCGGTAGGCACCGGCCCTCAGGTTCTTTCGTTTGAACCGACGCGAGAGACCCACCCTCATCACCGTATTAGAGTCTCCCCTGTCAATCACAGTGATACTAGCCAGTCATGGGTGTTTGTGAGCTCATGTATAGTATGTGGAAGAGGGCAGATAGCACTTTCCTGTGGTTGTCTTATGTCATCCTGTGCTGTTCGAAAACATGCCATTGACTGGTTTTAAATGTCTCAGAAGAAGCACAGGGAGACCTGACTTGTGGGTTGGAATTGGCCAACACTAACTTAGGAAATAGAGAGGAAAGTAATTCCATATAGTAGAAATGAAACAATAGTTTTTCTACATCATTCCCCATGAAAGAAGTCCATCCATTCATTCTCCGTACCGCTTATCCTACATCCTATCCCAGGCACAAGGGGGCACAAGGGGGCACAAGGGGACACCTTGGATGGGGTGCCAACCCATCGCAGGACACAATCGCACACACACTCACACACTATAGACAATTTGGAAATGCCAATCAACCTACAGCGCATGTCTTTGGGCTGGGGAGGAAACCCCCAAATCACAAGCAGAAAATGCAAACTCCGCGCACACAGGATGGAGGCAGTAATCGAACCCTCAGTCCCAGAGGTGGGAGGCAACAGTGCTAACCACTAAGCTTTTAAAAGCTAAAGCCTTTAGACAAGAGGTGGCAAACCTGAACCACATCAGCATTTTATGAGTCTTTGAAGGGCCATAATGAAAATAAAATAACATTATTTTCTGTTCTATCAGTTAACACCAATAACTCTGAAAGTAGGATAGGACATTTCGAAGAAATGATGCATTTCTGAATCTTTTTAAAAGACCACTTTGAAGCCTCCTGAAAGTAGGTGGTCATTACTAAATATTACTGGTCTGATGTGAAAGTGTTGCGTACTAGGTACTAGTGGTTGTTTCAATATTAGTTCTTGCAAGTTTGCACTGATCAAATGAAACAAGGCAGCGGGCTGTATGAGGTCACTGAGCCTTGACTTTGTCACCTGTGCTTTAGACACTTAACAGTGTGTGCTGTTGTGAAAGTACTGTTTGTGTCTACACTGGGGGATTTTTTTCGAATAACTTAAATGAATGAAGTTTACACATGTAACCAAGGTGTACTATCTTAACTCAATGTAATTGTGTATTTGTTTTCGTACATCCAACATGATTTGATCATGTATTTTCAAAGGCCTGAATAAAACCAAGCTCTGTGCTCTGACCTGACCTGATGATCGAACTCAGGTCCCTGGCATTCTGCAACAGCCACTTCAGTGCTGTGCAATTCTTCCACGTGTTAATCATGTTAATTCGATACAAAATTATCGCTCCTGTCAGTGCCAACATTCCCACGAGATTTCATAATGTAATTCATTTACGCTAATACTTTCAGTGTACATACCCACAGACATGAAAATAAAATAAAAATGAAATTATTCATCATGTTTTTCTCCTCATATATTGTATATATTGTATAATGTCTTGCCTGTTGCCTTCTCACAACTCTCCTTGCATATGTATGCCATGTGGAATTGTCCTGATGCTGTGGCTTTTTCATCTGTTTCTTAAAAGATCTGAAGCATGGGATGTTCGTGTGATTTCTGAGGTTGCTTTAAGCCTGTACCAGTTTTCCGATGGTAAAATCCACATATCTGGTGTTGTACTCAAGCAGTTTTGTTTTCCGTGTTTATTTAGGAGCAAGAGGATCCCAACAAGCTCGCTACCAGCTGGCCCGACTACTACATAGACCGCATCAACTCCATGGCTGCTGTAAGTGCCTGTTTCAGTGCTTTCTATAACATGATCACAATCTACAAGCACAGTTCGCTTCCTATATCTATTACTGCCTCTCTGTCCTGACTCACTGACCATTTAAAACATTGTTTTGTGACTTCATCGTTTAGTCCTCAAGCAGGTTCTTGATTCAGGATACTGACTCATCAGTGCTGAGTTTGACTTTAAGAATAAAGTGCTTTTTAATGTTGTAGAAATAGCCAAGCTAATGCAAATACCAAATCTTCCCTGTTCAGTTCTACATTTCAAGCAATATACTCAGAACAGGACACTCTCCAGTTCATTAATTACTAGTATTTATTTTTAAGTGATACTGAGCTGCCATTGGAGTATCAGGACTCTAATAGTTCCATTACACATTTCTCCAAATTAGAGTTGAATATGAGTGACTTGGAGATCAGAAAGTCAGTACGCTGGAGACGGGAGGGAAATCTCTGTGAGTCAGACTGAACCTACACTTCTAGTCTTTGTCAATCGACACCAGAAGGATGTAGAATAAGAATGTATTTGGACTGGTCTTGCTATGGCTAAGGAATGATTGATTTGGTACTGTTCTTAACTCAAAAGTGGATTTGGACTTGCTGTTGGATATTCAGTTTTTAGACGTCCATATTCAGTGGTCCTTGTAGAATATTTCCACATTAACCTATCTCCTACTAAACCTCAGACTAGTGAAATCTCACTCAGGCATGCTGTTCAAGGGTGGACAATAAAGCAATCGCCATTATATTTCACAGCATTTATTTATTTATTTATTTACTTATTTATTTATTTATTTATTAAATTAGATTTGCAGACATTAGATACTCCTAGCAACCCACTATTTAGAGGGCTATTAATTTTGCAGATGTTTGTGTTTATTGGCTAGGTCTGGGAAAACATTCTCCTCACAAACGGCACACTTCCTGCTGGGTTTTAGGTTCAAGACTACTTATAGTGCCTTGTCAGGTCCATGATCATGTTTCTTTTAATCCTTACCACACATGTTGCTTATCTGTGTCCTTGTGTGTTTGTGCTCACAGTGATTAATGACATTTCTAATTATAGACCTATTTCTGAGTTTCCATTTCTGTCCAAACACAATTAATAAAGTTAATGAGCGATAATAAGGAATTGCTTCTTTTTGCTGATTCATTGACATTGACATCTTTATCCTGTCAGATATCAGTGCAGCCTTTACATGTATTTCTGGCATGGTTCAGGTTTGGTTTACAGCCTTGTCTTGTTGATAGAGTCCAGTCCATTCATTCATTCATTCATTCATTCACTATATCTTCACTATGCATTTTATCCTGGTCAGGGTCACGGTAGATCTTCCCATGAACACTGGGCATGAGGCAGGTGTAAACCCTGGATGGGACACCTGTGCATCACAGGAGTTGTTTCCAATGTCCTAAACAATGCATCTTTATTTAGTATCTCATATCATATAAGCAAACATACAGTTGTATGCAAATGTTTGGTCATGCAAATTACATATTTTATTGAATTTGTTATCTTTTTTTAGCCTTCCTCTGCTTTACAGGCATTAATTAGCTTCATTGTCAGATCCTCATTCAGCTGCTTAGAGGAGCCCATGGCTGTTGAGTGTTAGCACAAGGTTTAAAGAGTCAGAGTATTTATTACGCTCTGGAAGTTTTATTCCTAATGCCAGTTCTTGACTTGTCCTAATGAGTCAATTAAGGCCTAATGAGTTAATTAATTTTTGAGACAACTGGGTGTCCAATCTTTGCACATGCCACAATTACTTTTTTCTATTTTTAGGAGTCAAATAAGTTCCATACAAAAATAGTTTGCTGCAGAGGTTGTGTCTGCTTCTTTTCACTTAAAAAAAAAATCAACAAAATATGTAATTATGGCCAGGGGTGCCCAAACTTTTGCATACAACTGTAAATATTTTACTCCCCCTTTCACACAAGGTGACGCTCAAGTGTCAGGCCTTATTGCCCTTCTTTTCACCATATATATGTTTCCGGTGGTAAGGTCATTCAGCAAAACGGTTTTAGCTTCCACTCGTATGCACATCAATCTCAGATTTAGCTCAAAATCCATCATCTAAAATTATGGATATACTCCAAATTTCTTAAATTAGAAATGTTGTTTGTTGCTCCCTTAAACGTCTCAATATTCAGTTGACATACATGACACCAGTGTCAAACTTTATACAAAAATCCACAATCTTGACATAGGTTTTTTTAAATTTATTTAAATGGTGTCTTTTTTGAAGCCTCTGTCTGATCAGCGTGCTTTTTTATCAGTTATGACGTCAATCCTGACAGAGTTTGAAAGATGCTGAAACTCTGGTTCATGATTTCATAACCTCACACTTGGAATACTGCCGAGATCTTTTTCACTCTCTCGTTCGTTATGCCCATGACTGTAATTCACATGCACTTTCTCAGTCATTGCTGATGCCGTGTTATGGATGTGTTGGCGACATGGGCTGAAAAATATCAGGTCTAATGCACAACCAAAGTGCGTTTTTACTCTGCGTTTTTACTTCTTCCTACCTATTCTGTGACGAAAAGAATACTGGAAACCACCACGACAACGCGAACTTCAGGTTTTATTAGTCTAAATTCTATAAACAATTGTCGTAATAATCTAATGAGGATGCCAAAAACGAAAACTTATATTAATGTCTTTTTAGCTTTGAAAGACGGGCTTACTGTAAAATCATGTGAGGTACAAAGTGAATACCGGTCTAGGGTTATGTCTTTCTATATTTTCATAGCATTTGAGTGCTGTTGCTCAGAAACACTCTTTATTACCTGTTCTATAATGGTATTTAAAGGCCACACATTGCAGGAATTGTACAGTGTGTGTGGAGAGGTTGTGCTATGACTTCATGGCTTGGAGAGGATGTGTGTGGTGTGCTCATGGGATCACTCTGGGTAGCTGAATTATTGAATATGCTCATTTTCCCAGTGTCTGCTTGGCCCAGTGAAGTTACACGCTGGCTCCCAGCAGCCATGCAGAACACACTGTCAGGACTGATGTGGTCACGCTCTAAATGGGAACCCTACGGAGCCTTTCCATTCACATCAGTCTTATAGGTATCATTTTCATATTGGCACTGCCACATGTCAAAGAATTTAGAGTGAAGCAGCTAAGGCCAAGACTCCATACTCTTAAAGTAAGTCTAGGATGAAACTGTTGCTTTGGTCTTCAGTCACAAAGTGCTTGTACTCCATAATGCTTACTAGATTCATGCATTTACACAATTTATGAAGCACAACTGCTCTTCTAGCATTGAGTCGAGCTGCAGCTTGTTTTTTTCTTGTTTGTTCATGCGTGTAAGCACATTCCGGGTATTTAATAAAACTCAATTGTAAAAGTTTACGCTGCACCTGCCAATTTTAGCCCTGTGTTTGCATGGTTTTCGAGTTCAGTTTATATATTCACATTTTTTCTACTTTCATAAAGAGGGGACCGGTCATAGACCATCACACTTTCTCTGAGAAGCTGGGTATATAAGGGCCTTGAACTCGGACACGCTTAATCTGGGTCATCAATCAGAGATGGCTTTGTTCAGAAAGAGCACATTTAGCCTGCAGGACAGACCTCGACTTTAGCCGATAATCCATCCTCTGGACTTCCACATCCTACTGCCTGCCATTTAGGACATACATATCCATTTAGGGAGCTCAGCCTGGGGCTTTGCAGCCATGCCAGTGATCCACGAGCCATCTGGACAGGGACAGTCCAGATCCGTCCAATGGATGTTATGGCAGAAACATCTGCGCAGCCCCATGGCGGGACAAGAGCCTGGATCTGGTTGAACATGAATAAGAGGACCCTGATGCCATATCAGCTTTTTTTTTTTCTTCCCATAAACATGATCTATGTCTCTGTATGAAAGCAGTGCCAGCCTACCAAGCATGACTCTCAACACATCCTTTGACCAAGTCAGCCAACATAAGCCTTTACTTTTGGTATCTTGGCAGAGATTAAGGCTTTTTTGTAAGAGTAATGCAGTTATTAGACAGCCTTTGTGAATAGGATTTAATATGTAGTTATAACACACATTTGTGAATCATTTCTGCTTGGACTGAGTCCATAGTAGAAGGAAGGCAGCACAGAAGCCGAACAGAAGCCTTGGCCAAATCTAATATGCACAACTGCACTTGGATCCTACGCATAGTGGACTTGAAGCTCAACTGCCAGCATGCTTTCATAAGCAGGTCCCATGACTGCCTTGTCATATTCACGTCCCATGACTAATTGTCATTATACAATCTGTTAGAGGTTTAATCGCATTGTTTTAGAAAAAAATGTACTCGCTTGATGTGTTAAACATCATAAATCACGAATATCAATGGTTTTGCAATACGTATGTGAAGGTATTATTACTTGCTCAACGAATTAAACTTGGATCTATAAAATGCCATTAGAAATGCAGATTATATGAGTATACAAATTGTAAATGTTCCAAGCCTGCATACCTTACACTTTTCTTTGGTAAACACCTCCAATTTGCATATTGTAACATGATAGGCTCTTATATTTATGATGCCATAACACTTTCCTGTCACATGTTCAATCCATTTCTGTGCTTGGACCAGTCTGCAAATTCAAAGTAATTCTAATGAAAGAAATTCATCACAACAACTAAATCCAAAGTTTAGAGAGACTTTTAAAAAAAATCATGTACCTTTATATGCAAATGTGATAGGCTTGCCTGAGAGTAAACACCTTTATTATTTGGTTTGTACTGCACCCAAAACCAAAAAGTATATTTTTTTCTGTTGCATTTATATAAATGTATATATAAACATGATTAATAGTAGGTTTGGTCGTATATATATTCCAGATGCAGACTCTTTTTGCATTTGACGAGGAGGAGATGGAGATGAGGAATAAAGTGGTTGAAGATCTGAAAACAGCACTTCGCACTCAGCCCATGAGGTAAGGACCATCTCTTAAATGAAAACTCCACCCTGACGCACATTACATACATTTTTACTGAAATGTTCGCGATGTGATGAGTGACTCTCGCGTTAATTTATTGGTTGGTCCTGTATTTTTGTTATTCTCGTAAGAGTTAGCGGTCGTCTGCTGCTCGGATGTAACAGGGAGACATTGTTAGCGCCATTACGATGGCATTTAACAGGAGAAAAAAAATCAACAAATAATGTTGGACTCAGAATTACAGAATGCAAAATGATGCAGTCGAGGTAGCGATCTGCGAGATGATGAGCATGATGGCACTGGCTACAGGATTAGCATGAAAGTTGAAGCTTTGGAAGCTGACCTCAAACTCGTCTGACTGAACTATCTGATTTCCTAATTTCGAGACGACGTAACGAGTGAGATTCATCTATACCACGTTCGGTTAAATCCTGCAGGCCCCACTATCAGGATGTAGTTGGATGGCATTGGGAGTAATGGATGAAACTCTTAGCTGTTATGTTGATGAAAGAAGTTCATACTAAAAAAAAAAAAGTCATCTCAGAATTTAATTAAAAAATAAATCTTTTGCACAATTTAATATCCCATATGGATTAGAAATATTGATATACAGGTCATTCAGGGGGATTTTTATCTTTAACAGGGTAAACTTCACATGCGCTCTGAAGCACGCAGTTGCTGATCCTGCAGGAATGCTGGGAATGCATGTGTGTAATCAGAAAACCATTCCTAGTTTATGTAGTGAGAGGATCGGGTCAAAATTTTAGACGATCGTTTCAGATAAAAGCTGTCTGTAAAAAATTCAGATCCAAGAAACTTACACTCTCTTCTAAAATCGCCAAGAATCCTACAATGAGCTGCAGAGTCTTAAGAGAAAGATGGAGTATATTTCATCACAAGTCCTGCTTTGCCTCAGATTTTGGAACAGCTTCCATATCTCTCTCATTTGAAGTCAGTAAGATTTGGACACCACTTTATGGCGAGTTCTCTCAAGTCACTGCTTCCCTCTTACCATATACTGTGTGAGACCATCTGGCTCGTGTCTAGGGTTTTGTGGTCTGTCTTTCTGTCGTGCAATAGAAGGAGGTAACTTGTTTTTTTATGTCTGAGCACCAGTGCTGGAATATTAGAGTGAATAAAAACACGCTATTATCCAAGCGGTGCCTGCAGAGGCAGGAAGTGTGCGAGTTCACGAACTGTTTCAAGAAAGACTCGACTGGAACAGCCTGCAATTTGAAGGCAATCAAAATGTTATTGGCTTTTAATGTGTACTATTCTTGAATGGTTTATATTCCTTGAGAGCAGATGGGTGAATCTTGAATGTTATCCACGCCTTGTGTATTTTTCTTTATTAATACCAGGATGAAATTGCACAGTAATAGGGAAACTTTGATCGCATTTTGTGTGCTTATATGCGAAGTAAATGGTTCGATACCCAGTCTAGCAAAGGGCTGAGTGAATCTGAAAAATATGAATGTTTTTGGCTGATTTGTCCAAGCACGCATTTATTAGAGCCATCTTTTGAATTATACATGCTTTAAAAGATTTTAGATTTCTATAAATCCTAACCATGCCCAAATTAGACAGTATAAGTTGCACATAAGTCATAAAATGCCTACTTACTGTAAGTCGAAGCTGAAAAACATCAGCATAACTTCTCAGGAGGTCAGGTCCTTCATTCATGAATAATTGATGATCATAGGCTCATAAATGTGTTCGAACTGTGAGTAGGTGTGATTGTTTGCAGCTTGTTTTTAGCTTTGGCTCGACGTTGTGAGAATTTCCGACTTAAGCGTTCTAGCAGAACCCAAGTCACTGTCCTCAGTAAAACAAAACTGACAGCTAGGAGTCAGACTCGATGCTCAATTCAAAAGATTTGTTAGTCAGCATAGACAGTCTGCCGCCAATCGTTCATAACACTGGCTGCATTGATCACACACAAACAAGGCGTTCGTTCTGGTGTTTTGGCTCCGACGTTGTACTAGATCATCCCTGTGTGTGCCATGAACACAAGTGCTTGCAGATGTTCCCTTCCATAATGCTGACTGTAAATCCGTGTCATTCTAGGAACAGAGGATATACTAAGAGGCTTTGCAGATGGGGGCGGTGGAGGGGAGGGGCGGGGGTGATCACACGGACATTACACAGAGAAGATAAATGATTTGTTAACGTGCTGAGGTTTCACACTTTTAACATCAGCGTCTGATGTTTTTATTGACTTCTTTATGGGGCTTTTCATGATAGGAAGTCAGTGTGTAAACTGCAATTAGCAAGACACACTGAATGGGGTTAGACAAAGGTAGCCTCCTGTTAGATAAAATGAGAGATCTAGCTTTTCCTAAGCCTGGTTTATGCTTGGTGCTTCTGAAAACCATCAGAAATGAACCTGAGAATGCCTTGGTAGGGAATATTAATATTAAAATACAAATAATATAATATAATATAATGTAGTGCAGTGCTCTCCCTGTGTCACATGGGTTTCCTCTGGGTTCTCCAATTCATCTCACATCCCAAAACCATGCAGGTAGGTGAACTGGATTCTCCAAATTGCCCCTAGGGGTGTGTGTGTGTGTGTGTCTGGGTGTGTGGGTGTGGTACTGGCATTGCATGAAAGGTGTATTCCTGACGCATGCTCAGTGTTGCTGTGATGGGCTTCAGATCCACTGCAGTTCTGACTAAGAAAAGTGGTTACCAATGAATGAATCTTCTTCTTCTACTGCTTCTGTTTCTTCTTCTAAGCTCCATTATGGTATACTTTCATAATCCATCAACTGCTCCAGTTAGACCATGTCATTTTACTGAGATAAAAAAAATTTGATTGTTGATTTCTGAATTACGTTACATGACAGTAGGCCATCAATACAATAGTAAATGATGCACTTATTAATATCACTTATTCCTGTTCATGAAGTGTATATGGCATCTCGTGTGAGGAAGACATTAGTGTATTGTACAGTCACAGCAGTGTTTAGCTGCTGTTTAATGTAGTTTAGGTGCATTAAAGCAATCCTTTAGAAAAATGTAGTGAGCTTCACTACAAGCTACATGGCAAATGTAGCTTATGAACAGCACCATTTAGCAAACCATCATTCCTATAAGCACTGACTCCATTGGAAACCGCTTCATTAGCCTTTGCCCATCATTGCTTCTATGATGAGATGGATACAGTTAATAACAGGTTCCCAAAGATGGTGCACTGAATCTTCTGCCAGTTCCCACCACTCCATCACTGCGATAATCAGCAGCTTGCTCAAATGTTTCTGTTCTAGAAAGAGACATTTTTGAACTGCCTTGCAGTACATTACCAACCTCCTGAAGCCTTCGGATGCTCCTGTATACTGTATGGAGCTAAAGAGATCTGAAAGCTGATCTGAAGCCATGGGAAATTGTTTACAGTGTAAATTGCTACTGTAATTTAGTTAGTCATTGTTTACACTGGATGTTAATACTATTCCCATGATGCATCATTACTTTAAGAGTTTGCCGACTGTGTTAATTGGATGAGCTGGAATGCAAAGCAGTGGCTGCCTGAGGAGACATGACTGAGGAGAGATGCAAGTGCACTTGTATTAGTGAGAAATCTGTTGTGCATATGTCTATCAGACTAAATTAGGGTCTTGCAGTCCCCAATCTGTCTCAGTGTCTAATTACAGCTGTTGGACTTCTTCCTTCCCCATCCTGCTCCACTCATCATCATGTGTCAGCTTGGCTAGCACACACATTCAGAGTGAAGTTAGAGGTTTCTTATAGATCTTTGGGTGCTTTTTCCACTCCTCCATCCTCTGCTATAAGAATCGTCCAGATGACAGGCATTTCTTGTTTTGGTGTATAGTGCAACCACAACACAAGCTCCATGTCTACACTGCACTCCTGTCCTCCCTACACGCCATCTCTCTAATGAAGACATGATCAAATAGCCTCTAACGAAGCTTGGATCACTCGGCGATCCATAATCATTTCTGATCTAAGGAAGTCTGCTTCATTTATTGTGGTGACTCATAGGGATAGACTTATATGAGCTGGGGTCAAGGTGAAATCCCTGCTTAGATGTGTGTGTGAGTCAGTGTGCCTGCACATATTCTCGTTTTTAACCACTTACAGACCAAAGTACTGTCAAGAACGAATGTTTCCCGGTCTATTCGTCGATTGTATTGGCTTTGGCAACAATAATTACCTTTTTAAATGCTTAATCTTTAATGACTAATTCATGGCTATAAATAAGGCACGTCAATTCAAAGTAGTTGTTTTGTTTTGTAGCTTTTTGTAGTTTTTTTGTAGTTTGATGCAGGGAGAATAAATGCAAACTTTTCTGTCCAGTTTTTTTTAGGTCATGTTGTCAAATTTGCGAATGAGACCAGAGAGAATAATTTGTTGAAAATAAATTGAAAAATCTGTGAAATTGTTTGAAAACTTTCCCCTTTCTGGGCTAATGTCTCTAGCCCTGCATCTAGTCTCTGGGTTGATGCCTTCAGCTAAATAATTTACATAGCTTCATATGAAAAGGCTAGAGTCATCTGTGGCTGATACTAACCAATCATGGGGTCTGTGAGCTCATGTATGTGGAAGGGGGTAGATAGCGCTTTCCTGTGAGTGTGTTCAGCTGCCCAGTTATACAGCATGAGCAGCATTTCAAAAAGTCGTGGTATTTGGCTTCATGGGTCTTGGAAGACTCACGTGATGTCCTCCACCCACCCTGGTTAGGAGCTGTCATCTGATAGGGGAGCGTTAGCTAGTGTATGGGAGCTAGCAAATGACTAGATTGGGAAAAAAAATGCCCATTTTTGTTTTGATCTCAACGACTTGAATACCGGTAGAGAGAAGACGATCTCATAAAAAAGTTCGTGAACCAAAGTTCCGCTGATATATTTTGCTAGATCCGAGTCTGGACTGCAGTCCTCCACTTGACAGTCCCTGCTGTATAGTCTATCCCACTAGGTGATAAAATGCGTCTTTGCATTGTTTTCGGTAGTGCTCTAAAGATATTTTGACCTCATGCCTTTTGAGAGAAACGGTGACATGAGATCGGTGGCTTTCTGTCCTCTCAACAGCTTATAAAAATAATCCAGAGTTCTCGCTCTCTGTGTCTCGTTCAAATATTAGGCTTCAAAATATTGACAAAGTGAGCTCAGAAAAGGCTAAAAGGCTAGATAGATTGAACCTACCAAACGTCTTTGTTTTCACATTTGTCAAATGCCTTCACGGAAACTCAACACTGCACCTTTGAAGATTTTGGACGGAGTTGTGTTTTTCTCCCGGTGCCGTGTGAATATAGTAGCTGAGCTCTGCATGGTCCGAGGGGAAACGAGATGAGAGAGCAAGCGAGGCGGCTTTGGCCTGCAGAAAGTGTGCTGTGAGGTGGCGTTTGCGTTGGCCAAGCTTTAAACGACGCTGTCCTACCCCAGCTGTTTCTCCCACACAGTCCTCTTCCAACCTGATTCAATAAGGAGTGTTTTTAGTGCAGAGTAGGTGTGTTTGTGTGTGCTTTTATTGTTTGGTCATTTCTAGTTATCTCTGTATCTCAGCTGGTTGATTCTTATGGGCTCCTAGAGGATCCTTTAAATCTGCACTCAGGGGAGTCAGCAGTGCTAAATTCATCCACTGTGGCTAGTTAAGTTTAGCATTTTATGCACATGTTCTGTGTCACTGCATATGTTCTATGTAAATATATAGATTCCTTGTTCATTGGTGCCAAATTCCCCAGTGCCAAAGTTGCACCATGTGGCACACACACACACACACACACACACACACACACACACACACACACCAGCATGGGCCACCCGGGCTATTCGGCTGAATGATTTATAGTGTTTAAATCAAGCTTTTTTGTTCAGCAGGGTTGCAGAAGGAGGATCAGATGGATTATTTTTATAGGTTATTTATGCAGAATTGTACTAGGATCATGTGACATTTCCCCCATGAGCTCCTGACACCTCTGGCGGCAAGTACCGCTATGCTGCCGTCTGCTCTTTCACCGTAGAGGGGGAAAAAAATTTATATGAGCTCATTCACATGTGTGTGAGGTCTTTGAGAATGGAGTCACTGCAGAAGGGAAAAGACACATGTTTTATTTGCCATTAGACTTCACTAATATTCAGTACGCATCCAAAATTCGCCGTCACAGACCAGTATTTTGAGGGAATCGCTCTTTTGATGAGGAGAATCCACCTAGCATCTCTAGCCATATTAAACCAGTCACACCTCTTTTTATGCAATTTGTATTTTTTTTTAATGAGAGGTGAATTCTAATTGATGACAACATTGATGGGCCACATGCTTCCCCTAAGCAATCCCACCCTTTCTGTTTAATCTGAGCTGAGTAGGCATGTTCCATGATCTCTCTCTCTCTCTCTCTCTCTCTGAAACAAAGCATTTGCAAATCACATTTATTTTAAGGTATATTTGAAATTGCATCCAAACCCTGATATTTGGACTCCTGTCATCTGAATTCCTGCTACAACAAATCTTAGTTTTTGATGAAGATTTCCCACTGTCCAGCTAGTAAATTTGGCATGGCACTACCCATACTATTCCGGAGTGTGCATAAAGGAAGTTTAAAATGACAGGCCATGCCAAAACAGCAAGTTATGTTACAAAATGACTACTATTATGTGGTGAAGTGAAGTGACTTTGTGGCCAAGTACGGTGACCCATACTCAGAATTTGTGCTCTGTATTTAACCCATCCAAGT
>CM074954.1:6839202-6853472 GCA_037577455.1 Pangasius macronema | reverse complement strand
TCGTGGTACTGAGGGTGGCAGAGAGCGCTGGTCATTCACTCCCCCCACCTACAATCCCTGCTGGACCCGAGACTCGACCCACGACCTTCGGGTTCACCTTCGGGTTACAAGTCCGACTCTCAGACCATTAGGCCACGACTGATATAGTATATAGTATATAGTATATAGTATATAACTAAATAGTAGTATAACCCGAGTTCCCTCACTCCTGCATGAAGGTAAAAAACGTTCAGCTCGCGCAACTTTTTTTGTTGCTTGCTGTAGGATTCCAGTTCCAATGCACACCTCTAGTCTCAATGAGATGCCCTGTTAACCTTTCTGGCAAGTTTTTAAAACATTGTTATTATTACTTATTGCACGGAGAAGAAGTTAAGATATAAACATAGACAAATCTCGTGTAATAGACAAGTAATTGAATATTGTAATCATACTAAGAGAGGGAGTAAGTATGGGAGGACTACCAGAGGGAGTAATGTGCATTTACATCATGATAAATAACTGCAATGCAGCGAAATGTAAAACTGTAAAATTAGCGTAATCCGTTGAGAAGAAAGCAATCCCACACTCTCTCTCAGTGAGAAGATGAATGGAACTTGGTTATTTTGGTGTTTTTATAGGATTTACGTGATCTGTGGAAATTTCTTTGGGATATCCAGGTGGGCTTGGAATGCATTTTAATTTTCCCCATTAAAATAATGGGAAATAGCAACCCCTATTTTTGTTATAAATACAATTTTCCAGAATTTATTAAGTCTGAATAGTGGGGTTGGATATATATATATATATATATATATATATATATATATATATATATAATTATTATAGGTTTAAAAACACTTTTAAACACTACAAACTACACCATAAAAAAGGCTTTTTTTCTGTTTTTATTGGAAACTAAATTCACAGTTTCAATAAGGTGGCCTTTTTAACTGGCTTACCCATTAGACCCGACCTCATTATTCCAGAGCCAAGGCTTAAGTAGAGGCTTCTTTGGCACAGACTGTGTCTGTCTGTGTCTTGGCTCATATCGCATGCCGTGAGCTCTTTCTTTCTGCGTGGTGTTTGGGCAACGGGGGGAGTCTTGTGTCCTCAGAGTTAAGCATACAGCGTCTGTTCCAGAATGTATGACTCCTGGCCGAGTGAGGCAGTCAGCACAGAGACGAATATGTTCCATACACACGTTATTAATGATGGATATGAAATAGAGGTAGGATAAGGAGACTGATATGCTTGGTGAGAACCGAACAATCTTTCAGCGTAGGCATTCCTCAGTTTCAGACACGTCAGCGTCAAAGCCGAGCGCCTAGCTGAGCTTTTACAAGTACGCACATATGTTTGTGTGTATGTCAAATAACAAGGCAAGCCATTTTTCTGTTTTCTTCTTTTTTTCTTTTTTCTTCAGGAGACTATTTATGGCTAACAAATGTGGGATCCAAACCCAAATGTCACTCGTCCTCCCAATAGTTCAGCTGTTATGCGCATCTAATGGAGTGAAGGGCAGTGAGGTTTTAAACAACTGCTGCATTACACAACTGCTTTTTACAGTTACAATCGCTTCAGAACAGCCCACCTAAAACCACTCCAGAGTGCAGATCATGTGAGATGTTTAACTCTAGAGTGAGCACTCAGATCTCTTAATGTGGAAATAGGATAACGGGCTAATCCAGACTGTCGTGTTAAAAATTGAGTGTGTGGAGTAGTGCACTGAGTGCAGGCCAGCTGTGATCTCATGCATGTTCTGCTCCCAGGGATCCACAGAAGTTTGGACAGACAGCTGTGCTCTTCCTGGTGAACTGTATTTGGTCTGGAAAGGTATGATCCAAGGGCATTGCTGGAAGCAGAGAGACGTTCTGTATGAATGTAGATGTGTACTGATATGGAATATCAATATCCAGTGTCAACAAGAAGGGGATGAATTCACTTTTGAGTCTGGTTCATCTCAAGTTTCTTCTTCATGTCACCTCAGAAAGTTTTTCCTATGGTGACAGTGGAGACCGAACGAGTAATCCCTAGATCTAGAAGTGCTAGGTACCGGTCCTCAGGTTCTCTCGTTTTATTGGCCATGGAGTCTTGGTAGGTGTTTGTATTACTCTCTCCCCTGTCTATCAGAGCAACACTAGCCAATCGTGGACCTCTGTGAGCTGGTGTATGTGGAAGAGGGTAGATAGCTCTTTCCTCCAAATGTGTCCAGCTGACATAGCAGTTCGAAAAGATTTCGTGGTTGGCTTCACGTGTCTTGGAGGAAGCATGTGTTAGACTTCTCATGCTTCCTCTGGGTGGTAGCTGTCATTTGAGGAAAGCTAGCTAGTCGGTGGTGATGGGTAAATGACCAAAAGTGAGAAAGTGGGGTTAAAAAAGTGCTGTACATATCAAATTGGATTGAATGGAAATGTTTTCAGGTCCAATTCAGTGACATTTTTATTGCTGTGAAAGTGTGATGATGACTAAGACACCACAGATTATGCAACTGATCACAGGGTATGTCTTGTTTAAAGGAACATCACCATCATATCTCTGATGATAGCATTGGATCAGTATTATGTATAAGCCATTATCCAATGCTCTGGTACTGTATTGTATCAAAAATGGAAAAAGTAGGATTGGTATATGGTTAACATAGTGATTTCGCCCCTTTGGATGTTTTAACTGATAACTTCCAGCTTTGTGTCGGGTTTACATGAAATATGCCATAAATATTGGGGGGAAAAAGAACTTGGGGGTGGGGGGGTTGTCATTAAAAAAAAGACAGATCGACGCTAAAGTTTATATCATACCCCATCTGTATGTATAAACACAGGTTATTTGAGAGAGCTGTGATGAAGCAGCCATGTTAACAGTGTGATTGGCTTTAATTAGGCTGACTAATGAGCACTGTCATTTCGGCTGCTATGATAAATGAGGGTTAAAAGAGTTGTTTCATTCATACTGTCACATTTCAAGGTTTGTTTACGGAACGAACAGTTGTAAGTGTGAGATTCTACGGAAGGCATCTGGGTTACGGGCCTGCCAAGACAGCTATGGGTACAAGAGAATGGAGAAAGAACTGGCAGATCGGCACAGTGTTTTAAACATTATTTGGTTTTGTTGTTGGTAATGTTGAAATCTTCTGGCACGTCACTGACTTCTCAAATGAAGCTTCAGACTGTGAAAATCTTTGGACTTTCCTGCTTTGACTTGATAATTTGGTTTCTTGATGTACAGGTTCGTGACACGTTTCATTGAACTGGACGGCCTCACGTGTCTGCTGAACTTCCTGAAGAGCATGGACTATGAGACATCAGAGAGCCGCATCCACACTTCCATCATCGGCTGCATCAAAGCTCTGATGAACAACTCTCAGGGCCGAGCGCACGTCCTGGCTCACCCGCAGAGCATCGACACCATCTCCCAGAGCCTGCGCCAGGACAACATCAAGACCAAGGTGGCCGTGCTGGAGATCCTGGGTGCTCTCTGCCTGGTACCTGACGGCCATAAGAAAGTGCTGCAGGCTATGGCGCACTATCAGAAGTACGCCGCTGAGAGGACACGCTTCCAGGTACTTTGATGTATGGTTAGAGTTGAATAGGAGCAAATTTAACTCCAATCCAGAAAGAAACGAGTCTAGTGAATACTATTATGAATAAAGGAGCACCCAGCTAGTGGTATTATCTACCTAATCGCCTAGCTGTACTAGCTTAGTCAAGGGCAGGGGTCATCAGCTGGCAGACTGTGGTCTGGATGGTCTGGATGGTCTGGATGCAGATCAAGCAAAGTATTTCTGCTGACCAACCCGAGGACTCAGAACTGACCAGCATATAAAAAAGTGGGCAAAGCTATCACTAATGGTTAAGGATTAGATAAATGCTGCTGTCAGAAATGTTATTTGCTTCTCTGGACTTTCTGGAATATTATGTAGCAGGACATTCACAAATTTTCATTGAACATCGCTGGTCTGGCGGTTTGATTAAGTTCTGAGACTGCTGGACTTTCTCCACAACCTAATACCACTGATGTTTAATGTTGTCATTATAAAGTGATTATGCAAAACACAAACAAACATAGTACTCAAAAAGGTATAATAATACAAGTTAGAAACAGAGATATTACCGTTATTTTAATCTTAAAAAACTAGCAACATGAATGTAACACGCTGCTCATCGGGAAAAAAAAAATTAAAATCAGTTGGCATATTGTTGAAAGATTGAATGCCTGGACTGAAAAGAAGTTGAGAGTTGAAAAGCTAGATTTTACTTTGTGTTATTTTTTAGGGCCATCTTGGCAGTTATAGTGTATCAAAATATACTTGTATGTGTGTGTAATTTTAACTGTGGCACACGCTGTGAAGAACAACAGCTACACACGCTTCCAAAGGTCATGTTTTATTGACCTTAAATGTATTTAGAGCCATTTGTCATCACTATCTGTTTGTTCTTGTATTTTTTTTGTCATGCTTGGCGACAAGTAATGTGAGACTTTGAAACATTAGTGGGTAATGTGACTCTCTGTCAGTGACCTATTGACTCTTCTGGACGTACAGGACAGTATGTCAATTTAACACAAAAGCTAATTTTTAAAGATAATAAATGGCTATCTGCTGAAACTTAGCTAGATAAAGGTCTCTTTAATGATCGAATAAAAAAAAAAACTCCATATATTTTGGAACTCTTTGTTCCACCGCGTCTATTCTGATTTTTACCAGGTTATCCTAAAAAAAATAATTACCTACGTCAACGTTACAAATCTTTGTTGTTATAATAAACATCCATGGGCATCTTTTTTGCTTTCATTCATTGGTGGGAATATTATATATGTATATATTTTTTTCATCGTAACTTACTTTTAAAGCTTTGGTTGCAACGTTTAAACCAGCGTTTAATATGGGAATATTATATCATCTTTATCATTGTAACCTACGCTTAAAACTTTGGTTACAGCATTTAAGCTGTTGAATCAAACACACACTAGGATAAGCTTCTGTGGCTTGAATCCAGTAGTCAGACTGTACTATCAGACGGAAGGTCTGAGAAGACGTACTCGACCTGTCCTCGTGTCCGGCGATGTCCCTACTCCAGTTGGACTTCTGACGGATCATGTCCTTCATCAACGCTGTGCTAAATGCGGGACCTGGAGAGGTCAGCTGATCAATAAACCTTCATGCAAAACATCAATAGACCTTTTCAACAATCGAACCTCTTTGAGTGCCATTGTAAACATCATTATGTTTGTCAGAACAGTACTGTAGGACTTGCTTTGCTTTTGTGCACAGGACAACCTTGAGTTTCGTCTTCATCTAAGGTATGAATTCTTAATGTTGGGGATCCAGCCAGTCATCGACAAGCTTAGAGGTCATGAGAACGCAACTCTCGACAGGTCAGAAACTCTTTCTTGGATTTTTTTTAAAGACAAAGATTAGTTGCCTCCAAATAATTCAATTCACTGCCCATTTTCTCTGTTTCAGACATTTGGACTTTTTCGAGATGGTGAGGAATGAAGATGACAGTGAACTGGCCAAACGCTTCGACATGGTAAGTCCCATTAACCAGTTTACCCGAAACTGACAGGCTGCACATGTCTATAAGCAGTAAAAGTTTTAATTCATTCTGATTTTCATTGAAAGTTTGCTCTAATTGGGGAAATGAATGGGGGATTTCCTTGCAGACGCATGTGGATACAAAGAGCGCCAGCCAGATGTTTGAGCTGATTAAGAAGAAGCTGAGCCACACAGATGCCTATCCTCATCTTCTATCTATTCTCCAGCACTGCCTCCAGATGCCATGTGAGTGCTCATCAACTAAGCCAAGCTTATTTTTCTAGCAGCCCAGGACTGACATTAGCCATTTGTAGTAATCATTCTCCCAAAACTTGTCTGACTGAATATGATATTTTTCTAAATTGTATGCAAATTTATTTAGTGGCATAATAACTGGTGCCTATACCTTTACCTTCATCAAGAAATCCAGCTTCTGTGTATGTGCAAATAGAGAATGCCCCCAATACTACATGTAGCCATACCATTCCTCTGCTAACCCAGCATTGTACATCATGTATTTGCATACTCAACCATTATAGGCCCTTATTTTTTATGATGCAATAATACTTGCTTTTTGTGATCAATACATTGAGACTAATAGGTGACTCAAAATAACAAATAGACGGGTGCAAAGAAATTTCTCACATCATTCAAGATATCAAGATCAATTTATTGTGTAGAGGATTTAATCACAAGGCAAAGGGTAGGGTACTTTAAGGGTACTTTGGGGTTGGTTATTCAGCTGCGATGCCTACATTTAATGTCTAAATTACTATTTTAAACTCAGAAAACACATTAATGTTTGGTGTGGATGCGGAACTCTGAGTTACTCCATAGCAACAATCCTACACTGCAAACATTATAAGTTTGAAATTCAAAATAACTTATTAAAACCATTTTCTTGCTTTCAATTTGTATTTTGTTGGTAGATGATAATTTTGATTATTTTAAGCATTTATTTCTAGAAAGAGGCAATTTTTTTATGTGATATAACCAGTTTACATACACCTGTGAACTGGTGGTATGGGTATACACAAACGACTTGTAGGGTATCCAAAGTTGGTCCCCTTTTGCTGCTATAACCACCTCCACTCTTTTGGGAAGGCTTTCCACTAGATTTTGGAAAGTGGCTGCGGCATTCCAACTCATCCCGAAGGTGTTTAGTCAGGGCTCTGTGCAGGCCACTGGAGTTCATCCATACCAACCTTGGCAAAGCATGTCTTCGTGGAGCTCACTGGAGCATGCACAGGAGCATTGTCATGCTGGAGCAGCTTCTTCGTTTCAGTGAATAGAAATTGTAATGGTACAATAAACAAAGACATTCTAGACAATTGTGTGCTTCCAACTTTGTGGCAACAGTTTGGGGAAGGCCCACATATGGGTGTGTCGGTCAGGTGTCCATATACTTTTTGACATTTAGTGTATCTACCAATAGAACAAAGTCTTAAAATGGGTTTCATAATCTAATATTTGTTTTATCATAATCTTTTAAAGAGGTGTTAGATAATTTGGACTATGTGCACAATATTTGACTTAAAACCGAAAAAGATGGTGCCCAAGTGGTATCTAAGAGATGAATCCAAGAGATGCCTTGGCTGGCTATCAGGTGGATGAGTCATTTGTGGGCTGCTGTGATCTTATATGTATATACAGAATTGAGTAGGTGACATTCTCCTACAAGCATGTTCAGCTGCCACATAATGCAGTGGCTTCATGTATCTCAGGGGAAGCAGGTATTAGCATTCAACCTTCCAGATTCATGGCTATCATGCAAAATGTTAGGAATAGCTAGTAGGCAAGAATTAGTGATGACAACAGAATGGAATGGGCCAAAACTCCAACAAAAGGTACATACAGTACAGTGTCTTAATTATAGAGTAACATTCCTCCATTGTATCTGCTGGCCCTTGCTGTATTAAACTCCAGTATTTCTGTATTGCAGATAAACGAGGAGCAGGCAGTGTACAGCAGTGGCAGCTTCTAGACCGAATCCTTCAACAGATTGTTCTGCAGGACGAGAAAGGGGAAGACCCAGATGTTTCTCCTTTGGACAATTTCAATGTCAGGAACATAATTAGAATGTAAGTGCTGCATGGTTTGTGACTATAACCTTGAAAAAAATTAAGGAGTCAGGAGTTCATCTTTAGTTCTAGTGCAGATCAAAGTGCAGTCTGGCACTGTGGGATGACTTCCAAAGTTCGAGCTGACTTCTTGTGTCATTACTCTCTTTGTCGTGATCGAGTAGACTACCGACTGACCCCTCTCGGAGAGAGAGAGAGTGCGTGCATGCGTTTTTGTAATGCACACTGATATTACACCCTCTAAACGCCCTATAAGTGAACTGTTGAGGAACCGAGGATGATGTGAGTTAGCCTGAAATCTGCAATTTGAATTGAATTAGTCCAAACACACACACAGACATATATACACACACACACTTCAAGCTTTATTGGAAGTACTCCAAAGAAATTTGATTCTACAATATTAAGTAAAGACTGCGTAAGTGTTAATATGGCAGTGGTCTTAGTGGTCAGTCGTAATTAATTATTGTGGTTTGTGTCTATAACCCATGAAAAGGAAAGACTCTAATGCGAACTCTTTCCTTCTTCCTCATTTTGTTTATCTTGACTCGTTCCTTTTCCTTTTACTCTGAAGTATCTTCCTCTTCTCTCCCTGTCTCATTCTCTCTCATATCTGTTAAATTATAGTAGATCCCATTTCCTGACGTCCCATTTCCTCTATCCAGACTTTGCATTGTCATTATTTTCCACTTCTCTCTGTCCATCTTTCTATCATCCCTCTTTTACTTGTTTTTGCCCTTTTCAGTCACTGTGTGTTCAGGCCAAATAGGCAGGATTCACACTTCTATTCTCCATCATCATTAGCAAAGGCAAGCCAAAGTCTGTGATTAATGTGTTTTGTCTCCATTGTGAAGGCGAGATTGGAAAACGCTTTAGAGGAGAAGCTTGTCTGTACATTCGGCTCTCTGCCAGCTCCTACTGAACTGTGTTTATCTAATTTTTTACACTATAGAGCAGTTCTTTCCAGTATAAACATTAACAACACCAAACCTATTCACTAAAATGGCACTACAGAGCCAAGAAGGATCTTCTGCTTTCACTAATAGCCATTTGGCCAGACATGTTTTTTTAGCAGTAAAAATAGAGAAGGCTTTTCTTGGTGTTGACTGGAAGCTGAAAACTTTTCGTTTTACCTTTTTTGTTTAGCTGTTTGTCCAGTTTTTGAAGGTCAGAAATTGTTGTTTGAAACAAGCTTCAATGGTAACAGCTTGTTAGGAAAGAGACATTATACATCATCTTTTTTTTTTTCGAGATTTATATTGAACATCCTTATTTTTTCTTCATTCCATACCTGCATTACTTCCATGAGGTGACTGTAAATCTCTTGTCTCACTTTCTTTTTGTTCTCCTCAGCTACGGAAAGCAGCGCTCATCCAGGTGTTTCATTTTAAGCTTTTTTTTCAGAAGGTCTCATAACCCTAATCTTATGCCGAACTAAAACCTTCTGTCAGGATACATAACTATTTAATGACTCTTACATACAAAAGTCAACACCTAATGTTGACAGTTCAAGATAAATGCGTGAGAACCTGTTAGCCTTTACATTTTAGTCATTAAATGGCTATGTACGTTTTTTTTTTTAATATCTATTTTAAACTCAACCTAACTGTGTCTGTTCCTGTGTTAATGGGTTTAAAAGGAAATAACTCCATTCATGTTAATGATGCAATTCAGCCTACAAAATATCCCTGCCCTTGTACATTAACAATTATCTTTACACAACAATAACACAATGAGTTGATGAAGTATTGATGGTGAAGGTAAGTGAAGCAAATTAAACCAGAAGAATGAAATCTTTCTAACTAAACATATGATATCTGAGTACAGCAGGCTGATCTTTTTTTTTTCTTCTTTCTGCTGGCAGGCTCGTCAATGAGAACGAGGTGAAACAGTGGCCTCTGGTCCGGCTCTTTAAGTCCTTTCCATTGCTACATGTGTGTCTGCGTGTCGGAAATATAGTCACACCCACCCACGTTGGAAGGGGGGTGCATGTGTATGCGTGCGTGAAATTATTTTTTTTTATATATTTATACTTCTAGTATTTTTTTTAAAGTTATTATATTTTTAAAGTTTTTGAGCACCCTAAATTCATATTTTTACTTAAATTTCCTTGTGATAAAAGAGAAAAGTAAGAACCTGGTAAATTAGAAAAATTATGTAGCCATTATTGATTTTGAGTAGTAGTAGTAGTAGTAGTAGTAGTAGTAGTTGTAGTTGTAGTAGTAGTAGTTGTAGTTGTAGTAGTAGTAGTTGTAGTTGTAGTAGTAGTTGTTGTAGTTGTAGTAGTTGTAGTTGTAGTTGTAGTAGTAGTAGTTGTAGTTGTAGTTGTAGTAGTAGTAGTAGTTGTAGTAGTAGTAGTTGTAGTTGTAGTAGTAGTAGTAGTAGTTGTAGTTGTAGTAGTAGTTACTTGTAGCACACAACATGCAGTACTGTTGAATTCTCAAATCTGTTTGGTCAGAAGGTGAATCCTTTTTCTATAACATGTGTGACTGCAGTGCACGTTGTAATTCGATTCACAGGTTTATATTACTTCAGTTGTTTTAATATGCTATTGTTTCAATATTAACAACTTGCATTAGACACACCATATAAATGGGTCACCAAACTTGTGAAAGTGGATGATTTGATTATGGTGAGCTTTTCTGTGAGGAGTTTATTCAACATATTTGGAAGGAGTCTCCACTGTCAGAGCCTAATAACCGTTGGAGGTAAAGCTGAAACTTCTGACCTGGGAAATTCTTTAGGAGAGAGGACTTTGTTGTTTCTTAGTAATGAGACAAGCTCCAATTTTAGGTTATTAATTTAGATTTAAAAAAAAAAAAAAAGAGAGCAACTGGTGAGGGAGTGCCTGTTTATAGCTGCTATAGCAAAGTGATAACAATCTAGCCATGAGGGTCACAGTCCAGTGACTTCTGTGCCGGTCCCAAGCCCGGATAAATAGAGAGGGTTGCATCAGGAAGGGCATCCGGNTGCAAAAGATAGGGATAGGTGGAGAGCGATGATTCGCTGTGGCGACCCCTGAAGGGAAAAGCCGAAAGAAGAAGAAGCAAAGTGATAACAGGAACTTGTTTCCTGGATGTTCCTAAACATTACATGTCAGTTTTTGACAAATGGAAAAAAAAAACATTAGCGTTGACCAATGCCTATGGAATAGACGAAGAAAACTTTTCACCAATGACCCCAACCTATCATAGACTATTTTCCTGCACCAGTACACCCCATCATGCTTAATTCCTTACTTATTTATTTGCCATTCTGTACTGTTTCACTGAGTGTGTGAGACTAACAGTTATTAAATTGTTGTAAAACTGTAATAAAACCTCAGGTGCTGATAAAAAATTTTTACTGACTGTATATATACGTATACGTATGCATCTGTTCTTTTAGAGCATGCAGAACTCATGGCCCGTCTTGAGAGGAAGGAGAGAGAGTGTGAGATCAAAACGCAAGAGAAAGAAGACATGATGAAGACTCTGAACAAGATGAAAGACAAGCTACAGAGAGAAGGAGTAGAGCTGCGCTCTGCCAGGGAGCAAGTTTTAGACCTGTCTTCTCGGATTAACGATATTTCAGTGAGTACTCCTTTTTCTGCTCATGTAACTTTCTGAACTGGAACAGGAGCTCAGTGGTTGTTGTTTTGTATTAGTGAGGCTGTGAGTTTAGATCTCATGACCATCAGAGGGCCACTGCTCGGCCCGTAAGCAAGGATTAAAACCCTGAACTGTTCAGCTGCATGCAAGATGGTGTTGTTTTGCTTTCATTTCTATATTTTGAGGATAAGCGCTTATGTTTTATGACATATAACATTTGCATGTCACAATATATAAAAAAAATGCTGCAGTGTTAACATGTAATGGGAATCAAGTATTCGTTATGCCTTATAAATACATTTAGATTTGTTATATAGAATGTATAATAACTTACAATACCTACAATCTGAGCTTGTAGTGTTTCATAATAATAAAATTGCATCCACATTTATAAGACCTTTAAAAGACCTTCACTTCATTTAAATCCAGTGATGACCATGACTTATTGAACATTGGAGTGGAGTTCAGTTTGAGAAACTATAGGTGTATTTTGTAATATTTCATTATATCTTCTATAACCTGACCATGCATGTGAGTATAACTGCTTATAAGCATTTAGTGGTCTTGAGCTAGGCATTGTAAGGCACTCTGTATGGCCAGTCTAAACATGAAATGATTTACCCCCCAAAAAAATAAGATTAGGGTGCCTTTAGTTCAGGTGGATATGGATTGAAGAGTTCAGGATGCTATAAGCATATTTGTTCCACTAATCTCAAATATATTTTGCATATTAATGATTTGTCTTTCTTCTTTCTCATTTAGAATGGAAGTATGGCCTTCCCTCCACCTCCTCCTCCTCCAGGAGGTCCAATGCCTCCTCCTCCTCCTCCAATAATGACCGGTTTCCCTCCACCTCCACCTCCACTCCCCTTCTGCCCAGCCCCTCCTCCACCACCACCTCCTCCAGGGGCTCCGCCTCCTCCTCCCGGAGCTCCACCCATCTTCTCCGGTGTTCCACTCCCACCGGCGCCCGCTTCCTTCAGCAGCAGCACGAGCATGCGCAGCAAGAGCATCCCACAGCCATCACACCCACTCAAGTCTTTCAACTGGGCCAAGCTGGGCGAGGTGAGCACGTCATGGCACCGTAATGACTAAACAAACCAAAAGGCTCACGTCAAGGTCATGAATCAGCCTAAAATAAATAGCATGGTTGGGCAAAGTTGGACAAACATTGCATCATGCTTTGGCTTTGTCTCCTAGGAAAAATCTTAAAATGACAAACAATTTTCAGTCATTATTTTTGAGTTATAGATTCCTCCTCCCTCCCAGTGACTCATTCCTTGTTTTTTCTACAGAACAAGATCACTGGTACCATTTGGCACGACATCGATGACCTCCGGGCTTTCAAAGTTCTTGACCTGAAAGATATTGAGAAGATGTTTTCAGCTTATCAGAGGCAACAAGTATGGAGGATTTGAATAGGCTGTTTGTGTTAGAACGAATTTGCAATAATAATGATAATTTGCATATTGTGCCATGTTTGATGGCGTGTGAGAAGGAGATCTACAGTTAGGAACTTAGTAGCCTTGCCCTTGTAGAGTCATGTTTGTGTGGCAAACCTGGGAAAACCCTTCACTTGCTGAAAATTTGACATTTTCTACTATATATATAGTTCTGAAAAAGGCAGGCCTTTGTAAACCGGAATGTGTTTCTCTTTTGCATGCATCTCCACCAGAAGCTATATCATTTTAATATCTCATTCTCCCCAAACGGGAAAAGAAAGAAAACAGCATTTACATATTCCATTCTGAATGCAGTGCTGAAGCATAGCAGACATTTTGACAGCCGACATCTGATTACAAACAGAATTGATTAAGCTTATGTCTGTTTTCATGCCATTCACTGTGTGATGAAATCACACTTAGATAGCAAGGCTTTAGACGTCTTTAGGCAGACTGACTATTTTTTATGCTCTGTTTTTTTATTTGTCTCTTTACCCAGCATGATCTTTGCAGGGAGATAGCCATGGCAAGATTCAAAAGTAAATAAAAAACATGTCATTTTGGTGAAATATATTTTAGCTTCCTGAAAATTGAGGTAACTGTGCAGGTTGTAGACAGAAAAAAAAAATTGGCCTGATTTTTTTTTTTGCCTATTTGCCAGGATTCAGTCACAGTGACATACGATGGGTTTTCCCAGACCACCACATGTTTACAGCAGCTGTTCTTTGCTGAATGGCTTGTTGTGTTCGACCTGATAAAGAGCTTAAGCATGGAGTAGAATCTCTAGAGCTTTCATTGTGCTGACTGACCATGCCAACAGCAGAGACCATGACACCACCATTTCCAATTCAGATACATCATATCATATACATGGCTATGTAGTTTATTTACCTCTGTCAGCGTCAGTAGTGAGAATCTGTGGCTCTGCGTGTGTAGCTGAATCTGCAGCCCAGCTCTGGCTGAGCCTTTTTCTGTAGTTCTGCTGCTTGTGATGCTAATCACTGCATGTCTTCCAATGTTTTTTTTTCCTTCTGTGCTGCTCTCGCCATCTGCCTGACCAGGAGCTGCTCACTAACCAATCCTTCAAGCAGGTGAGTCTTTAGTTTGTGTAGTCACTGCGTTTGGCCTTGTGCCTTTTCCCACAATCTGCTGCCAGCCACACCACCTTCACATGACCTTAAAACTGCTGTTACTTAGTTTGAAGGTTTATCAGTTATCATAAGTGTGTTAGTGTGGTTAAGTTAAAGGTGGGGTCAGCAAATTTTTTTGCAATGTTTTTGTTTATCTCTGAGATTTTAGGGGGCTAGCGTAGTGGTATTAGAATGTAAAACTACACGCTTGTTGGGATATTTTCACATCAGTGTTAAATACTTAAAGGTGGAAGTCCTATTTATTTAGTAAAAACGTACATTATTGCTGCTGTTAATAAAATATAAAATATATGCTCAGAGGTGGTATCCCATGATCTTTAATTAGGAGAAAAACAAATGATGTGGAGCACCAGCATCCAAACAGACAGAACAAGATTTCTCTGCTTAACTGTCAGTCATGTTGAACACACGTTCGTGTGTTTTGTGGAGTTTTAGCCTGCACAATTTGTCTTCCTAACTTGAGCCAAAATTGCTGCTTAGACCTTTAAACACTGGTT
>CM074954.1:6812377-6839082 GCA_037577455.1 Pangasius macronema | reverse complement strand
TCACTTCACTTCACTTCACTTGTAGTAACTTCATTTGGTGAATGCACCAATCACATTTTAACTGAAGAGGTTAAAAAAATAATTTTGTGACTGCTGTTTTTTCTGTTTTATTCTCTCTTAAATTTTTAGCTAAATCACCGCAGTAATAGTCAATAAGCTCAGTGTTTCCTAAAGGTTAGTTGTCTGCTGTCCAGCCCATCTGCCGAGTTGGTAGTGAGTGATGTTTTGGCAAGGCCTTAAAGTGAGTAGGAGTAGTCTTCTGACCCTGCGCCAAACCCAAATCCCATCAGCCACAGCCATGGAAGCAGTGAGCCTTATTTGGAATACCGTTCAGCGGTTGTTGAATCACTCTTGTACTTGCGTACAGAGCAGAGGAAAAGCTTTCACCCATAAATAGCTCACTGTACTTTAAACATCCTCACCTCAGCAGCCTCCGTCACACGGTCCTCGCTTAACCGTCTGCTCCGAATCCTGGAGCTGTTTCCTGTCCATCTAGTGTTTTATGGAAAGTTATGGATCTAATGTCCGTTTTGTGGCTTACTACATTTTGTCACAGCTTCCTCTGTTTATCTAATTCAGCACCAGTATTTTTCATTCACTGGAATGATTGTAAAATATGGCTTCACTTCCCTGCGATAGTGGTACATGGTGAATGCAGCTTTTACCACACTCATGAGCTGGGAAGAGATCATGAGATTCAGGAGGGGAAGCAATGTATCACAGATATTACCTGTATGGTTTTTTTTTCCTTACACATTTTGCCAAGTGTTTGGCCGGTTTATTCCAAATTACACTATCCAAAACGTACTTAATGAAAGCTCATAGATTTTAATGTAAGATGTCATCCTGTGCTTAAAGTCCTCTATTTTATGTGTTCTGACGATTGATCTTTCTTCTCTTCCACTTTCTTGCTCTCTGCAGAAGGAGACTGGCTCCATGGATGACTTGTATCTAAGCTCAAGGAAAGTGAAGGAGTTGTCCGTCATCGATGGGCGGCGGGCGCAGAACTGTGTTATCTTACTCTCCAAGTATGTACTTAACCATGACTCAGCAATGTTGACTCAGTAATTTCATTCAGAATCAGTTTTATTTCCCAAGTATGCCTGAACACACAAGGAATATGACGCTCAGCCATACACACAGCACATAACTTAACTATGGAAACAACAAACAACAACAGTGAATTTGCAGCAGTGAAGGAGTTTCTTCTAATGTACAAAAATATGCGAATTTGAAATATAATAAATAATTGTACAAATTTCTTTTAGGATGTATTGCACAGGGAGGAACTTACATTATTCTCATAGACATTATCTTCTCAGTGTCACTTCACACCCAAGAGGAAAACATATTCACATTTTTGTTATGATTCATAATGTTTAAGGGTGAATTTCATAGAAAAAGTTATCTTACCACCAGAGCTTAATTTGTAATACGTGAGGTACCAGAACACCAATGGAGAGCTGATCGGGCAAATGCACGGGCAGGAAAAAGCCAATCGTATTTTTAAAAGTGAGCTGACACATAAAGAAATTCAAAATGATTTTATGATTATCACATCCTTATTTTATGTATTTATTTATTTTAAATTTGCATACGGTATATAAGTTCCTGAGCATAGAGTTGCCGTATCCTCGAAAAGTTCCTAGCTAAGAGTTTCTTCTTAAAAATATATTCCTGAAACTACTGTGAGGAACTTTTAGTAATTAAATGTAAGAATGTATAAGTTAAGATTAAACAGGGTCGACCTTGTCCTTGTATCTTTTTAAAAGCTTGTAAATGTAATATTTTTGAAAAAAAAAAATTCTGATCTGGATTGCTGACAGCAGATATTTTATGAATGTGTGAATGGTTTAGGATTTGCTGTATTATTGTCCAGTTGTTTTTTTGGGGAAAAAAAAACATTAAATTATTAATGTAACCTTTGTTCTGTATATTGACTTGATGGTTGGGAAGTCGGGGGCTGTGTATGGATTCTCCAATAAATTGATATTTATGAGAATCCAACATGAGTCATGTAGAATTTGTGTTAATGCAGGAAAGCTTTGTGTCAGATATGGGGTATTTATTTCTTCTTCTTCTTCTTTGGGCTTTTCCCTTCAGGGGTCGCCACAGCGAATCATCACTCTCCACCTATCCCTATCTTNTCCAAACCATCTTAATCTGGCCTCCCTAACTTTGTCCCCCAAACGTCCAACATGAGCTGTCCTTCTAATGTACTCATGTACTAATGGGCAGTGGGAGCTCAGTGGTTAAGACGTTGGACTCCTGATCGGAAGGTTGAGAGTTCAAATCCCAGAACCGCCAAGCTACCATTGCTGGGCCCTTGAGCAAGGCCCTTAACCCTCAACTGCTCAGTTGTATAAAGGAGATAATTGTAAGTCGCTCTGGATNCCAAAGAGAACCTCAACATCTTCAGCTCTGCTACCTCTAGCTCTGACTCCTGTCTCTTCCTCAGTGCCACTGTCTCTTTTATTTCTGTTCAGTGTAAATCTAGAACATTTAGCACAACAGTTTTTAGATTGCAAGGTAGGATTACTTGAAAGTGCGCACATCCAAACTTTAGGGATAAAAGAACAGCCAGTTTGTTTCTTCCAGATTTTTTTATTTTTTTTTTTTTGAGAAAACAGCACAAACTGACCCAGGGGGCATGTACAGTAACATCCTAATGAGGCCATGAGTATGCGCTCAATAGCTATTGATCACAGCTTACAGAGCACGACATTGATTAACCTGAACACACTGTTGTGTGTAAGGCCATGCATACACGTGAACGCGTGATGTTTAAAGTGATTCCTGATATTGCTTGCGTCGTCATTTCTGGTCATTTCTGCCCATGCAGGTTGAAAATGAGCAATGAGGAGATCAAGAGAGCCATTCTGGAAATGGACGAGAGAGAGGAGCTGGCTAAAGATATGTTAGAGCAGGTACTTAAACGCTTATAAAGCTGATCTCACAACTGGTGGTGATTTGATGTAGTCAACCTCAGATTTATCGGCACCCTTTATGAGAATAAATGGAAATTATTATTGTGGATATGAACACACAACTGCATTTTTATATATACTCAATCATTTATAGAAATGTCCCTCTAAAACAAGTCATTATTTTAAGAACAATATTTTCAGCTCCTCTAACGTATACCAAACACTCTTGTGAAGAGTGATACTGGGCTGGTTTAGCTCCAAATGTAGTTGCCTCTGAGAGAGATAAAGACTTGGCTGTAGATAAATCTTTTAACAAGATATGATCTGTTGGGCCGCATCGCATCACACCACCCTGACTTTGATTATTTTACTACACCAGCACAAACACCTGAATTGTTTTATTCCTTACATAATATCCTGATTTGAATCTATGCTATTGTGTAATGCATTTTTTTTTTGGCAGCTGTTAAAGTTTGTTCCTGAAAAGAGTGACATTGACCTTCTGGAGGAACACAAGCACGAGCTGGATCGCATGGCACGTGCCGACCGCTTCCTCTACGACATGAGCAGGTACAGATGGCTTGTTTGGGTAAATGAACCCTGTGGTCAAATTGAGGTGAAGAGAAACTTTGATGGTAACAGTGTAAGTGTGCATTAAAACCATCTTATCAAACAAAAATCGAAGAAAAAAAAATCCCCTCATTGTGGTGTCCTTGATTGCTAATGGCATGTTTTGACTTTTATAAAATGTGAACCTCCTCAATAGCCTGTGGTCTCTTGAAATTTCCACAACCTCTCGTCTAGTCTCACCGGCGCCCCCAAAATGCGCTATTATTTTCCCTCTTTATCATTCAGTATGGATAAGTATGCTTTGAAATCATCCTGCTACTCTTCCACCCTTTTTCTTCCCCCTTCTCAGCAGAGGGGGGTCCCTGCATCATGATTCTCCACGAGTGCACAGAGTTTGCAGCAGCTCATTAGGGATAAAAGCTCAGGAATCTGTGTGGGAGAGCCAAACTTTCTTTGAAATGACTCTCCTGTGGAGACTGATTATTCTTTTCTTTTTTTCTTTTTTTTTGTCTTTCTACCTCTGCCTGACTCCTGGTTAGGATTGATCACTACCAGCAGAGGCTCCAGTCACTGTTCTTCAAAAAGAAGTTTGCAGAACGACTTGCAGAGACCAAGCCAAAGGTGGAGGGTACGTAGCATGCTTGTTGTAATACTAATATTTGATTTACATGGACTTGTATGGCAGATGCTCCACATCAACAAACATACTAAAATTGTGTTGTTATTTGGCAAAGAAATTGTTGATATTGTGCTTTATGCCAGAAGATGTTTATTTAACATTTATGGAAGGAGTCTCCAGTGTTAGCCCTTTTTAATGGTCAGTCGTGAGGATTTTTTTTTTTTCATGGCTAAGTAAAAACTATAAACTGTTTTATGATTGAAAAGATCATGTCATTTTTATATTAAAAAAGTATTATTAAAATGTTGCTATGGTATAAGAGGAAGAAAACACTTCAGGGCATGCTGTCTTAGGACATAATTACCCTCGTCCTTGATTAATTTCCTATTATAGCATGTCCCAAAGTGTTTTATTCATCACTTACTAATTAGGTGAATTACATACATCAACAAAATGAGGTTGTAAGAAATGGGACTTACAGCTTGAAGTTAGGAGAATACAGGATTAACCTGTTCGCACTAAGATGGAGTCTGATGTGTGGTATCATTAGTGAATAGCACTGCATTGACAGATTGTGCATCTCACACCCCCTGTTGCCTCACTCTACCCATGCCAGTGCCTTTATATACATACAATCATGCAAACAGCACATATGTAGTTACAGAAAAGAACTGGCTTCTGTCCAGTCAAATTAACACTAATTCATAATACGATTATTCTACTATGCTCGCGAAAATGGTCCCCAGTAGTTTTCAGAATAGTATAATATCAATACCTATGATGGAGAGAATCTGTGTATGGCTCTGGATGTGTGTCTCTGGTGCCTGAACCTCTCTTGAGTTGCCAGGGAGGCTGTTTCGGAAAGCTGGCAAACGCTGAGGAGAGTCGCTCTCATGAACAAGGCTCATTGCATCAAAGAGCTGGAATACACTTCATGCAAATGGAATTGTGTGTGTGGGGGTTGGTAAGGATTAGCGGGGTAGTACATTGGCTTACATAAATATTCACCCTCCTTGAACTTTCCCACACTTTATAGTTTATAACCTGGAACTGAAATGGACTTAATTGGGATTTTATGTTAGTAATCTACACAAAATAGCCCACAATATTGACCAGGGGGGAAATAAAATCAAAATAGTTTATTTGCAAATCAAAAAGCATAAAATATCTGATTGCATAAGTATTCAGCCCTGTTGTAAAATCCCTAAATTAGTACTGATGCAAACAGTCTCCTCAAAAGTCACATAATTAGTTGAATGGAGTCCAACTGTGTCTAATTATTGTGTCACATGATCTCAACAGTAATACAGTTGTTCCTGGAAGGCCGCAGACTTTGTTAGAGAACATAACTAATCAAATATCATTATGAAGAGCTGTCAAAACACGCTTGGAACAAAATTCATCTTGTGGAGCACCATTAACTCCATTATTGATAAAATGGAAAGAACATGGCACAACTGCAACTCTGTCTAGAGGAGGCCATCCACCAAAAGTCAGTGACCAGGTAAATAGGGGATTAGTCAGAGGAACAACCAAGAGGCCAATGGTAATGCTAAACAATACTCATGCAAGCCACTCTATGTGTATCTGTGCATGTCGGTGGGTGTTCACTACATGAACAGAATCTGCTCTGGCATGTGGCTCTTGAAGACCTCAGTAACGGTTTACCTCACCTTCAAGGACACTGCAGCACCTCAAGACACCCGTCTGACTGAAAAATAGGTTGAGGTATTGAAAGAGTTCGGTCTTTGCACCGCACGTCATGAAAACCCACCATTTACAGCCGAAACACTAACAAGCCACAAATGTTAGTGTGTTTTATCAGCTAACAATCCTGCACTTTCCCTCCATGCATCTGTCATGTCCTGTATGAGAACATAAATCTGAGAGGCCACACAGTGGAAGACTAATGTCCAGAGTGGCTTTATAGTCTATGGAGAACGGTTTTAACTACCAATGGAAAGGATCAACAAACGCTGGCAAGGAATCTGCGAACCACCCCACCCTCGCATGTTCACTCATGTCAAAGTCAGAGGCGTTTAGAGTTTTTAGAGAACCATGAGCTGGAGGCTGAGCCTAAATTTAACCATGCTTCTTTGGGAGTGTGATTTGTATGAGTGAGAAGAAACTTGTGGCCAGGCGTCAGAGCTGTGTGATGATTCAGTAATGGGAGCTCATGATGGGAATCCCAGTACAGTGAGGAGAGATCAGAGTTGAGACCAATTCATCCTCAAACACACACTGATGGAGAAATTTATATACACATGATCTGGCTTATAGTGGACACTGAGGTTAAAGTAATGGTTTTGTCTGATGCCAGGGGCTTTCTCGGGAAATTTGGTGGTTTTGTCTTTGTGTGTCCCTGAGAAATTCATTTTGGTTGAAAGAATAAAGAGGGAACGATAGCCTTGTCTTATTGAAACCCTTTGCAACATATGTGTGGTTTGGTATTGATTGCATTGATTAAATCTTGTTTTGGCCCATTTATGATTGAGAGAGTGATGGAGGATGTTGTTTTAGGGAGGATTGCGCTCATAATGTAGGACTGATGTCAACATGAGCGGTCTGTAAGATCCATAAGCTCTTTATGGAAAATGAGGCCGAGGTGATTGTGCAAATATTGTAGATTTGTAGCACAGTGCTGATTGGTCAGATGATGTTACTTCATTTTCTATAACAGCAGCTCTGACAGTAGTAGTAGTTATGGCTGTAATTCAGACGATAAGTTTGTGTTATTATTACATGCTTATTCTAATACCTTATTGTTTCTATAGTAACAACTCATTCACAGGTGCTGGACATTTATATAATTTAAGGTTATGTATAATCATTGATATGGTGAAGGAGAAGGAATGAGATGTTTATTTAACATTTATGGAAGGAGTCTGCAGTGTCAGAGTTTTATAACAATCAGTACATTGTCTACTTGTCTCACAGACATTCCACAACATTAAATGTAACTGTAAACAGATAAAAACTGTCATTCCTTAACAAAATTTGTATTGTTATAAGATGAATAAAACACCGCCATGTCTTGGATTATTTTCTGGCAGCATTTGACAGCATGCGTTTTATTCCATACTTCTCATAACCTGATGATGTACATATTGTTTAAGTGTTTATAATTGTCTTTATCATTATTATTCCTCACTCTCTTAAGTGCATGTACACTGTGCACTCTCTTATCTGATGTCAAGAAAGTCAGTTTTCTTCATTTTCCCACGTCTGCTTTCTCCTCAGCTATTGTGTGTGCGTCCCGCGAGGTGATGAGGAGTAAACGTCTGACTCAGATTTTGGAGGTGGTCCTGGCCTTTGGGAACTTCCTGAACAAAGGCCAGAGAGGGAATGCCTATGGCTTCAAAGTGTCCAGCCTAAACAAGATTGTAGACACCAAGTCAAGCATAGACAGGTCAGTGCTGCATTTGAAGTGCGACTTGAGCGATTGCTGGGACACTGTGGTTGGGTGTAATTGGCCCTTGAGTAATGTGGTGTCTCTAAATCTACTCAAATATCCACGGCTTCCTATGTGCAGTTACCAGATTAATCAAGTGCTCGTGTAAGCAGCATATTATATGTATGTTATAGCAGATTAAAGATAGCTGGAGCTTAGTATTTACACCATTAATAAGATATTTTTAGTTTTCCTACATCTGCATATGTGAACACTGTAAAAGGTTTTACTACCTGAAGAAGGCCAGCATTATTTTCCATTACTATTTAAATTTAAATATTACTATTTAAAAGCAAAAACTCCCAAATAGATATTTAGCAGGAATTTTATATTTTTCATATCCACTTTAATTAGTGAATTCGCAGGCAGGGGTATCATGTTTTTTTTGAAAAAGTATTTCATGACCCAGAATTTTCCCATTATCAGATTACTTAAGTACACATAAATGTGTTGACTGAATTGTTGATAAAATCAGATGTTTCTTTGTAGCTACTAGACAATTTTACATGTAAATGTACTCATTTATAATTGTTTTGGTTATAAGAACTCATTAACACCTTCAGACCTGCTTAGGAAGGGAAAAGATGTTAAACTCCTAGGTAACCAGGTGATCAGAGTCACGTTTTGGATTTTTTTTTAAATTATATTTTAACATTTTGATAGCTACATCTAATGAGATCAGCATATTTCAGGTTAACGTTAATGATTTGCAATGATTTGCATATGAATTCATGTGTTAGCGATTTGAAGGAGTGGAGTGTTCACTTACTGTATGCTCGTCTCTCACAGAAACATCACCATGTTGCACTACCTGATCATGATTTTTGAGAAGAACTATCCCGACACCCTCGGCGTCCAGCAGGATCTGCTCAGTGTACCCGAGGCAGCAAAAGTCAAGTGAGTCACACGTTCACCTTAAGCAACTCTGACATTAGTAAAGAGTAAAAGACAACAGGGCAACAGGAGAATAATCAACGACATGGTGGTGAAACAAAGTCACTGTTACCACCCCAAAGCTGATTTTCCTACAGCAGCACGTCCAGAAGCGTTTCATTCCTTGTATATCACAGGAACTCGCCAACAATTGCAATATTTTATTTATTAAAGAATGACACATACATATTTATAGCTACATTTAATGTTGTGGAATGTCCACAAGAAAGGTTCATTTAAAAAATGCAGATTGTCCTAAAGACCTTCCTGTGGCGGAAAACCTACTGACTAGTTACACAGTGCTGAAACTGGAGACTCCTTCCATAAATGTTAAATGTCTCCTTACACAAACCTTGACCATATAAACAAATATCCTTTTTTTCCCTTTGTTATATAACTGCCTATTTTAAAATCTGTTCATTATTGAATTATGCAGCGTGTCCGCATTTCAGGTCCTTGTGAAATAGATGTTACTGTAGCGCATTAGTATAAACTGTGACTTGAATTATAGCTGGCACTTCTAGTTTCTAAAAAATTAGTCAGCGCTGTGGTATAATGTAGTCTTAAACATAAATAGGAGTATAATCATTATTTAAGGAAAACTTATTGTCCATTTTTTATTCCTTTTAATATAAAACCTGAACTTGGGCGATTGTGGCTAATTCGTGACTTATGAACACTGAGAAGTTTTGGATCTGGAGGCTGTTGTTTGATGTGTTGTTGCTCTGTGCACAGTCTGGCTGAACTGGAGAAGGACGTCTACAGTATAAAGAGTGGACTGAAGGCTCTGGAAGCAGTGAGTATTCTATTATACATTCCTGTGGCTTATTCAGATTTCTATTATGAACAATACAGAGGGACTTTACTGGCATTCTGTTGTAGCAAAATGAAAGTCTCCCAAGCCTTTAAGCCTTTCAATAAGCTGCCAATTAGAGGAATGGTTCAGTGAAAAATCAAATTGCACAATTTTCCACTTACCCCAAAAGTAATCAATCAGCCAAGACATATTTGGTATCGAGTGTCTGCTTCTTTAGTTTTACAGTGGAAGTCTGTTTTTTTTTTTTAAATGTTCCAATCTTCATACAAATGTACCTCAACTTTAAAGATTTGTTTTGTAAAATATCATGAATAATGCAGATCTACAAATTTAAGTTCAGAGTGGAATTAAATTGCTCTCTGCATAACCTCCAGGTTTCAGGGACTATACTGGTTTCAGAGGTGGGGCCCAGTGCTGTCATAGTACCAGCATTCAGAGTTCCTACTCTCAGTCCTACACGCTTACCTTTCCTCTCCTCTCTCTGTCTACGCACTCTCCTGCTTCCTCTACGTCTTCGACCAACAGTAGCCCAATTTCCACCGGCGCCCTGTANTTCCTGACGCAACCCTCTCTATTTATCCGGGTTTGGGACCGGCACAGAAGTCACTGGACTGTGACCCCCATGGCTAGGTTATATTTGAGATAGTGTAGTTCTATTTTATTTGACATATTTGAATCATTTTACAAATTGTTCAATTAAAGAGAAGGTTATTTAGCGTAGTGTCCTTTATGGAAAAGACATTGAGTGAGAGTTTCATTACTTGTTAGGTACATCAGGCTCCGATACAAAGATGAAGAAGCGAATGGACATTAAACATGTCTTGGCTGATTGACTACATTTACAGTAGAACACTCAGATATAGAGATAATGTGTATTATTTTTCCGAACTATTCCTCTAAAAGCATCTTGAAATGAAAGAGAAGCCTGTGATGGTGAAAGCAAGAAAGATTTTGTCTGACAAGCTAGTAGCACTCCCATTGTACGTAAGTGTGTGCAGCTGTCTCTGTTCATGATTACTGCTTCTCCCATTTGTGCAAATGTGTTACAATCAGTTAGGAGTTGATAGTTTAGTGGACGCATTGTTCAGCTGTGAATTCGGACAAGTCACGCTCTGCAGTGTGCTGCTTCTCTTCATTTTTTACACAGTTTCAGAATGGAAAGGCTGCTCAAATCATGGTCTCGCTGCTCTAAATGAGAGCAAGGCAATTATCAGTGATGTATGCCTATGGACGTATTCAGTAAGCAATTAAGAGAGAGGCATGTAGAGGAACGAGGCCAAGCAAAGCCATGACTCAGAATTGAGAATGTGCATTAATCATGGAAATTGAAAACAGCAGCATGTGGATGGTTTAACAGCATGGCATGAAGATGCCAGCAGCCCAAAGCACTATATTAACAATTGATTAGCAGGAAACGGTAGAAATGGGAAATATGATCTGGATTGTTTTATATTGTTTTGTTTCCCTTGTCGTTAACCCACAGGAGCTGCAGTATCAGCAGAGCCGGCCACGTGACCGAGGGGACAAGTTCATCCCTGTGGTCAGTGACTTCATCACCGTGGCTAGTTTCAGCTTCTCTGAGCTGGAAGATCTGCTGAATGAGGCAAAGGAGAAGGTAAGATTCATTATCATCAGTGAAAGACTTGGAGTTTATCTCTGCAGATCTAATACTTTAGACCTAGACTTTTCACCAATTTGCGTGGGACTACCAAAGTTCTGAGTCTTAATCTAATTAGGTATCTGCGTGCTCATCAGAGAAAACCACCTACTTGTCCTCGCTTCTCCAGGATACATATTTTTATAGCTTTCATCTAAGCCAGATGCAATTGCACAAAGGAATTTAAAGGAATAGAGAGTGAGGGCTTGGCGTTTACTCCCCTAGTCCCTGATTCTGCAAGTGTTTTCTTTATGCTTGCTGTGAGAGTCATTGTGAAAACGTGAGGTGTTTTCCAACTGCTTTTCTTTCACTGCTTGTGAGAAGAGAGCAAGCTACAGGATGGACTCTCTCTTTCCGTTCTGATTCTCACAGGACCCGGTAGTTCTGCCAAGCTTGAGCATGAGCCGTAAAGGGAAGGGAGAGTGTGAGAGACTGAGAGAAGTCTTTGTGCACCCTTTCCCGGTGTGGTGTGATGACTTAAACATCCCGGGGAAGCCTGGTGACTGGGCCTGAGTCCTTCAGCGCCTTTTTTTTTTTTTTTCTGTGTGCGGAGGCAGAAAGAGAAAGAGCACTCTTGTTTGAAACGTGGCATGAAGGCTCAGTCCCCATGCTACACTGCATCTCTGTGTCTTAAGGGAATAAAAGTATTCTAAAGGCCATCTTTTAATCCACTTTCCCTCTTGTTAACAGAAAGTGTAACTGGGTCGAGTTGGTCAGCGTAATCTCTCTGCGTGGATTGATCACATGCTGCCAGACTCGGCACTTAACCGCAGGGCCTCCACTGTGAATCCACCCTCCATTCGCCTAATTATTTATTTAAGGAGCACCGTAAAAATGAATAGTCTGTTCAGAGCGGCGTCACGGGAAAAGACTGACCCTGAAAGTTGATTTGCAGCAAAGGAACAAAGGCACTGCTGTACTTGTGCAGCTCAATCTGTTCCTTCCAGCTATCCAGTGGCCAGACTCACTCTTACTAATGTTAGTGTCTCTTAAATTAAGTCCAAATATTCATTTCCCATCTATGTGAGTATATGAATTTTACTCATCGGAACAACCCAAGGTAGTTTAATATTAGTTCAAAATTGTTTTGGGAAACTGTGCAGTAATTTTAGCATATTAAGCAAATGATAATCACCAAGTAAAGATATTAAAAGTAGAATTGTTTTATGACCTCGTTCACTTTTTGTGAAAAATTATGCAACACGGATAGTGATTGATTACCAGCAGCCAGTTGACGTATTTAAAATGAGCCATGTGTTCTCATACTGGCCACTGTTTCCATCTCCTGTGATGGTAACATAAATGTGGCAGTACTACATATTATTATATAGATACTAGACACTTTAAAGATGATTTCTACCAAAAGTGGTCACTGTATCCATATTAATGTTTGATTTCCTCACATGCTTCTAAAAAGCTCTGATCAAGACATGTTCTGTCTCAGCATATTCTGAATTGAATGTGTGACCAATTACGCCACCAACATAAAATTTAATCTATAGCCTACCTTTCAGTAAAAACATAACTTTTTATAAACGGAGAGCGAAGCATATCTTAACGTTGAACGTTGGGCTCAGCGAGCAACAAATCACAAAAGAAGCACAGTGTGTTATCTGCAGATGTCTAGTACAGCTGGAAATATTTCATAGCTGCAATCTCGTACACTCAGAAAAACTGGGATGCAACCTCACCGTCTTTTATACCTTTGACACCTTTTATACCTTATATGTATACTACATAGCCAAAAGTATGTGGACACCTAAGTATTGAATATCCCATTCCAAAACCATGGGCATTAATATTGAGTTGTTCCCCCCTTTGCTGTTATAATAACCTTCACTCTTCTGGGAAGGATTTCCATTAGATTTTGGAACGTGGCTGTGAGGATATGTGGTAAACCATGTCTTCATGGCGCTCGCTTTGTGCAGTAGGTGCATTGTCATGCTGGAACATGTCTTGGTTTGGGCCCCTTTGTTCCAGTGGAAGGAAATGTTAATGCTACAGCATACAAAGACATTCTAGACAATTGCATGCTTCCAATTTGTACAACAGTTTGGGAAAGGCCAACATATGAGTGTGATGGTCAGGTGTCCACAAACATTTGGTATCTTTAGTGTATCTTTACCCTGTGAAAGTGAATGTAGTATACCCTATTTAAGGTGTATAACTGGGCCCTAAAGATCCTCAGGGGTTCCCAATTCCAATCTGGGGGAACCACTGTTCTGAATTGCCTGACATAACTGATCCAAATGATCTAATTATCAAGCCCCTTCATAAGTTGGATCAGATGTTGGGAATTGTGAAAACTTCAAACTGAGCAGTGCCGTGGGGTCCTGAAAACTGGAGGACTTTTCTTTAAATGAAATTTAAAGCTGCATAAATGAATTTTAAAGCCACATAAAGCCTCATAAAGCTACATAAAACTATATACTTTCCCTGCAGAAAGGTGCATAGTATAGCTACATACCATGATACCACAACAGTGATAAGCAAAGGTACCGTTCATTACCTTTTTTCTAAGTGTGTTTGCTTTTCTCGTGTCATACCGGCATGGTACAACTGCCTTAACCTTAAATGCACACTTCCCCTTAAAACACATCTATCACGATAGAGTCCTGTTTTTCCTTATGCAGGAAGCTGAAACGCTAACGTTCTACTGCTTTGCTGTTTCATGCAGTCAAAATACAGAGGACATGGCCAAACTCCCAGTGGGAAGGAAGCCAGCATGAGCTGGGATAAATGCTAGATCTCTCTGGTGTAAATCTACTGTGGATTTGGGATGCTCTTGGCAGTCACAGCAGTCTGACCTTAAAATGGATTTACACTTTTAGAACAGAAATTGTATCTAAAGGAAGGCCTTGTTTTAGCTTTTAACACCATGGTACTCCCAAACCAGCCCCAAAGACCTAAAGAGCAAGGTCTCGTTGAACGTAAAACTGGGTCATTTCTCTTTTTTATGGATTTTGCATTAAAATCTAACATTAAACTTTGTCAAACATCAAAGTTATGTAACAAACAGATTTGTAAATGCTGTTGAAGCCCAGAATATTTTCTCTCTCTCTCTTTCTCTCTCTCTCTCTCTCTCTCTCTCTCACTCACTCTCTGGCAGTAATCAGTGGACAGGTGGTAGTGATAAGAGAAGACATATGGTAGTCTAATGAGGCGTGACCTCATCCATCACGCACACAGGAGCGATGAGGCCTTTTCTTGTTAGTATGCACTGTTAGTGGTTGTAGTTGAGATTGATGTAGCTCACTCAGTACACAGATAAGCAGGCGAATGATGTGGCACTACATCAGCAGGGTGGATGCACTGACCTGGTGCACAACAGGTACACAATTTTTTTATACATTGCTGTAACTGTATAATATCATAACCTTGCTTTTAGGTGTTGGAGTATTGCTCAAATGCACACCTACCCCTGTGAAATCAGCCATGACCAGGAAGACGGTCATTATTTTTATTGAGTCAGACAGAATGAATTCTCTCCGGTGACTTTACCCTAATATCCATTCTTTGCTGCATTGTGGCTGTTAAACACTGTACTACTTGCTGCACTGGCTTATTTTGAGCGATGGACAGCCTGAGCAGTCAGAAATCTTTAAAGTAACCACAAATCAACATGAACTTGTGAAACTTAAAGAGTCTGGTACTGAGACTAGCAGTTCCTCCACCTCGGGGCTTTCTCTGCATTTTCTTGTCACTACAGGTTAAATCCTAATACGTCTGTTCTGTTTTGACTACAATCAAATTTAAATAACCATAAACAGACAGGCAATAAAACTACTGCATGACAACCTATAATCTTCACTGTATAATAACCTATAATCAAAAAATATCTTTACGGTAACTATAATCTTTATGGTAACTAGTGCGGCAGTGTGCAGTGCAGCGTAGCCAGAATAGATTGTTGTTTGTTTTAGTTCAGGTCAGCAATGCAATGTTCTTATGTGTGTTTGATAGCCGCTCTGTATGACAAAGTTACAGACATGCTAGGAGTGGCATCAGAAGTAGCATTGTAACGTGTTTACAGTATAGGGGATATTCCACATATATTCTCTAGGTATAGGGAAAGTTCAGAGGGAGCAGGTTGTGAAATCCAGACTACACTGGATTAAAAATTTACCCTACATTGGGTTAAAAATAGGCAGAAATGCATTTTAATCAGTATTTTGAGTAAATGGTGGGGTAACCAATCATTCATCAAGGCTAAATATAACATCTTTTTTTATTTTGCAAGCCCACTGCTGTTTTCCAGGCAAGTTGCAATTAAAAATATTACCAAGCCTTGCTGTGCCCACAACCAAACAACTCCACCCACTCTGTGAAAATGATGAGTTGCCTTTTAATGAAATATAACCTAGCTGCCCAGCTCTGTTACGGCTGCGGGTTAATTGATCTAATTTCCAGACCAAAAAAAATGTAAACAGAAACCTGTCCATGACAATCATTGTAAATATTTAATTATTTAATTATATGATTATTACAGGTCTAGAAACGCTTTTTCAAACACAGCAAACTGAACCTTTAATCGCTAGTCTGTTTTTTGTTTTGTTTTTTAGTTATTGGCCTTCATTCCTCTTCCGGTGTCATAGTGCCTGTTGTTTCAGATGTGTTCCTCTGTTCTCTTCTCAGTTTGGCAAGTCTCTGAAGCACTTTGGAGAGGAGCAGGTGCACATGCAGCCGGATGAGTTCTTCGGGATCTTCGACACCTTCCTGCAATCGTTCAATGAGGCTCGGCAAGACCTGGAGAACATGCAGCGTCGCAAAGAGGAGGAAGAGAAGCGAGCACGCATGGAGGCCATGGTGAGCCACATGTTACAAATACAAATACAGCCTACAGCATCTTGTTTCATCTTCGCTCATCTAAATAACTGTCTGTGCATGATTATGTCCCATTTTAATAGTCCTTAACTGCTAGTCCCAGTGGAGATCATTTCCTGCTCTGTATGGCTTAAAAAAAGAGGATTTTGATGTCTCTTTAGGACTGCTTTAAAAGTCAAAGCAGTAATTATAGAGTTCATATCCTCAATTCATTCATCAGTGCTTTAATTCCTCAATCAAAGGAGCAGACTTAAAATAAGGCATGTCCCTTGGCCATCATGCTTTTGTTTGTTCTTTCCATTGCATCCATTTTTCTCAGTTTCGCTCATAAATCTCTGCCTGGTGACATGACCAGGGTTTCCGCATGTTCTGTTTATTTTTTATCTCCCGCTCCCCTTATCTTTGTTAAATGGTCATTCCATCAGATCAGCTGTTTGTAGCCCTATAGTCCCTCTCTATTTTAGCCAGTACACTGAGAGGTCTTCCCCAGGGAATGTCGGGAATGTGAGCAGAGAGCAGAAAGAGTATGGGAACCAAGCAACTCTTTGATTTCCTCTCATCCCGCAGCTATACAGTTTACAGGAGACACTGCTGATTAGCTTGTAGACCTGCACACACTTAGAAAACATGTCTCACGAGATACATTTTAAAAATACAAAAGATGTACAATGGATTGCACCACCCCAGCCACAAGGAAAGCTACAGTCTCATATTAGTTTTTTCACCAAAAGTGTATAAGCTTTTTTATTTGATTTGAACATTTTACTAGTTTACCATTTAAACAGATTACTATTTTATCTAGGACACTGATGTCAATTTCCAATATGCACAGCTATTTTTCACCTGTATACATTTTATTCCATGCTGCTTACTAATCTGGCCTAGTGGCAACATATATAAGGAAAATAAAATTGGACAGAGTACTGAGCCTTGTGGTATACCATGGAGAATATCATAATGAATATCAGAATTATTTGAGACATATTTATATTCTACTAAAGCAGATACTGTCTTCCATTTAGACATGTAAAAAAACAAATAAGTAAAGTATTTTAAAATGTTCTGTAAGCTATAGTGTCAAATACAGCTGTTCAGTTTCAAAGCTGATGTTGATTCAAGTTGTTGATTCACCAGATTTGCCATGCAACTATGGTGAGAACTTATAAATATGATATTACCTACTCCTAGGTTTTATTACAATGTTAAAATCAATTATAAGGAAGAGTAACACATGCTGCAGATTATACAGTTGACTGTACATTTTAGCTCCTAACATTTCTTATTAGAATTAAAAAAAAAAAAAATCCAGACAGGTCATGTACACAAGCCTGGAGTGATATCGGCAGCTTGTTAGTGACTTACCAATCTGTTAACAGGGGAACAGGTAGGTGCTATGTAGCTCTGTAGGTGACTCCAACCTTGAAAATGGAAAAATTAAATTGAAAAAAGTTGCCAAAGATGCCATAGATGTATTTAGAATTGATTAAAGTACATTTGGTGTCTACTAATGAAATATCCATGTCTGTACCACCCCAGCTGAAGGACCAGAGGGAGAGAGAGAGGAGGGCAAAGAAGAGCGCAGGAGGGGGCGTGTCCGAGGAAGTGGGCGAGTTCGATGACCTGGTGTCGGCCCTTCGCTCAGGAGAAGTGTTTGATAAGGACCTGTCGAAGCTAAAACGCAACCGCAAGCGCTCCGTCAACCAGCTCGTGGAAAGCGGTGGGCGCGAAAGACCCGTCACCAAGGTCAACTATTGATATTGACTTCTGGAAAACTTTAATTCACTGACTTGTATACTGTACGTGAAGGAAAAATCCTAACTGCCATCTGCCTCCCTATTCACCCAAACATCCTAACCCGTGATGGCTTGCATCCTAAAGGCAGACAGATTCATAGGCCTTGATGGACAGTTCTCGGGTGTCGGAAATTCTTACAGCACTGTGCTCAATAAATAGGCTTTCTCTAACCTTGTTCTTAGCCCACATCCTACATGAGTCTTCCTCCTCCCATAGCCAATGTTTCATTTCTCCAAGCCAACTCAAAGTGTAACCTCAACCTGCCAAGCACCATGTACCCGAGTGCACAAGCTTGGGTCCAGCTCATAATATTCTCAATACAGAGAAGACCAAGATGGCAGGTCAAGACCTGGTACTATAACCAATGGGGCTAGTTCTGTTTGGAAAAATTTGGACAGAATTTTGGGGCATTCATGCAGCCACTTCTCTGGAAGACACTGCCATCTACATTAGGTGCTGATACCCCATGTGCCTCTCTCTCCACCTACTATATTTCTCTGGTGCTTTGACTAAGAGGACCATTGGTGTATATGGGAACTAAAAGAGAGAGAGAGAGAAAGATACCCATATCTTCAGCTCTTAACACTGCTAAGTGATGGGTCCAACTAATTTTTTTTCCCCAAAACGTCAAACAACTTCAAACATGGAGACAAGTGGAGAAAAATGAAGGAGATGAACCCTTTAATGTCGGGATGGCCAGCTAGGAAAGCAGGACACTGTGGTCTCAGTTGTGTCGGCTGTGATACCCTTTACCTAAGTGCCTCCCCATACCGATGGCATTCCCAAGGACGACACGGGAGACAAGTCAGAAATGCCAAGAAAGCACAGCACTTCTAGGAAAAGACACCACGAAGAACCGAAATGCTCTGAGATAAAGACGATGCTGTAGGCACGCCTCATTGGCAAGTAAAAAGATTTTCCAAGGATTGTGGTGGCATTACCTGGTGCCAAAGCAAAAATCAGGAAAGTAAATATGTAGTAAACAATAATAAATGCAAGTAGAACGGCATTTATATATTTATTTATACGAAAAAAAAGCAAACGTGCTAATTTCAAAACCTTTTTTTAATTCTTCATATTTTCTAGTTTGTACTTCTAATACTTTAATTTGATAGGTATGTACTTCATATATATAAAAAAAAAAGATCCATGATCCAAATCTGTGATGCCCCATCACTAGTGAAGCTTGTTAACCTAAATCACCAAAGTAGTGCACTTCTCACATTGTGACGACAATTCAAAAGCTAAAGATGGTTTGTTTGGTCAAAATGGTTTACAGTGCCACTGCAGATACTCTTCTTCTTGGAAACCAGTCAAGTCTTACTTTAATGAGCTCAAGATGGACATGCAGCCCACTTGGTGTTTCTTGTTTCATCTAATTTTTGCTTATATTGTTTTTCATGTTATGTATATTAAGTGTTGTAGTTGTACAGATCATGTGGGCAGTGTTGCATTTTGGATGAACATGGCTCCCAAGAATAAGAGAGATGAAGGACGGGGAAGTCTTAAAAAAAAAAGAATTACTGATAAAGGTTACGGTAAAGTCCTTGGTGACAAAAGTAAGATTTGAAGTGTGAAAATCAGGAGGATATTCTGTATAAAATGTGGTTTATATCTTTGTGGTACTTGAGCTAGTGGGATGGAGTATGAAGAAATTTGATTAAGTGGTGCCTAGCTGGTTGAAAGAAGCCCAAATTGAGAGGTTTAGCTTTATCCTGAAGTGGTTTGTGTTTGCAACTTGTGTGTGTATGTATGTTTCTTTTTTCTCCAGTCTACCACATCCAGACATATGGGAGAACCATAGTAAGAAGCTCAGAAGTTCATTTGTGTCTTCTAAGAGATTTGCCGCTAATCTTTGTCTGGTTCAGGTCTGTGCTGTTGAGCATGTGCATGGCCATGGTCTCTGTGCTACTTTGTGCCAGCAGGACATTTAGGTCCAAAAGGTGGACTTGGCACCCTTATGGTGAGTTCTCATTATTCTTTACAGAGGGACAGGTTTCCTCCTTAACTGAAATGCTAAGTGTACACCAAAAGTACCAAGAGTCCAGTATAACTGATCTGAGCTAATCAACACTGCCTTATTTAATACTTTAATGTGAGCTAATTAGCTAACATTAATTAGCTCCTGCGAGATAGCTTTGAGGGCTGGAGTGCATCCAACTCTTGATTTACCCAGTATGTGCCAATAATTACCAACAGTAAAGCTTAGGTTTGTGTGGTGTAATGTATTACAGTAATTCTGTTAACGAACCTGTATTTCTGAAGCTAGCACAAGGTCTGTTGCTGTTCGGAGCCATTTGGTTTTCCCTCCTTTTCCTTCAATTCAATGGTGAAAGGTCATTTCTCCTTTAAATCAACACTATAAAAACACAGTATGCCAAACGGAAAAAGACACTTTGACACTTTGGAATGGCTCTCACATTGGAAATTGTACTAAAAATATGATGTCAATGAAGGCGAAGGAGATTGTGCCAACTGAGAATAGATGTTTATCAGTAAAGAAAAGAAAAAGCTATAAGCTTTCCTTTTCAGTCTAATACCATGTAGGTATTCAAACCATCAGTATTATTATTATTTTTTGTTTTGTTTTGTATGTATATTTGGTCATTGACTGGCCGAACACAACGGAAAGAATAATAAATGTAGCTTGTTGCTTGATGCACTTTTTGAAAGACGGCCTTTTGCTACCCCCTCAATATTTACACTCATTTAGCTCATCATTATATTAAAAAAGCGAGACATGAAGCAGCTTAAGCAAAGACAAAAGGAAGAGGAAACTGAGGTTGCGTGTGTCTTTATAGGTAATGAAATTTGGCCCTTCTCAACTATCATAAAAGGCTGGGTCCTACATTTGAGTGGAATTCTCTGTAGAGGCAAACTGATTTGACCCTGGTATGTGGTTACGTTCACAGAAGGGCAGGCAGGACCGTTTAGCGTCCCTTAAAATGCGTTTGGTTTGGGTCTGGTAACAGTCATAAGGTGATGAATACAGGGAATGTAGTTCTTTTAAATTTAACTTAACTCTAACACAGAGCATCGATTTCCACTGCCTCAATGTGCATCACTCCATTTTGTATCCTTTTATATCTTTGTATTGTTGCCTTTCACCTTTATGCACTACTTTAGGTAAAAAGTGGTGCACAAATATGATCCTTTGCTATAGAAGATGTATATTATGGGTAAGTAATTACCCCAGGTAAGAATATGCCAGTTACACGCCCTTTGTATCGTCCAGCTGCAGGTTGTATATTGTGCAGAGCAAGTATTTTAAAAGGATGACTTGATATCTTGGATGACTTCACCTGAAAGATGTATAGTTCTAAATTTTTTGTACGTCGTTAAAGTTGAAGGGGGGGAAATGCGAAAAAGGAAAAATATGTTGAGGAATGTTCCATTTTTTTTTTCCTGTAAATTGAGTCTATTTATTTGCCTTATTTAGTTTGCTATATTTTGTATGTATACGCAACATTACAGCAAAAATGTTACATGAGAAGTATAAATATGAGTAACTATACTGTGGTCTTTGTATGTCAGATTCTTGAGTATAAATAGCTTTCAGTTTTTTTTTTATGTTTTTGTTTTTTTTGCTCGCCATGCATCCTTTTGTAGGGTAAAATAAACCTGTTTCCCTGAGGTCCCGTTTGTTTTTTCTTTGACGCATCTTGACCGAAGCTCAACACTGCCCTCTGATGTTAATGTATACACAACTAACATCTTCAAAACTGAAACACAAGACACATCCCAAGTAGATAACTTTTTATTATTCTTATGTTCTTATTCTTATTATTGAAAGACTTGATTTGGGTAGGGAAAAATATATCATGAATTAAATGGAAAAAAATCATATGAATAACAATCCACTTTCAAATCATAAACCTATGTTGAAATATAAGACCCAACTTAAAATATAAGACCACAAATGTGAAGCACTTATCAATATATTGGTCTGGGAAAACCCATCACATGTCTGAATTGTGGCAAACATTTACTTTTTTGCTTGGCTAGATTCTTGCAAATGTAGTGTTGTGTAAAGAGCCAGTTTAATAAATGCAGTGGTAAAAAGTCAGCTTGTCTAAACGTGTCTACACCTTGCTAGCCAAGTGCGATTTCCTCACAGAGTGAATGTTATGATTTGATCAAGTTTCAGGGCCTAGAATCTTTAAATGCAATTTTTTTCCCTGATGAGACTTTTAAGTGCTAGAAGAAGTGCTAGAACTTTACTGGTAGTTGAGACATGCAAAAGAGAAACGTTTCAGTTCAGAACAGTCTTTCGTCTTGTATATTAGAAAATGCCAACATTTCAGTGTGAAAGGTTTTCCTAAGCCACCACACAAATGCAAACTAGTATATGGTTACAGGAATAGTGGAAAAATGCTTAGTTTTACAATCAACAGGTATTTGTACCAAATAGTGTCTCTAACTTTCCTACCCACTGTGTTCAATGCAGTCTTTGAGTAAATGGGACATTTTGTCTTTTCTGTTCATTAGATCAAACTCATCAGACATAAAGCGAATCTATGAATTTGTGGATGATTGAGGAACTTTCTAGTTAAACTCAGTGGGACTTCGCAAAACGAGTTACCTTACTGACTTCTTGATTAACTTTATTAGCATGATAGTTGGGCATGCCAGGCCTAACTTCTCCTATAATGTACAATAATCAGCTTCGGGACAGCTGAAGTCCATGATCAAGAACTCCAGCAGATACAAGAACATCAAAACTGGAAAGTAGAAAAACTTGCCTGGTTCCTTTTGTATCAGGTTGATGCACTGATGCCAACTTGGAGACATCATGTTTAGTTTCAGCACATATCTGTGGTGGCAGTGTGATGTGGGGAAATACATTAATGGCACATATCAAGACCCCGATGGCCACTGAAGACCACCTGAATGGCACTGGTGCTGCCCAGGTCCAGGAACATTACAAAACCTTGCAGTCCCTGAATCGCCACCCTTCACCCTAATCTTTCAGATGAGGTGAAAAGAGTTGTTTGCAGCAAGGTGCAATATTTCTCTACAGAGTAAAACAACAAAAACTGACCTTGTCCAATAGCTTTATAGGCTGCTCTATATTGGATAATCAGATAACCAACCACCAGATCAGGACGGTGATTGGATCCCTGCATTCAGAGTTGATTATCACATTCATAATGATTAGATCGCTATGAGCTTTCTGCTCATATGACAATCCTAATACAACAACAACAACGCCCTTTCAAAAAGTAGCACTAGATCTCATTAACACTCATCAAGACTTCACAAATGTCTTTCAAATGTTGCTCTCAAAAAATATGGAAAAATTTAGTCAGGATATAGTTTAGTTTTTTTTCTGCTACAAAGGCAATGAAAACTACAAAGTGTATGAATACAATATTGAAGAATTCTAAAGGCACAATAAAGATTTGTAAGAGCTTTGTTATGGGTGAATACGTCAGCTTGATATAGCTACATTATATGTATGGATGTGGTTTAGTATTAGCTGGTGCGATGAAAATCACCCCGTTGTCCTCCTGTCTTACTCAGAAGTCTGATGTCACTTATAACTATATCACGACTGACCGCCTTACACATGTCATAGAGCGCCAGGGCAGCAACTGATGCCGCAGTCAGAGCCTCCATCTCCACGCCAGTGCGGCCTGTCGCCTGGCATGTTGCCAAGACAACAGCCACATGCCCTTCTTCCAGTAGCTCCACAGTGATGGAGGTGTGGTCAAGGGATACAGGGTGGCACAGAGGAATGAGACCAGATGTTTGCTTAGCGCCCATGATGCCCGCTAGCTGCGCGACCGCCAAAGCATCACCCTTAGCTATCTGGTTGGCACGGACCAGGCTGAAAGCTTTGGAGCCTAGATGAATGCGTGCACTTGCTGTGGCAGTACGACGCGTGACTGCTTTATCGCCGACGTTCACCATCGAGGCTCTGCCATGCTCGTCAGTGTGGGTCAGCTGGTCAGACGTTTCATCTTGGTTTGGGGTGTGACATGATACACTAAAGCTTTCGCAAGCATCCTTTTGGTTGTGACATTCCCTTACATTCAGCCGCATTACGTGTTTCTGTTTTGGGATTAAAGTGCTAAGAAGAGATGTGAAGAAAGACTGGATGTCCCTCAACGAGTTGTGCCTGAGATAGCCAACAGGTCTGTGTGCGTGTCTCAGCCGTGCAAACCTATCTGTGCGTGTTTCAGAACTGGAAGCATGCTCAAAATCCGGAATTGCATTACTACAAAATTCCTCAGGGGAAACCTGATGGACATGGTAAACATTTTGTTGCGTCTCACTTTCATGAGAGATGCCAGAGTTTGTAGAAGCTGGTGCATTCATGGTAAAAGTGCTGTTGCTTAAGTCCTCACTAGCCTGGTGTAGGTAGTAAGGTTTCTCAGAGTGTGGCAATGCTCGGCCTGGCGGAGGTGTGTGGAAAGTAGGGACCGGATACCTCCTCTGCGCACTTCTCAACATGGGCACAGGCCGGCTGCCTTCTCCAGCTGAGAAACAATAAGAAAATATGTACAAATTTCAGGAAGTAACAATCATACACACTACACTACAATCATATACTGTGTGTTCATATCACATAAACCAGGGTAGGTGATAATCCTGTTTCTTTCTTAAGCAAAGAAAAATCACAAGGAGACTTTCTCATAAATGTTTTCTTGTCTGTGATAGTACAAGCTTCCATTTTTTTGTGACACTCAAGAATTTCTTCACAGACACAGTAGTAAAGAATCCCAAAGAGGACTACATAGGATATAACATCATGATTCTATAGCCTACTAGTAAAACCTTATTTGACATTCAGTCGCAATGTTTGATGATGCTGTTGACAAGATTAAAATATTATGACAATTTGAATAGTATTTGGACAATGAAATTAGTAATTGTCTAAATAATTGACAAATTATGACAATTTAAGACAAATTATAACTGCTTAAAGGTCTATTACGTACAGCTGTGTCACCCACCAATGAGGATCATTGGCCTGTTCTTCATCTGGGATATACTGAACATGCCTGTGGAGATAAAGACAGACACAAGCACTGAGAAGGGAAAGACAGCCTGTGTTTGGATTAGACTGCAGTGGAGGAGCACTTGCAAAATGACCGAATGTTCCTTCGTTAAGATCAGAGAAGATGGATTCCACAGAGATGCATGAGCTGTGGACTTTATCAAAACTGTGGAAGCCATTGAGCATTAATGAGACATATCAAACAAGGACACAGAGAAGACAGAGAGGAGAGGAAAGACAGAAAGCATTATTTCTAGTTGGAGGTTCGTTGTGTTCCATTAGTGGATGCATGTACCAGCATGCTGTTTCTTCTTCCGCCCCACTGCAGCTCCTATTATCTGCAGAAGTTCCTCATCAGATGCTCCAGAGCGCAGACAGTCTCTCAAAGACACCTCAGAGTTTCCGAACAAACATACCTGCAACGCAACACACACACACACACACACACACACACACGCCTAGTTCACAAACCTCTTACAGACCTAAACAGAAAACATGACCTGACACAGCTTACACAATACAAAGCGTGACGCATTTTAAGGACATCCTCAACCGACCACACACACAGACACAGACACACACACACACACACACACACACACACACACACACACACACACACACGGAAGTGTACCTTCAGGTTGCCATCGGCTGTGATGCGCAGACGGTTGCAGGAGCCACAGAAATGATCTGACATGGAGGTGATGAAACCCAGCTGGCCCTGAAATCCTGGTACTCTGAAAGCCTGAGACCACACACACACACACACACACACACACACACACACACACACACACACACACATCAATCAAAGACTCAAAACATGACCAAACAAGGTTAACAACCAACATTTGGGTCAAAAAACAAATGTTCCCCTCACTTCAAATTTCATCTGATACTAAGAAAAGCTTAGAGTCTACAGCATTGTGCAAACTGTAAGCCTAAACTCTCCCAATCAATATACAGTATAATCATTATATAGGTATAAAATAAAACATCTAATATAATTATGAAGATTCCCATAGAGCACAGAGTAAGTGTATGAGGCACACGGCAACAACGGGCAAAGTGCATGCTGTGGTTTAAAGAAACACTCAAAATTAAACATGTAACCAGTGGTGCAGCTGATGGGAACATTTTTACCTGTAAACATTTTTACTTGAACTTCATTAGGATAAAATGGCTACTGAAGATTAATGAATGAATGAAACAGATTAGGGGTAGATACTTAGAGAGGCTGTGTGTGTTCTTCTCTGCATGCTAAGGATTTAATTCTTTTAATTTACTTTGTATAGTGATATACAGCTGTACATGTTTAAGCCAGAAGAACACAGAGAAGAATCATAATTAGACACCAGTTTTATGCCAAAATACTCCCTTAATGTATTTCCATAAAGACTCAACACAACGAAGAAGTTACGGCTGGAATGATTTAATCAGGGCTGACCTTGGCGGTCCCCGTCTCGTCCCCAGGAAGCGTCTCCAGATTGGGCCATTGCTGCTTAATGCGGTCCAGCATCTCTGCATAACTCACCATCTTCCTGAAGTTCCACTTATTGCCTGCAGAAGGAGCCAAAAAAGAAAGGATGCTGTCACTGTGTACAACATATACACCCATCATGTTGTCTTACACAAGCTGTCAAAAATGTCTACTGAACATGCAGAATTCATATTACAACTTCAGGGTTTCACACTAAAGTGTCAGTCACAGTGAACTAAGGGAGAAACATGACTTATCGCTCACACACTCTTTCTATCAGACGTCTTCTCTGACAGACTTCTCCTTTGACAAATGTCTTTAATCAGTAGCTAATTTGTGACACTAGTATTTTACTGACCTTGAGGGCAATAAGGAGAAAGAAGAAATCTCAATTTTCAGGTGAATAAATGAAGCAGTTGATGTTGCAGACAGGCTTAATCTGTAATGATTAATGATTTCTGACACACTGAAGCAGGGCTTTTGGTTCAAGGATACCTAGGCCACATGCTGCCTGTAACCAAATGCAGTTTATAGAAATTTGGTTCAAAGCCTCAGGTTTCGTTTACTTTTACGTAAAGAAAAAAAAATTATATATATATATATATATATATATATATATATATATATATA
>CM074954.1:6797079-6809797 GCA_037577455.1 Pangasius macronema | reverse complement strand
TGCCGGACCCGAGACTCAAACCCACGACCTTCAGGTTCACCTTCGGGTTACAAGTCCGACTCTCAGACCATTAGGCCCACGTACTGATTCCACTGGAATTTAACTCCAGTCTACAGAAACGCTTGCACATACAACCAACTGAACGCAAAAAAACCCCAAATGCATTTATATAATTGTTACAAAATTAACAATTAATCAATCACCTGTTTGTAGATTTATGGCTCTGTATAACTTGTCTGCACAAATAGGAACACAAAATATTGAATGTTGTGTTTCTGGCAGGTGTGATTTTGGAGAGGATGTAGGAGTAACATTAGCTAGCTAATTTGTTGGATTTTTGTAGATGTGTGCCAAGCAAAAGTAAGAAAACAGCAAAGAAAAAGTCTGATGTGACCGCTACTTTGTCTTTTTCTTTCCAACCAAAGAGACCAGAGTCCTGCCTTCTTGTTTTCTGCTGGCTCACACGACAGGGGTTTGCAAATTCACAGGTCAAAGTTCACAGAGAAGAAGCCAGTATGAAGCGAAAGCAGCCCTGTCTTTCACATCCCATGTCTTTACCCTGAGACAGTTGGTTTTTCCACCAGGTGAGTTTTATTCACTGCTTTAGCTGTAGCAGAAAAGTTGAATTTTCTCCTTAGCAAGGGGTTAAAATCATAAAGGTTACATCTAAACCATAGATATTGGCACCTCTGAATACTCCCTGTCGTGGCTGTCTCATCATAAGTCATTTACTCTTATAGTGTAACAATTGTAGCTTTGAAACTGTTATATAGTAATGCATTTTAATCATATAATGACAAATCAACAATCACCCTTAGACTTTCTATTAAAAGTGAATCTGAACTAAATAGGTTTTTCACTGCTGTTAGTGTAAAATTCTTGTCTGTGGAAACCACCGATACTGTACTGATCTCTACTGCAGTGGGTAGAGATCAGGTCGAAAATCCCTGGAGTATTCCTTTAACTGCTCATCACTGGCTGTAAGAATGCTATATGGCTGCTAGTGTACATTCTGTATATAATATACAACTTCCTCCTGTGGTTGTGCAGTGTACAAATATAAACTATCACTTGCCTCTCAGCTCAGTGGCTTACAAAACACCACACCTTCGCTTTCTCAAAGAAAGACAAACTTTGTTAATGCTTACCTTTGCGTCTAACGATGAACTCGAACTTGGCCGGCACTAATGAGTCTAGACTGATGTTGAGCAAGTTCACTCCAGCTTTCTTTAAACTGGGCAGCAGCCTGGCAAGGTTCATGCCATTAGTAGTTACAGCGATGGTCTTCAGACCCTCCAATTTCCGCATTTCCGCTGGAAACACAGAAAAACAGGCTCGTGGACAAGAAAAAAACATCTGTGTGTTACTCTGCTCAACAAATCATGTGGTCATAAAATCAATACTTGTGAAATTGTCAAAATCTTTCTAATATAACGATTTGAAATATTACATTTTCATCATCTTGTTAATGAGCCTGTTTTTCTGTATGTCATAAAGATATACAGGGTCACAATATACAAGTTATATAGTGAGATTTACAGTGACATGGCTTCAGCTAAAATGGCTTACTACATCAATAGGGTTTCCATGAAGAGACAATACTTGATGTCACAATTTCAAGCACTCAGACGGGCTTCATTATGACCAAACATTAACATTAACATTATCATCACCCTTATTACCAATTATATGGAGGACGTCAGGGCGGATAAGGGGTTCTCCTCCAGTCAGGCGGATCTTCTCCACCCCCTCTCGCACAAATAGTCGAGCCAGAGTCAGCACCTCCTCTGTAGATAAGAGCTGTTCTTTTGGACTCAGCTTCACCCCTTCCTCTGGCATACAATACTGACCTGAGGGAAAGCAATATAACTGAGGTGTACCTTAAATAACTTTGTTACCAAACCAAACTACATAATAAGTCAGATCATGATGGTTAAACTAGGATTTAAACACAAACATATTGACATGTTATGCACCTGTACAAGTTAGAACATATACGTTTTTATATCGCTGCTATCTCCTAATTAGCAGTTTAACGTGGAGAAGCAATCAATCAACCCATTTTCCCAAACGCCAAGAGAAAGTCTTCAGGACAGAAGACTCATGCTTTCTCAGTAACATGACTTAGCATCAGACCACATCAAATGACCCCAACACTGATTATATTCCTCTAACAGCATGCCATGTCATCTTTTATCCATTACATTGGCCATAAGGTTTTTCAAAACTGTGGCATTGCTGCTTTGCTAGTATGCTAACATTAACACAACTAAATACTGTGATATATAAATACTTGCACATGCTGTTATATGTTATTATTGGCATGTGTCCTACCTCCAGACTAATTCATTTGCTTTTTAGCACTTATAAGCTGAGTCATGAGGGGAAGCAAGAACCCATTTAGAGAAACGATCCGACTCACAGCGGAGGTTGCATTTTTCTGTAAGGGAAATCCGCAGATAATTGTGTCTTCTTCCAAACGTGTCCGTGAGGAACGCTGAGAAAGGTAAGACGTCCTGTAACACCCGCCTCTGACTGCCTGCTATAGCTAATACCTGAATGTAGAGAGAAACATAATAATTTGCTTAATTTCTTTATTATAAATAGTAATCAAGAAAAATAAAAGCCCAATGCACCACCTGTCACTTTCGCCACTGCTTCAGTGCTGTGTAACTGGATCCAATTTAATCATTTTACTGCAATGCCTATGAGTTTTTATGCCTGAGTCATTTGTATATCAGTTAAGGCTACAGGGGTTTTCTTTTCTTCATAGAAAGCAAAGCAATAACAAAAATGAACATATGAAATCATGTGCTAAGGCACAGAGTATCTAGTCCAGAAAGAGTTTTGTCTGACCTTTAACCTTTGAACAAATCACAGGGTTAAAGAATAACTGAGGTCCAATGCATGGAAGACAAGCTGGCAGTTTTTTTTCTGATTTTGAAAAAAGCATAACTTAAATACTGCAGAATTCTCCCATGACATAAAATACATACAGAAATATGCACAATCGCATCCATTTACATATTTAAATAGTATTTCACAACTTACACGACTTACACATTAAGAAACTACTATTGTGACAAAGTTATCCCTCTAGTAAGATTAAACATTATAGGGAATACATGCAGGCTTGCAGAAATATTTGATGACAGTGACAACAATCAAGAAGACAGTGCAAAGTTTTAAAGAGATGCAGACCTCTTCAGGGTGTGTAACATCGCTGAGCCTAAAATCTCTAAACATTTTACACAGTTTTACTTGGAAACCTGATGGACAGAGATGTTTTGGCTCTGATGTGCCGTCTAGTGGACATCGCTTTTTAATATACCTAAGAGATGCAGCAAGTGTGTGAACAATGCCTCTCACATTACCGCTGCTTCTGCATGCGCACGCAAAATCTTACATCAGGTGTAAGCCAGACTGCTTCACGCCGGGCCATATCACACCACCACGACATGGATTAGTTCCCTATAACAACACTGGTGTCCACTGGTAAGTCAGTGCAAGGAATATTCCTTTGTTTTTTTTAATCACTTATGTTACACATACATATGTTACTCACATCATAAAATGTCTACATGTTACAGCAGTTGTATATTACAGGGAGTCCCCAAAGTGTCCTAACATAGGGACTGTGTAGGCCAGCACCATGTTGGTTGGCAGTGGATGTTCGTGGACGTCCACTTCTTGGGTTGGTCTGCAACACTTCCAGTCTTTTTAAATTTTTTAATACATTTCACAACAGTGTTGTGTGAGATGTGGCTTGCCATGTTTACTGTTAAAGTCCAGCTTCCCGTTCCAGCTATGAGAATGATTTCAATATGTTCTTCCTCTGTTAAAGGCATTCTTAAAAGCTATCTGAAAAAATTATATATATGTATGTATGTATATATATGTGTGTGTGTGTGTGTGTGTGTGTGTGTGTGTTAACTAAGTATGAACATGTTTGAAAGACCTTTTGCTAAAAAGTGTTAATTTCCCCCATGTCTGCAGACTTTTGCGACACCCTGTATATTATGTATCATATAAAAAAGAAGTGTAGAGAGGTCAAGGCTTGGGGTTGCAGAAAATTAATAATGCCTATAAAGTTAGGGCGTTAATATGAACCTGCGCTGTGTCCTGAGCCGGAACTACTATAGCTGTTGATTTCGTCACTAGTGTTGCGTAATCTTTTCCCCACACGAATCACACTGCATGACATATCCACAGCACACGTTTACCATAACAAGTCTGAAGCTGTAACTGAGAGTGACGGTGAATAAAAACGACACTATGCAGCGTTTCTGACCTGCTGGCTTTGGTGTGTGAGGTTCACGCTGGAAGCTGCAGAACTCGCCTCTGCCGGTTTAACCTGGTGTTCTCCCCGAGTCGCCCCGGAATACTGCTTACACGCCTGGGCTCTGGAGGACACCTGCACTCTCCGCAGAGGAAGCAGGGCGCTAGTGCAGAAAACCCGGCCACACTGGCCGCTGGAAAAGGCCATCTCACATACACACACACGCATAGACAGTTCCAGCACCAACTCTGAAGCCTCAACTCGCTCATGCGCATGCGTCAACTCGCGACTGCCTACAGCAGGTGTGACCCAGATAGAGGTCAGACTCTGTTCAGCCAATCAGCGGTGAGCAAATCAAACTGCATTATTGGAAGCGTAGTTCACTTGTATGTGTCGTACTATTAGGATGTAATCTTAAAATGTATTATACAATTATAATTACGATATTATATAAGCCTGTGTTCATTTATATTTATAGAAAATGTGTGACTACATTTTTTGTATGAGCTGAGTTTTTTAATATAGCAGTTTTTTTAAAGACTTTGATACTGTATACTGTTCGTTTAGACTGCACCTTATGGGAAATGTAGTTTATCCATTTTTAAGCGCTGTATTTCCAGTGACAAATTTTTAAAATGTTTGTTTTAGTTTTACTTCTACTAGTAATAATGCGCTTACCCCATGTGTGAAGAGTTATAAACAAGATACACCAGACAACAGTAGCCTGCAAGTGGCAGAAAAGGGTTTATCGCATCACACAAGAAATAAACAGTTGTTGTTGTTGTTGTTGTTTTCTGGGGGGTGGGGCTTGTGCAGGATTGGGGGTTCAAATCCTCCCTCTGCCTTGTGTGTACGGTGCTTGCATGCTCTCCCCATGCCTTGAGGGTTTCCTCTGGGTACTCCAGTTTCTTCCCCAGTCCAAAGACATGCGCTGTAGGCTGACTGGCATTTCTGAATTGTCTGTGGTGTGTGAATGTGTGTGCGGTTGTGCCCTGTGATGGGGTGGCACCCTGTCCAGGTTGTCCCCCACCTTGTGCCCCCTGAGTCCCCTGATTCGCCTGAGACTCCCAGCGTTCCTGTGTAGGATAAGTGGTATGGAAGGTGGATGGATGGTTTCTCCAGGACCTCACAGGAAAGTTGAAATGTTTAAGAAAAAGCATTAAGGCAATGGACTAATAAGGCAATAGACTATGTGAAAGTTTGTTGAATAAATATGCCAGATTAAGTGTGAACAGGAGTTTTTACCTGTGTGTGGAAAAGTAGCTAGCTGACGCTTCTGGGCATACTCAGGTGTCAAGTATTTTGGGAAAACAATGAAGTATATGAAGAATATTAATGCAATGTAATATCAACTCTATGGTCATTTCTTCTTAAAGAAATGATTAAATAACGGCTTTATAAATACAGGGTATTCCCTTTGTTAAATGCTTTATCATTTCATTCTTTGTGCTGTGAGAATATAAAAAAAATCAGAATCAGGATCAGTCAGAATCAGCAAAATGAAGCTTAAATAATAAAGAATTATTCAGAAATTTAGTAAAGGTTTCCCTGTGGTGTTTTACTACCTCCCACCATCTCATATAAAAACCTTATTTTGTGTGTTTTGCCCTTTTCTGTAGTGAGTGTGATCTGTTACTGACCTCTAGTGTACAAACAGAAACATACTCTTACTTACTTCTTTTTAGTTCATGATGGCTTGAATCCATCACTAAATTTGAACCAACCAAATACCTGATACCTTTTTATTGGTTAATATTAAGAGTGTTTATTTAAAAGGTCAATAGATTAAAGAATGAAAGCCCTGTTTGCATTGCTAGTGTTAGTGTATTCAGGTTGAGAAATGTAGGAATTGCCTAAAGTGTAAACTAAACGACGGGCACATACTGTACATGCCATCCTTTCTTCATTTTCAAGTCACCCCAAAATTTCTATTTTAAAGACCACAATATTTCTCTGTATTGAGAAATAAATTGGTTGACTTGGCAGTTAGCCTATTAGTCACCAAAAAAAAAAAAATCCACAAGTTATGACCATCCACCCAATATATGATGTAATGATAACATAATTCTCATAAGTTCAATGAGATTTTCAGTTCCTGTTGTTGCTTAAAAGACTTCAGCAAAACATTATTTTTTTACATACACTATATGGTCAAAAGTATGTGGACACCTGATCATCACAGCCATGTATAGTTCTTCCCCAAACTGTTGCCACAAAGTTGAAACACACAGTTGTATAGGTCTGCACACAATTTGTATGCTAGAGCTTTACAATTTCCCTTCACTGGAACTACGAGTCTGAAATATGTTCCAGCATGACAATTCTCCTGTGCACAAAGCGAGCTCCATAAAGACATGGTTTAAACAAGGTTGGCGTGGATGAACTCGAGTGGCCTGCACAGAACCCTGACCTCAGCCCCGCTGAACACCTTTGGGATGAACTGGAACACAGACTGCACCCCAGACCTCCTCACCAACATCAGCACCTGATCTCACTAATGCTCTTGTAGCTGAATGAACACAAATCCCCACATCCACACTCCAAAATCAAATGGAAAGCCTTTCCAGAAGAGTGGAGCTTATTATAACAGCAAAGGAAACTAAATCTGGAATGTGAAGTTCAACAAGCACATACTGTACAGGTGTGATGGTCAGGCGTCCACATACTTTTGGCTATATAGTGTATAATTTGCTTCAAAGGGGATAAAAATCACCTTAATCTTTATAAAACAGTACACCTACACAGCATATTTTGACTCATCAAACTTAACGATCTTAATCATTAATTTGTGTATTTTGTGGCATAGTGAAGTGCCATTTTATTATTCAATATTATTATTTTTGTGCTCTTAATAACATCTCCTCAGTTATTTTCATAGTTCACTTTGCATAGTTCATCTCTAATCAGGTTATACTGAAACCTGAGGCATTTAGCTGTACACACTATACACTATCGAAGCTGTATTTAACTTTAATGAATAGCAAACATGCCTTACATTTATATTGAACATAATTCAACCTCTTTACCTTTTATTGGTGGTGAAGTTATCTAGGTTTATGGAGTGAATATCCTCAAATATTGTCCAAGTGAGAAATGTTTTCAGCAATTAAACGATTTGCTTAAATGGATAAATAAAAATAAGCTACTGTATACAGCATATTTTGAGACTATCCAGCAGCACAGATATAGCTGACATATGGAAAGATCCAGTATATGGGTTGGACAGTAAGTTCTGCTACAGACATACAGATAAAGGAAGGTACTGAGCTGGATATTGTAGAGAGAGAGAGAGAGAGAGAGAGAGAGAGAGAGAGTATGTTATTTTATGAAGTGCCACAAGAGGGCAGTGTAGGCTAACCCACCTTATGCTTACACCTGGAAAAACCTGTGTAATGGCTTTGTGTCTAAACGGAAAACTGTAACAGAGACATAACATTATAATGTACACGGGTATATCAAAATCTGATAAAGGTCACAAAATTGTATTTAAAGCAAACATGTTTACATTGTTCCAATATGTGTCATTTTTCTCCCACTAATAAAAAATAAAAATGTCATCTGGAAAATTACACTCAGGATGAAGTGGGCCCAAGGTTTTTCCTGAAGTAAACATGCTTTAGTGTATCAACAGCTTACTCAACGCTGCATCTAAGGTTTCTTTACTGAAAGACGTGTTTTGATAGAATTGGTTTCCATTAACAATTACTCAGTTATAAATGAAAATTGAGAAATCTTTTGGCAACCCTTCTGAAAAATCCAGTTTATCCTGGCAGCTTCCTGAACACAGGCTGAACCGGTTGAGCTGGTAGACTATCTTTGCCAGCTGTTAGAAAGGAAACAGTTTCTGAATTACTGCTCCTAATGCTACACACAGACAAATTATTTTTTTAAAGAAAATAACACAACAGTGAGGCAGTTAGAAAATCAGAAATATGAATTAATCAGTTTAGTCAGTAATAAGGAAGCTGGCAAATTTGGTCTACCATTTTGACCAGCACGGGCTGTGTTTTGGTAGCTGGCTGGATTTTTTCCGCAGGGAAATGATCAATACGTGCACAGATTTCTACTTACGTGATCAAATTTGCAGATTTTTCTTTTCTTTTTACAGCTACAGGTTTACGGATGTGTTGGACCAAATGCAACACATAGCAATCTGGCATTAAACGTTAGCTCACGTTTACATTCGAGCCTAGTTTCTGTTTACTAGGTATTTGAGTACATGAACAGTGAATATTATGTATGTTTTTGTATATGGTTTCCATCCTTATGGTTAACCACATGAAATCTTGCAAGGGTTTACTGCACAAAATCACAGCCATACTGCATAGTGCTTGCGTCTGCATCTTCACAGGAAAAAACACCTATAGCATGATTATGAAGTGCTCTGAAAAGTAAAGCTTACTAAAGAGTCAGGTGTTTAAGCTTCTTTGATTATATATATTAACTGTTGATATTCATATGAGCTTATGGCATTTATCTCGATAACACACAAGGGGTTAAATTCCAAGTAACCATTTCAACGCTATAAGACTATAAGACACTGTAAGACTAATTACATGGAACAATACAGCGACACACAGTATGGATGTGTGAGACGGAAAGAAGAACCACAAAAATCTAACTTTTTATATTTATTTAAAAGTAAGACCTTTTCACAACAGACACATACAGCTCCACACACAACTGTAAAAGCATTTGAATGATTTTTTTTTTTTTTTTCAAACAGATCACTCCTAACACCATGTCAACCAAGTAAAGAATCAGGATTTATTACATAATTTCATCAGGTGAAATACTGAGTCATCCACTCATATTCATAAAAAAATGATATAATAGCAGGTATTGAATGCACCTTGCCCACCAGTTCTGTCCAGGGATACGGGTCAATCCTACAAATAACTTTTTTTTTTTTTAATCCTTTCAACCAATTCTACACGAAGCATTTGATCTGATTTGAAGAGGGATGCATTTGAGATAATAAAAATCCTTTTCCGGTTTCTTTTGTTCAAAAAAGAAAAAGGTTATGTTCATATTTCCCCTTGACCCACTGTGTCGTCATATTAAGTAGTGCACGTTTGCATATGGCTCTGCGTTAAAAGATGGTGGCGTGTTATTGCCTACTGGGATGCGATGGATGAGAGAGGTGCATTCATCCAAATACAGACCAACTTAAAAAGAAGAAGAACTCCAACAAGCATGAGATACTCACCAACATAAAAAACAAAATTGTTTATGGACAAGAAAAAGTACAACTATCGAGAATACCATTTGCATGTTTTATTATTATTTATAATAATAATCCATTTAAATAACCAAAGTAACAAACACTGACATACATATTGCTGTTTTTGTCGTCGTTTTCTGTCTTTAAAACAGTTAAAGCAATTACAAAAGAGAAACTATTGGTCGGAAAGCAGGACATGTACAGAGGGCTTAAAGATGGCTTGATCTATATAGTTCAAGGACTCACAGGCAGACTGGATAAAACTCACAGTCTTTACACACTTTCTCTCTTTTTTTTGGTATTGTATTGACTCCCTCCCCCCCGTTTAACTCGCTCCCTTGCTTCAAAACATAATTCTGAACAGATCCTTAGCAGACTTGAAAATCCCCGACATAAATAAATGACAAAGAATAATCCTTCAAATCTTCAAGTCAGCATTATTCCACTTTGTTCTCTTCAGTCTCACAACAAAATCAGCAGAGGTCTCCGCACCCTGTCCCATCTGCTTTTCCAAAGGAATGTTTAAAAGTAAACAGTTTACTCAGAAATATTGCAATTGATATTCGTTCTTCACAACCAGAAATGAGACGTGTTTTTGGGATATCATTGTTCCAATCCACACAGGCACCCATCACTGTCCTTTTAAGGTTGACTGTAAGAGGAATGCCATTTTGTTTCCAAATCAGAGTGCAGTAACAATAGTGCATCTGGTCCTGTGTCTGGCAGTCAAGGCCCAACAAGTGTTAGAGGGACAAGTGCCCATTTGGCTTGGTTATGTCTCAGCTGAAACTCGGCACAAAAAGACTTTTATTGATCAAGCCATAAAAGTACACTATAAAAGTAATACATAGTCATTTCCATTTTAATACCACAGTGTCTGCCCCAATAAAAGCAGTATTGCCGTGTAAAGGGTTTGAGGCTGAACCTAATATGGCTAGAGTTTGTCCTCAGGTACACACTCCTGTGTTCTGACTTGATTGCTTTCATTAATGCTTGTGTGACTTGCTCACACAGACAAAAAAAATCCCTGACATTAACTTCAGCGAAGTGTGTGTGTTTTTTTTTTTTTAATATACATTGAAAAAATAATGTAAAGGTTTGCAACATGCCAGGTAGAGATAAAGAGGTCAGCCTTTAATAATACATGTTTGTTTCTTTTCTGTCAGACACTGAGGAATTCAGCAGGACACAATATACAACTGGACAATAGAAACACAGGTCATAAATACAAAAGGCGAATCATGTAAATGTCACGCTGGTTTTGAAGACATGTGCTTGATTCTGTAGTGTCCGATCCCAAACTGTGTACCGAACAGGGATGTGACTTCTCACACCTCCCCTCAATCCCTTTTACTGTCCAGAATTTTTGTGAACAAACAGGAAATACTTTTTTTTTTCTTTTTTGTAGAATGGTTTTGAATTCTGTGGCTGGATGTCTCGACTGTCGTCCTTCTCACCGTTTGATTCTCACGTTTTCAGACCAAGTTGTTCTTTGTAGCTGAAATGGCGTGTGGGCAAAAATAGTCACAAACACTTAAAACAAAGACATTTCCCTTTTTGAGATGTTTAAATAAAATGATCAAGGTAGCCCTTGAGAGTTCTCGGCTCTGTAGAGATGAGGTTTTGGGTCCGTCCCATATAGGGGACTCGTTGGTTAAGAGTGCTGAGCTGAAAGGGCTAATGAACGAGTGATGAGCTGTGTTTCTCAGAGAGCCAGCAGGGTGGGAGAGTTGAGCGAGTCTGAGGATTGATCCCCGCTGCTACTGCTGCGCCGGTGGGCTTTGGAGCACGACTCGGAGGAGGGCGAAGGGCTTTCGGGCTCCAGCATGTTGGGGTAAGTGAAGATGAGGCTGGGGTTGCTGGGAGTGGACACCGGAGTGGAAGCAGCAACCACAGGAGTGTTGAGGCTGTCTCCGTCTGAGCAGTACATCCCACCACCCAGGCAGATGGGCTTGATGACGGAGTGCTGGCTCTTGACCTGATCCTCCTCCTCCATGGGCTCCTGCTTCACCACGATAGGATTGTGGCTATTGAGTGAAGACCGGGATAGGTTAGGGCGCATGGTGGTTAGTGGCAGAGGGGTGCACTGCTCAGGTAGGGAGCTCTGGTGACGCTCCTCTGGAGGAAGTTTACACACAGGGTTGTGGGCCACAAGCATAAACTCCAACTTGTCTTTCTCCTTCTGGAGCGTCTCTATCTCTTTCTGCAAGTCGGCCTTTTCCTCCTCCAACTTCTCGGTTTCCTTTAAAAAAAAAAAGCAAAAAAAAAAAAAAAAAGCACAATCAGTTAAAAGAAAATGAGCACAAAAAAACTGAAAGTGAAAAATACTTGCACTTTATGAAACACTAGTTTCCAAGGCAACCAACTTCAATAGCAGGCGTTACAGGATTATACTCTTTTGCTGTAAATGTTATTAGATGCAATCAAAGCGAGCACACATAAGGTTATTTTTTGGCATATTAGTCAAAAATTTGTTCGCCACTGGGACATTAGAACCTCATTCTCATTTGGTTGTGTTTTTTTTTAAACCACAATTTTAATATAATATATACAAATATAATAGAAATATCTTTTTATACAAATTATATAAATTTACACACACACACACACACACACAATATATAAAATTTAATATCTCAAAAAAAAAAAAAGGTCTCTAATAGACATTAGCTAGCTATAGCAATAAGTGTGTTTTAATGTGTCAAACAGGATGTATGTCATACCAAACAGGATGTAATGAAAATCTATCTGCACTGACAATGTCAAATTCTGATAAACTAGAAAGCCATTAGCACATTTGAAAGCTAATATGTTTGTAAGTCTTTTTTCTTGTTTATCAGGAGAAACACCCACTGTAAGCATAGTGAACAAAATGAACAATAGCAGACGGTATGATGATTTGGTATTGAAGTTTACAGTGGCACTGCCCTAACTGGTTTAGCTAACTCCCTGCACTAGCAAAGATTTAGCAAAAGGACCTAGGTGTTTTACCGTACACTACCAAGCAATGTAGCTGTAAACTTTATCCAACATCACAAGATATAAATAGAGTCCATATTTGTATGCTGTTCTAAAAGAGCAAAATTAAAGACCTGGGCCCGTATTCACAAAGCTTCTTAGAATTCTCTCAGAGATCTCCTATCTTAGCCTAAAAAGTCCTAGCTGGGAGTCTTAGACTAAAAGTGATTTAGGAAACTTCTCAGAGCAACTCTGAG
>CM074954.1:6764340-6783989 GCA_037577455.1 Pangasius macronema | reverse complement strand
GATCCAAAGTATACCACATCATGTGTCAAACATGGTGGAGGCAGTGTTATGGCATGGGCATGTATGGCTGCCAATGGTACAGGCTCACTGGTGTTTATTGATGACGTGACTGCTAACATGGGCTCCAGACTCCAGGGTTTTCATCCAAGTATTAAAATTATGGTTATATTTACAATTATCACTTTGTCCAAATACCTTTTGAGCCCCTGAAAATGGAGGTACTTTGTTGAAAATGGCCGTAATTCCTAAATGGTGTGGAACCTCTTAAAATAAAGCTGAAAGTCTACACTTTGATCACATCTTGACTATTTTTTTTTCCTAATCCATTGTGGTGGTGTATAAAGACAAAAATCACAAAAGCTCTGTCATTGTCCAAATACTTTCGGACCTAACTGTATATAATTCAAATTTATAAAGTTCCTATTAAAATCCTTTTGGCAGCTACCAAACAGAGCTTTTTACTGTAGTCTCATCCCCTAATCAGTATTAGAAATGTAAATATGCATGTGTGCGAGTGACAGTATCCTATTTTGAACCAGAAAACAGGAGGGTTGAAAAGAAATAGGACGGCACCTGAGATTATTTCAGCGCGGCACCTTTTCCTGTTCTACATGGTGAAGCATATTGAGGTTAGAAATGGAGACATGTTGAAGAACAAAGTACAGCTTTTACTCCTCTAGTGTCCATTTCTTATGGCTGAATGGAGACTTAATGCTCGTGTGCACATATGGGAAAATCTAATTAGGCTGCTGAAAGGGATTTTAGTGACAAAGAATGACCATCACCTTTCAATTCATTTTCATAATTAGCTTCTTACTGTTAGCTGTAGCTTCTGTGGAGAATTTATCACAAAAGAAAGAACAGTTAAAAGATTTGGATGGAACTATATTTGGTTCAAGCGACATTAACGTTATTCAAGTATCAATCAGAATTAGGAATGAGAATTAGCTGAGTGGCTGCACTCCATTGATTTAATCACGATCTACACCTAGTACTATGAAAAGATACGTAAGCTGTATTTAAAAAAAAAAATCTAATTAGAACAGTTTTATAATCCTCATTACATATATATTAGCACATGAAAAAGCCAAGACTGACACTGTTTCTGTGCTCACAGCGTTATAAATGGAAAAATATGACGTTAATCTGATCATGCCAAGCTTCACCAGCAAAAGTCACAATTCTAAATAGTTAACAGGCTGCTGAACACTGAGTTAAAGTAGGCAGTTCAATGGAAGGACATTGAAACTAATTTTAATCTGTTTTGCTAAGATATGCTAGCTGTTCCTGCACTTTGCAGTGTTGATCTTCTTCTTTAAATAGTTCGAAAGGGGAAGTAGCAGTGCAGTGCAAGCAAACCTCAATCACCATTCCATGAGCACCAGCACNGAAATGTGTACAAAACACACCACGCAACATTCATGAGAACAAAAGTGATGTCATTCCTACATGCTTTCTAGCACTTCATGAGCTTACGTTGGCAGGGAGATGCCTGATTTGAAGCTTTAAGTTTTAAATTAATTTTATTATTTAAAAAAAAAAATCTACCAGCTTATTTAATGCCAGATCTTTAGTATCATAGTTTTTCTATTAAAAATCATGTTCAGATGATGTTCAGTAGATGGCTTAATGACGTTTTATTGCTGTACAACAGTGTTCATTCCATCCGTGTCCCAGGTGCACTGTAGAATCTCGCAAAGAATAGTAATCTTTCAAAATAGCTTTGACCCTGAACTCAGCCATGGTAGGAACTAACTCCATGAATATGGCGCAGTGAGGTATTCTCCAGCCATTATAATATTTTCCCTTGAGGATGAGTATCTCATCTGTTGGTGACAAAGTGAACATCATGGGGCTCATAAGATTTTTTTTGAGTGTATTTATCTATCAGTGGCTTCTAATAGAAGACCAGAACTGTTTATCCAATTCAGGGTTGTAATAGATGTGCAGCCTATTCTGCTATAGCTGCAAGTACATGCATGATAATCCTAAATCTAGCTAGTCTGCTAAATGCCATAAATGTAGCTATAGGCTTGTTTTGGGGAGGTAGAAGAAAACCAGTACCAGGTGGAAACACACACAATAGAGTTGTGTAGAGGTGAACTGCAATGCCACTATCTGTTTTCGTATCTGTATTTGTTTAGTGTTTCAAATATTGCTATCTATAATTCATAACCTAAGTTAGTGATATCTGCAGAACTGTTGTTTTTTAGTCTCACTCATGCAATTATTATTATTTTTTTTGTTTGTATCCGTTAGCAAATTTTCCAACAAATTTGGTTGCTTCTGGCTCCCGAATGGTGCAACAGAAAAGTGTTCTCCTACAGTGACCCTCTAACACTAACCGGGGTTGACACCGGTAAGTACTGGACCTCAGATCTCCCCGTTCTTAGATCGGTAGCTCACAGGGTGGGAGGGATGGCATACTCTCTCTCACCTGCCAATCACAGCGACACTAGCTAGTCATGTATGTGGAAGAGGGTAGATAGCGCTTTTCTTAGAGTGTCTTATACTCTAAGATACACCCTGTGATTCAGCATGAGCAGCAGTTTGAAAAATCCTGGCTTCATGGGTCTTAGATCTTAGGTGGGTTGATGTTGGTTGGTTAACATATTGGGGGAGAAAATGGGGAAAAATCTATTTCCCAAAATATAAACAAACTAGAAGCCTAATTTAAACCACCATGTCCCTGACCAGGCAGTTACTAAGGATGAATAAAGCTGTAAATGCTGCAACTCATGTCACCAAGTACACGTTAATGAACATGGTCTTTCTTTGTCTCATGAGCTTCATCTCTGATTGCTGCCTGCATGAGACTAAAAACCTCCAGCTTATGTGACTTTTTGTCCCGTTGCACACCTTTAGTCTCCAATAGCCTCCTATCTATATTTGTATCTTTGTATATTTGTATTTGTGTTTAGAACACAATCTGTTCATTCTGAATACTGTCTTCGCATTTGGTTACATCCTCACCACACAAACATGGGGAATAAAGATCTTACAGCAGTAATGGTGTGCCTCAGAGCTTAATTACAGGACTCATTAACTTTTATTGATACTTCAATAAATGGTTGTAGGCTAAAATGTCATAATAAACGCAGGCTTGATATTTGTGCCTCGCCTGTGGATAAGGTTACTATTTTTGTCCCTTAGATTATGTGAAGCATATCTGTTACACATCAAAAAATATTGTACAAATAGTTCTGCAGATTGATAAATGACTTTATACTGTATATGATACTATTTGCTCAGTTTGTTAACTAGAAAAAAAAAATAATCAGAAAAATTCAGTCAAGGATTATTGCATTATCCAGATTCATAAACATTTGGGAGATGGTAAACAGAAGCCCCTGGCCATCTGATCCTCTGTGTGTAGCTGTCACTGTAAGTGTGTCACTCTACCTGACAGGTCTACCAGTAAGACATGCCATCAGAAGCCGTATCTGACCTTGATAGTTTCCCAGCATGCACTGCTTAATCTGCTCTGACAGACGGTAATGCCAACGGCCAGCCACAAGAACGTTCACGTATGCGAGTAATGATTACTTAGATAAGGCCGTGGAGAGGAAGTGGTAAGAAAGAAGGAAATGCAGAGGAAATCGAAGAAGAAAAAGGTGTTGAACATTCAAATGATTGGTAATATCAAGAAAAAAAGATTTGCGGTGAGTAACATTGCCTATTTGTGTAGTATATGGAAATTTAAACCTCAAAACATTGGATAAAGCAGCAAAATGCAAATGAGATGATAAGGAAAAATCATGAGCTCATATTTCAGTGTTGGAAACAATGGTTTTATCAGTGGTTTGGAGATGGTCCATCCAAAATGATGATGAAGTGCCAATTCCATAGAAAAATGCGTGAAAGCCAAAGCCTCTGTGCCAAGACTAAAGGACCTGAGGGCTGTGCTCATCCAAATCCATGACAGGTTTAAATCAAACGCTGATTACAGCCTAGAGGAAGATGGTAAAAAAAAACAAAAACAAAAAACAACAACTCAGCATCATCTGTCAACCCCTAATCAAAAACAAACTGTATTAAAAATCCCCAAACAGAATGAGGGGGAGAAACCTGGTAGCACCAAAGTCAGACTGATTTTGATCTGCTTATCAGGGTTTTCTCCTGCCTTTTGATGCATGGCCACAAGTAGAGTTTAGACAGTGAAAGTTAAAATCAAGCAAGAGGAAAAATACTTTCACATTGCTGAGAAAATATGTGCAACAACCCCAAGCCAGCGAATGAGGAAGAAAAAAAACCCACAGCATTAATTCTCTCATTTTCACAGCGTTTTGGAGGCCATTTTTTTTCCCCGGCTCACAGATCAAACGAGTTGCAATAAAAGTCCCCAAATACCACCCCTCCTTTCCCACTCTCCTCTCTCCCAAATTAGCTAAGCCTCTCAGTTCCATCATCCCTAACATGGTTCATGTCTATGAGCAGAGTGCTGCCAAAACAGATCCAATCCTCCACTCCAGCATGCTGAGGAAAAAGAAGTATAATTCTCGCTCTGACTTTACAGAACGCCCAAGTTACTAGGACAGGAAAGTTTTGAGATCCTCTCCAAACCCAGAAATGTGTCTTCAGTAACTTTTGTCCTTATGCAGTTCATTACGGTCAGTAAAGTATGACCAATAACAGAGGTTGTGGGTAAAAAAAAAACAGGCGTGACAGCTTGGGCAAGTCTGCAGGAGTAAACAAACGAAGGCGGCTGCTGTTCCTTGGACTTCCCAGCCACTCTGACATATCCAGGCCTGTGTGACGTTCCCCATTTCGCTCCAGTTATCTCCTCTATGTGTAGCTGCCCTCTCTGCTTAGCATCTTCAGGGACAAAAGCAAATTTAAGATGGCAGTAAGGATTCTTAATCAGTTCCCTTTTCCTCCTACTCTACAGCAAGATGCCATATTTTTCCCTGTTTAAGTTTGGATCCCTAACTCAAGTTTGAAGTTGATGAATGTGGCAAAGCTCTCAGCGGGGGTCGTAAAGTTTGTTGCAGTTTTGCTCTGCTCTGTGATGTTCCCTCGCAGGCTGTTGCAGTTCATTTTTCATTTTTATTTATTTAAATCTCCGAAAGCACACTGTGCACAAGCCGTCGTTTACAATGGCGCCAAGAACAGCAGAGAGAATCCGAAAAATATGAGTGTATTTGTCTTTTTCCTTTGTAATGTTACTCCGAAAAGTCCTTTATAAAATTTATCGGGTAACATTATCCATATAGCACTATAAGTTCAACTGGTGCTGTATTCAGGATTGAAGTATGACATCAGTGCAAGGGAATTAAGTCTTCTGATAGTTTGAGGTAACCGCAATATGTCGCAATCTATGAAATATAGATTTTGGGACAGTTTTTGTCACATGGAGGACATTCAGAGGAGAGAGCAACTTCACAGATATTGCTTATCCAAAGGAATGAATTTTTATGCATAAGATTATGAACAACACTGTAAGCATAGCAGATGAGTGCTTGGTCAGCTTATCCTTTAAACTGTGGGCATGCTTCCTCATTGGCATTATCATCTTCTCATTATCTCATTTTTTCATCTTTAAATGGTCTCTGGCTTTTAAGTTACATCATATTACATTTGATAACAAAGAAAAAAAAATGCTAAAAAAAATCCTTCTTCAGTCCGCAGTTGTTTTCTGGCTTAAAGGCAATTAGTTGCTATTGAAAAACCCGGTCTCCGATGCTTCTATTCAAGAAAAATCGGGCAACCTTGGAGGCGTGAACTACACAAAGACAATTAGGATATTCTGAACGAGCCACCCAGTAACCCGATTCTGAATACAAGTGACTTTCCCACATAAAATATTGATGTAATTTTTGGACTAAAGTCGCTCATTCTGAATATGCCGATTATGTGGAACACTGCATCTGAAAGTCTTTCCCATGTCAGAATAAACCTGAGCTGCGGTACTGACCTTCCTAGGCAATTTATATATTATCGCTGTATAAATAAACATTTCAGTTTGCTTACACCCAGAGAAGCCTGTCTCATGTTTCTCTGTGAAACACAATGATGATGATGAGAGTATTTATGAACCTAAGAGCTGAATCATTAACGGCTTGAAGAGGTTTCGGTACAGAAAAGGCAGCCTGCCTGTAAATTACATCTCCATAATCAAGAACCTGAGAGGAACAGAGCATCTGAATTTCTGAGAAATGGCATCAGTGTCTCTCCAAATGGACCTGCTTTAGACATCAGCCCAGGAGTGTTTGTCTCTCTGGAGAACATGGAGATCTTTGCGGCAAGTGAATATGGTTCAGATGGGAGACGAGTCAGGTAGGCACATTCGCCTCTTCACGTGAAAGTTATTTTCACTCCATACCTGGGAAATAGCCTGCAGCTCATCTGAAAACCTAGCTATCTATCATATAACGCCCCAATCTTCTGCAGGCTAATTCACTGCCTCTGTATGATAATGCCACGGCAATTAATGAACCCAAGTATCGTTTAAATTTCCAAGCTCCTTATTTTCTTCGGCCCGCTGCCATCGAGATGCTTTAAACAAGGCAGGATTAGTGGATTAAGCGTATTAACAGCTAAGTTGGCAGGCAGGGTCTCTGTACTAAAAGTAGAGAGCATGAAGAGAAAAAAAAACACATCTTCTAAAAACAAGCTTCAAACAAGTACACCTCACTTTAGGGCCAGTAATCTGACTCCCTACTGACAGATAGGTGCTTCAGTATTAGAGCCCATCCCACTCAGATAAAAGTAAGTAACCACGTAATTAAACATAACTCTGATTGCAATGACTCAATATTTCAGGTAAGAATGAAATAAGGGGAAAATAAAGATCCAGTGATGCCTCAACTCTCACGTAAGAACACATCTAAGCATTTTGTCTCCACTTTTGTGTCCAGAAGGCTAAACTGGGATCAGATTGAGAAACGTTTCTACACAAAGCATGGAAAGCAGAAACAAGCTAAAAGAGCACTGCTTTTAATTCTTCTATTAAGAGACTTGATAACATTAAATGCCCCGGATACATTCACCCCATAGTTCCCAATTAAACACGACAGTTCCTGCATTACGAACAATAAATATAGTAATAGGCTGAGCCTCGGGCTAACACAGACTCCCGACAATGACCCCTGTGCTTAATGATGACACTCGCTCTTTTTCTACGCTTCTCTATCTTCTCTCCCTGGTTGCTTTTTCTCCCACACATTCCCTCTCCTGTCTCCGACACACATACACACACACCCACATTCCTCCACTAGTGTTCACACAAGTTCACATGTAGCAGGAGCATTTATATGGTATTACCGCTGTCGAGACCTCCGAAGCGGTCAATCAAGATCAGAGGCAGCGATGTTCGACAAAGTGTGCAAATAATACCATGTTGTAACTAACACAAATGGCCTCAGTTCACAAATTTAACAAATATGCACACACCCATCACATCCACCCTCACTGAAACATACACAGTGCTTCATTTAAAAAAAAACAACAAATTTTTGACTACGCAGTAACTCGTTTGACTGTGTGAGTAAGTGAAACTTAAACAAAAATTTTTATGTGTTGATAAACAGTAGTATCCTTGTGGTACCATGCCCTGCTGCTTAATAGGGTACAGAGCTACATTTTTATTTATTTATTTATTTTTTTTTAAAATAGAGGCTTATTTTTCTGGGTAAAAGTGTACTATTATAGTCAAAGTATTGTCTTTAATCTATGTATGGTCTTTCTGTATGTAGTATCAATTACACGTGGTTCTTCAGGTAAAAAGAAAAGAAAAAGAACAAAGAAAACTTCCCTCAAGACATAAGGCCATGTAGGATGAAATAAAGGCCAGTGCTGCAATGGCTTCTGAGGACAAACTGGAATTTGTTCTGTTTCATCTCTATCAACTTTAAGATTTCAAAAGTGAAGTACTTGGGCAAAAGGAAAATTATATATTAATACTCCAGAATGTATAAGGTTATGCTATTGAATTATGGATTATAGTGCCTAGTCGGCCATTTTGGTTCATATTAGCTGAAGCTAGCTATTTTTCCACTCATTCTTCAGTAAGTATTTTATCCTGGTCAGGGTCATGGTGGATCCAGAGACGATCCTGGGAACACTGGGTGGGTGGCAGGAATACATTCAGGATTTAGACTGGATAATCCACTTATCAGAGTGTTTTTTTTTTTGGAGCTATGAGGAAACCAGGGCGGCGTGGTGACACAGAGAGTAGGGTTGACACCTCATGGCTCCAGGTTCGATCCTGAGCTCAGGTTACTCTCTGTCTGGAGTTTGACACATTCTTCCTGTGTCAGTCTAAGTTTCTTCCAAGTTCAAGTTCACCAGTTTCTTCACACCTCCCGAAAACATGCTGGTAGGTGGACTGGTTATGCTAAACTGCCCCTAGGTGTGAATGAGTGTGTATGGTGCCCTTCATTGGACTAGTGTACCACCCATTGTTCTCTGGATTGTCACCATGCCCCTGACCAGGATAAAGCAGTTACTGAAGAGGAATGAATGGGAGAAAACCGGAGAACCCAGAGGAAACCCAGACAGACACAGGATTAACCCGAGCTTGGGATCGAACCAGGGACCCTGTATCTGTAAGGTGGCAATGCTACTAGTTATTCCGAAACTCAATCCAAAGCCACGCCCCGTAAACATACTGAGGCTATAGCTAAAGGATGATCTTTCTGAATTGACAGCTAACATGATTGACAGGTAAACTGACATCCCCTTATCCTGATTGGCTGGATGTTGGTAGTCCACCTCTTTTATTTTTTCCTGTTTACAGAGCCTGACATACCACAGAGACTGGGTCTTCCTCTAGTCAGATATTTTACTGAGAAGTGTTCCTTTGTGCTAAATATCACAAAAATGTGTAAAAAAAAATCCTTTAAATCTAGCAGCTTTATATCTTTTACTCACAATAGAAAATGAGTCAGAGAAACCTGTAGATCCTGCAGCCCTTGAGCAACAGAGCGGAGTACCTCAACCTAATTACTCACCATTACCTGTTCCACTATGAAAGGAAAACAGAGAAGAGGATGCCATGAAAGCCATGCTGGACTGGAAGCACCATGGTTTCATTCACACTGCGGATATTGGCTCTTGTGCGTGGACTGCACTGGAGATGATGCTGGGTTGATGAGTTAGCGGGTAAAGCACTCACCACCTCATTACAGAAAATTGCCGCTGTAATTTGGGATTCAGGAACATGGAGCTGTTACGACCTGGCACAGGTCAGGCCATAACATTATATATTTAAAAAAAAAAAAAAAAAAAAAAAGGAACAGAAATCAAGAAAACTGATTTTATTATGGCTTTCTCATGTCAAGAGAAAATGCATGGGACAAAAACAAAAAGTGAAAAAAAAAAAATCCACATATAAAAACAAGACATTATTGGGACACATGATACATTGTTGACACTTGCGTTTTGTTAAGAGTTCACCCAAACGAATGTGTTTACTAAACAGTTCCGTTTAGACGTTCTCCAGTGCAGAACAGTAAATATTTTTCAGTCTGTTCATGGTGGCATCTTGATCGAGTGTGTTTCTGGGTAAAGCTTCGTGGGCATGAAGGACAGTATGTTGTGTTATCCTAATTCAAGGCCATCTCTTCAGCTCAGATATTCATTCTGATTTCTCTTCAGACCTGCAGTGATTCCCACCTCGCTGTTTTTCTACATTTACAGCTTTCCGTTGGCAAACGCTCCCTCCTGAAACTGAGGGATAAAGCTCTTGAAGTACGCCCTAGAGGAAGAGAGGGCAGGAGGGAGGAGTGCGCACGCACACACAGACACACACACAAAGAGAAAGAGAGAGAAATAAAAAAGAAACTCAACTGGACTGTTCTGAATACAGGAACATATACACATGATATTAAATGCAAAAAATCTGAATTATATCTTAAAACAACATGTAGTGTATTTGCATGTCTAGTTAACTCATTTTGTGTTGCTTTTTACACAGTTTGCTATTATAGTTATTATATACAATATATGGTCTGATTTTTAAAAAAAATATATGATAATATAAATCATCTGTTATACCACAACACTGTTGAATTCCCAGAAATCTGATTGGTCAGATGGTGTTGATGGTTTTTTTTTTTGCTAGAATTTCATCTTTCAGCGGTTCTGAAACTTAAGTACTTAAGTTAAAGTGCTTGTTCTAATGCCTTATCGTTTGTATAGTAACAGCTAAGTCACGCGATGGACGCTCAACATAATCTAAGACTAATAATAAACGGATTAAAAAAAAAATAGGTCATTGAAAACGTGATATTGTTTTCTGTAAGCAGACATTTATTTAACATTCTGGGAAGGAGTCTCCAGTGTCAGTGCTTTTGTACCAGCTGGGAAAGACAGCACTTGGGATCCAAATCAAGCTAATTATTTTTTCTTATTAACTTCTCAAGGTATTAAAAAAAGAGAGGCTGGTGAAGGAATGACTGTTTACAGCTGCTGTAATGTAACACTCGCAGACATGAACGTAACTATAAACGGATAAAAAATACCACATGTTGTTAAGTAAGAAATAGAAATCGTAATTGCTGTGGTATAAGAAAAATAAAACACTGTATGCTGTTATTGGAAAATAATCAACATTAGTGTGGTAACAGTAACTCCAGGTGACGTGAGGCTGCATCACACCACCCCATAGCTGATTATTCTCCTAAAACACCACACCCCTTTGTTTTACTGCTTATACAACACAGGATATTTAGCTACACCTGCACAAAATTCGTGTAAAAATCAAAAATGCGGTGAGAGCAAGCTAACGGTAGTCTACAATGTGCTTTAACACGTAACATGCTGACTCGTTTTAATCGTTAAACACATTTAAAGTTTATGACGCAGAACATTCAATGCAACATTTTTGGAAGTGTAGTCTAATACTGCTTTGATAATGTAAAAAGAAAAAGAGACCTAAACATTGTTTGCTCCAGGTCTCCTGAGGACCTATGAGCTAATGGTGAGAAGGAAAACAATGCCAGAGAGAGCATGATAAGATATGAACTTTCTATTATGGAAACCAGCAGGCAAACATTAAGAACGCATTATCGTCAGCATTTATCGCTTTACTTAGCAGTAAGGTGTGGCTATGCACACAGGCCAAAGGTGAGAGTAATCTGTTTTACCACACATGCCTGTGGTTTACATAACTTGAGAAGAAGCAGTGAATAGAAGCAACGAGTAGGGATGAGTCAATTAGCAGATTTTCAGGAGTAGCGCAAGTGTCTGCATTTCAGATTCTTTTCATACTTCTTCTCCAGATTGCAGTGCCAAAGTTCTTGGTCTGATATGAAGGATTACTTAGAATATAAACTGCAGAATATAAAAAAAATCAGAGCTAGTCTGCAGCAAAATGATCCTGGACCAACAAACTGGCAAAAAGGACACGGTAACCCTTGACGCTGTTGTTGAAAACGTAAAACCAAACAGTTAAGGTGTTAAGATTCAACACGTGTAAGCCTGAAAGACTTACTTGGCTCTCTTGGCCATCTCGTTGCCGTCCCAGCGTGGACTGTACGGGTATGACTTCTGCACCTGCGAGTAGAGCTGCCCGCTGCTGCTGAAGTGGTAGATGGACTGAAAGGTCAGAGTGGGCTGATCTCGTGGGAAATACAGAGGCAGGTCCACTATAGTGAGGACAGAGCCAACAGATCCACATTAGATTAAACTCACTGATCACAGAACTGACACAACCGCCATTTTGGGTACCATACAGGCTCACGGCCAACCATACACTGCAGCAATCTTAAATAATATTATCTGCTAACATTCCCATCAAATATAATGTTAAATCTCTTCTTTTGACAGCTTTACAGTCTCTCAAGCCAGAGTATGGTATGTGTCAGGAATAAATGAGGTCAAGAACTGCTTACTTTCTCAGAAAATGGCAGCCGACCAACCACAGACCTTTTCCTGTAGCTTACTCGCAAACACACGAGATTACCTCATTCACTCTCCACTACATGCTTCATACAAAACTCCTTAACAACTTCACGGTCCAGTGTTACAAAAACAAAGGACATGCTGATAGACTTAAGGAGGTCACCACCTAGCCCTTTGGTGTCTACGGTAAAAGGCTCAGACTATTGTTTGATAGCTGTAAGTATTTAGGAGTGGTGATTGACAGCAAATTGAATTTTGAATCCAATGTTATGGCTGTTTGTAAAAAGGTTCAAGAAAGATTGTTATTATTGTTGTTGTTGTTTTAAGTTAAACATTATGAGTTTGTTCCACTATGACGACCCTGTTTTATAAAAGTTTTATCGAATCTGTATTTTCTTTTTGTATTGTGGCCTGGTATGGAACTCGTACCTTGTCAAACAAAAACAGATTAGACAGCCTTGTAAAGGTGGCTGGGGAAATTATTACAGAGGAACAGACCTGTCCTACTGACATATTTTATATGCATGTTCTGAGGAATGCTCAAGCCATTCTTTGTACTTTGGATCATCCCTTATGCACTGAGTTTCAGATGCTGCCCTCGGGCCGTCACTTTAGAGTACCAAGAGGCAGGACTGAGATAATTAAAGACTTCTTTGTGGGTTATTGAATTCTGCTTGCTCTGATGACAGATGATTTATTTGTATAAAGTTAGCGGTCTTATCTTATGTAACTTCCAATTTTATATTTGTATTGTGTGTACTGTTATGTGTTTGTACATGTACTGTGTGACTTTTGGACTTTGCCGCAAAAATAGTTTCCCCTAGTGGGACAATAAAGTTGAAGTTGAAGGAACTATATCATGGTCAGAAAAGCTCATTGCGAGTGACACATGGAAGTGTTGAGAGCCAATCAGATTGCAGATGGCCTGAAAAGTGTATAACAATGATAGGAAAAACATTCACAGACTACAAAACGTGTGAGGCTGAGGCTGAGCCCAAAGTCATTTATTCCTCTTCATATAAAACCAAACTCGGAGAAAAGAATAAATCAGCCCTTGCAGTTCCTCTCTTGTTGCTACCGTTGAGAGTGTTTATGGTTAACACCAGCACCGTGTGGGGAAACTGTTGTTACCATCACAGAGAAATCCTTCTCAATGCAATACAATGGGAATCACACTTAACCAGTATGTGGATAATTCTGAATTTGGAAGTGAAGTGAAGTGACTTTGTGGCCAAGTAAGTTGACCCATACTCGGAATTTGTGCTCTGCATTTAACCCATCCAAGTGCATACACACAGTAGTGAACACACACCTGGAGTGAGCAGACTTTTTAGCTGCGGTGCCCGGGGAGCAGTTGGGGAATCGGTGCCTTGCTCAAGGGTCTCACCTCAGTCGTGGTACTGAGGGTGGCAGAGAGCGCTGGTCATTCACTCCCCCACCTACAATCCCTGCCGGACCCGAGACTCGAACCCACCACCTTCGGGTTCACCTTCAGGTTACAAGTCCGACTCTCAGACCATTAGGCCATTAGTAGCCATACCATGCTGTACTTCTCAAGGGCTATGTGAGAAGTGATCATGTTAAACTGCTTTGAGAAATTGCGAGTATGATTACAGTGTGTCTCTCGCTCACCGTGCACCAGGAAGCAGAAGTCTTTCCACATGAGCAGAAGTGTGAGCTTGGTGAATCCCACAGCATCGTACTCAACGACTCCCCTGCACAGAAACAACAGGCAGGGACAAGCAATTTACCCCCAGCAGCAAAATAACATTCATCAAAGTCTGCAAAATCCATGAAGCATCAAATTACATACAATATGCACACAAGACAGGAATGAGGGAAGAAGGAACTTACATTCCGAAATGACTAAGAAACGCGGCGATGTATTCTCTCCTCTTGTGATAGCCCTGGATTACATACTGCACCTGAGTTAAAGTGGGAAATAAAGGAGGTGTGAGGAAGAAGGCATGGGGGTTATTTAGGCAAACATTGAGTGTGTCCCATGATAGCGTTGGGGGTGTACAGTACAGTACAGCATGGCTTGCTAATGAACAGGCTCACGGCTCGTCTTAGTGACATGTAAGTGACATGGTGCTGGCGTTTTTCTGAGGCACTCAAATAATCAGTGCAAATCCGTATCTGCACATCACCATGATTGAAAATGTATAAGAAATGTATAAGGCTTCTCTCAGTTTCAGTATAACAAATCAGCACATAAACCTTTTACTTTAGAACTGAGTCATTTTATAGCTTAGCTTGTGTGAATCAATATCTGTTTACTCATCTGTCTAAATCAGGGGTTATCAACTGGCGTACTGTGAACAGGATATGGATCCGGTACAGTATTTCAGCAGAGTACTTAAAAATATATATATATTGTAGCACTGTAGACTTCACTGTAGACTTCAGTTTTTTAAGTATGAATCAGTGTGGCTTCTGCAGCAGATCCTGTGGCCAAGTACATGCATTTAGGTAAATCATTTACCTAAAGACAGCTCACTGAGAAAGGAAAGAGTTTTCCCAGACTTTTATTGATTTTTTAGTTTCATTAACTTTCTCTGGTCTGATTAGTGAACTTACAACATGGCTTTTTGTTAAAAAATGTACAGCATGTGTTTATTCTCCTGTTCAAGTTTAAAACTGGCATATCATAGTGCTAGTCAAAGGTGGAAACATGGAGCACCAGTGCGAAACAACAACAACAACAACAACAACAACAACAACAACAACAACAACAAACTTTAAACTGATGCGTCTTATTTATAGCCATGAACTAATCACTAAATGGTTAAGTAATAAGACGTAATTGTCGCCATTCAGTCACGTTCTTCGCTTATCTGGACCTTTATAAACAAGGATGTTAATGTAACTGGAAATTTACTAATCTTAGCTGAATACTTTTGGTCTAAATGTTCTTTATCTGTGTGTCCTGGTTAGCTCAGGTGCCATCCCTGCATTGCGCTACAGAGCCATGACTGAAACGGCAAAGATTAAAGCTTTACCTGTGGCATCTGTGATAAACTTTATTCTAACTAATTAGCCCTTTGAGCTACATTAATCATTAAAACTTGTGTGTAAGCTGCAGACATGGAATTAATCAGACTGTCAATTTACTGCGAGTGACTAATGTGTGTAACTTTACATGGCTGGTTAATGCAGTGATGACAAAAGCAAATGGTCTACACTGACACACTAGGGCTTGTTAGGTAGGTATCTTCAGTTTCACAGGAAACAAACTGCATCTCTCACACGCAAAGAATTTAGAAGACAATCCTGCATGACGCTGATGATAGACACTTGTACTAAAGTAATTTAAACACAGCCAGTTTGGGTAATGAGTTTCCTCTATAATACACAGACTGACACAGACTGTAGAAAGCGGAATTGAGGGCACGCGGCCTGCTAACGCGCCATGACGATAACTCGCTTCGCTTATTATGACACACCATTAGCGCTTGGAACACATTAGCACTTTTTCCGCATTAGCACATTCGAGTACTTTGTGAGATATTCAGACCAGAGAGATGACACCTTTTGCACTTTTTGAGGCCTGCATGTGTTGTACTTCATGACTCAGCTAGTCCTAATTGTGTCTGCTAAGCATCCATTTCTGAGAGCGCTAATGTGCCCCACACACACACACACACACACACACACACACACACACACACACACACACACACACACAGTGCTCTTGCTCTCTCTTGGTTGAATTTTTGTTCAGATGAAGAGTTAATCAGAGCACTGTGGATTACTGCACTCCAGCCACACCCTTGCCGGGGGTCAGGCCCAGCCCTACGCTTGGCAGGTGAATGCGGGTGGATAGGTGAGTCATCACTAAAATATCTGGTCGTTAGACATGCTACATTGCATAAGCCGACTTCCTGTGTGTGTATGTGTATAAACTTGTGCATATTTTGTGAGGGCAGTAAGTACGTGCACTTCACTGCTCTGATAAAACACTGAATTCTGCTGTCAGCAGTTTTTTTTATTAGCTGTCCTTGACTGGTTTAAAGGAGCACTTTGTAATGTTTAGAGCTCTTTGAAGCAAATTCAAATTGTAACAAACACCCTGGCAAGCTATCCTCTTCTTCTATTCGATCTCACTTAATCTTTTAAAACTATGCACACCATGACAGCTGCCTCTAAAGAAAAGGGAAAGAAGTGAGATTTGTTAAAGTTGGGGGCGGGGCAATGTTTTTTTTTTTAGGGCTGTCAAATGTAAAAAAAAAAGCCTAACAGTGTTATTAATAAGTCTGAGGATAGTTTTTAATTATTTGAATATCTCAGGTCTACAAACCCTTTTCAACATTACAGACTGCATATTAAATTACTTTTACATTAAGTGTCTTGTTGCCTAGTTTATAATGTATGTCCTTGTTCTATATAGTTTGGACTTAAAATAAATAAATAAATAAATAAAAATAATAATTATTTTTATTAATAATATTATCATCACCTCCAAATTTAGTTGTTGCCAGTTCTTACTACATTATCTGTATCCCCTAGAATATGCAAGAAGATATATAAAGCCAGTCACTGCACTGTTTACACACTTACAATGTCGCAGTGCAGCTGAACACGCTTGAAGGAGAGCACTAACTGCCTTTTTCAATTATTGGCAAACATTACCTGAATCAAGAACAATAAAGATTCAAACATTCAAACAAAGCTATCTTTCCGATCCAGAAAGCAGCCCAATTACACTTTCCTTGGACTGTAGGCCATGGCTGCTCCTGCAGCATCGTCGGGATTTGAAGCCATAGACGATGGCCCTGTCAAGATCCCATAGTTTGAGCCTTAGTAATTATTCAGTCTTGTCACATTTGAACCAGTTCCTCCCGAACTTGTCCCCCGACCCTAGTTAAGGTGAGTGAAGCCTGTGGCTTTGGCAAACACTAACTAGAATAAGGGAAAGGCCTGATTATGCATGCTGTCGTGTGAGTGTGTGCACTATTCTTCAGGTGAAGAGAAGAGCAGGGAGTACAGAGGTCTTCCCTAAGGCCACTGACACAACACAGCTTCTCCACTCTATCTCCAGCTGTCAGCTCTGATCTCCTTCCAGGCCTGAACCAGGCGGTGGAGACCAGCCAATGCAGACCTACACATGCTACATGTGTTCAGCCATGCAACACATGCAAACAGAATTCAGAAAATTCAGAAATTCTGGTTTGTTTAATGATTCAACCATTTTAAGAGAATTGAGCTGAGTGCGCAGAAGTGTGAAAACTGAAACTGTCACAGTAGAAGTAGAAACTGAACTGAAAACATCATTGGAAAATCTGAGATATTACTGAAGAGGTGACAAGCCAGGTCACATTTTGTCATAAAATATAAAAGCCTATCAGACGTTGAAGATTTTGGATTAAGGCAAATTTTACTTCAATGCAGCAATAATACTTTATGCACATAATTATAACGATTATTGTACTATAATTGGCTTATTTACAAGTTCACACCCAACAGCACACCTGCACCATAATAGACCCTTGACACACAATATCTACCCTAGACGCCTAGACGCTAATTACAGACAGAATAAGAAGGTGACTTTTTTTTTTTCTTTTACCTTATTTGTGAGTAACTGGCACACTTGAGGCACATAGTCAATGAGGCAGCCTCCACTTGGAAAGGCTGGAATATGCAGAGCTGAGGGTCCTCCGAGGGCGCTGTGGAAGACACGATGAGGGACATGGTTTATTCAACTGCTTCTACTTTACGGCTTAAATGGCTCAGAAATTAGGCAAAGCAGCCGACACGTATTCCAAACAATTTCACGAGTCGCCCACTAAACTCTGGAATGGCATTTATTAGGATATTTGTTGTTAATAATTTTGATCAGTTTATATTACGGATACACCAATCTGATACTGGAAAAGTGGATCGGGATAACCAGATTTGTCATATTTCCCTCTCTGAATATGTGGTATTGGCTGACACAACACAAAGCAAGCATGTGCAGACAGGATACAAATTGTCTTAATGCATGTCGCCATCATACCTGTGACGTTTCTCATAACTTGGCAAGAGATGTATAGAGAGGAGGTCAGCATGGTATCAGTATCAGGAACTGATACTTCAAGCTTTGGTATCAGAATATGGACATCTCTAATTCAGAGTCATTTCATTAAATGGAGAGTATTTTTTCTGAAACGTGCTGCATGATGCATATTTTTTATGAATATAATTGAGGATTGTTATCTTCTCATAATGACTATAAGCACCATGGGAAAGCATAGTGGTGCTTCAGAGCTCCAGGGTTCCTGGTTAGTTCCTGAGCTAGTGTTACTTCTTATGTGGAGGTTTGCATGTTCTCCCTGTGTCTGTGGGTTTTCACCTGGCTTTCCGGTTTCCTCTCGAAAAAAAAAAATGCTTGTCTGTGGATTAGCAATGTGTGAATGAGCATGTGCATGGTGCTCCGTGATGGACTGGTGTCCCATCCAAATTGTATTCCCACCTCATGCCCATTGGCAAGGAAAAGACCTTGACTGGAGCATGAAACCATGTTATGATGCTAATTCTGACTGCAGTGCATGTGTGGAGGCAGCACAGGTCTCTCAAAGAAACAGTTTCTCTCAAAGAAAGTCAGTCGGTTAACCTGGAAGCAACATCCCACCAACCGCACATCCTGTCTTCCAGAGAATCTCATGAGAAATTCATCCTACTCATTCCGTACTCTTTTCTACAACATCCCTGTACTCGCTTGCTGATTAATGAGGAGCTACGTCAATGAGATGACTAAAGCTGTAGGGTCGCCTTGTGCTGCTCAGACAAAGTTCACTCGCGTGGCAGATACTTTGACATGAGATGGCAGACGACACTTGCCCTTGCCGTGTCCCTCATGTCTGCGCCGCTTGTGCTCTAGGACGCTGTATGTTTAGCATTCGCCCATAGGCTGTTGATTAACTGTGACATTTACGGGAACAGGATGTTGATATTTAAAATCTACACAGCATGACTCTGATATTTCCATTACAACATCTAGACCTGGCCATGGAACTGAGACTCTTGTAGATTTGCATTAAGCTATGTAAAATATTCTATATCTTTAAAAAGGTTCCTTAACTCAGCCCAACCCAGCTCTTGAAGTTTTGCCCTCCGGTAGAGTTCAACTCCCGCCCTAATCAAACACACCCATTGTACCAAATTAAAGTGTTTAAACGCACTTGAGCTTCCTTGGCAGGTGTGGTAGATTAAGGTAGGAGTTAAATGCAATAGCAGGGTTGGGCACCTAGGCTTTAATACTACCCTTGCTAATACAGTGTGATTATGAGGGTTATACAAGAGCACAATTTAACTAAAGCACAACTTATTGTAGTGGTTACTGTGTCGCTATGTATTGTTGTCAATCATGGAAAAAAACACCACCTGACTTTTGTTTAAAAGAAATGAGCTCATTAGTGACATCAGATGTGTTGCAGCGGGTTAGAACTTAACACTATAATGACTTATACCACAGTGCTGCTGTTGAATGCTTGATTCGGATTGGCCGGAAGTTGACGATTAATTTTCTACAACAGTTCCTTCACAGGGACTCCGATAGGGTAATCTCAACATAAACAGATTAATTGTTGAGATTTTCTCTCAGGAGATGCCTGTTTATCATTTATGGAAGGAGTCTCCAGTGTCAGTACTTTGTAACAGTCAGAGGTAAAGCTGTAACTTTAGGGTTTCTGACACGGAAATGTCTTTAGGACAGAGGACATTGTGGTTTCTTCTTCTTCTTTTGGCTTTTCCCTTCAAGGGTCGCCACAGTGAATCATCACTCTCCACCTATCCCTATCTTCTGCATCCTCAACACTTGC
>CM074954.1:6716820-6754258 GCA_037577455.1 Pangasius macronema | reverse complement strand
CTATTTATAACCATGCTGAGCAGAAAAGCATTTCAGAATGCACAACAGATCAGACCTTGAGGTGGATGGGCTACAACCGAAGACCTGTCTGGTTTGGGTGAGTCTGTGCCCATGATAGCCTCAGACTTCTGTTCTTGGCTGACAGGAGTGGAACCCAATGTGGTCTTCTGCTGTTGTAGCCCATCCACCTCAAGGTTTTGTGCATGTAGACATGCTTTTCTGCTCACCACGGTTGTAAAGTGTGATTATCATCACTCATTGGATGTTTTCAAAGAGTGATTATCACACTTTCCCCCCCCATTCTATTTGATGTGAACATTAACTGAAGCTCTTGACCTGTATCTGCATGATTTTATGCATTGTGCTGTTGCCACTTGATTGGCTGATTGGATAACTGCATAGAGCAGGTGTACAGGTGTTCCTATTAAAATAGACGGTGAGTGTATAATACCTGGAGTTATCTCTATAGAAGGTGAAATATGGTTTAATCTTTCCAGATGCATGCATGTGCTGTCTGTATTGGATGGGACTAAAACTCCAGAGATCCTCTGGTAATAATCACATTATCCCCATGTAAAACTAATCCAATCCAAGAGCAAGAAAATACTTCAGGATGTGCTGTTCCTGGAAAATAACTAACTCTGACGTGGTAGTAGTAACTCTACTTGAGTGGTTTCCTATGACAGCACACCTCATCCTGTTTTATTCCATACTTACTGCACAGACAACATGCAAAGTCCTGCTTACTCAGACGAGGGAAAATTAAACAAGCCATTTGAAACATTTACAAACAATGCTTTATATATGAATTTTTTTGCACACTGTTTTATGTAAGGCTTATACATACGCTTATATGTTTGTTTTTTTAATTAACATTTCATTTATAACTGAAATGAATGCAGCATATTTTAGTTAATATTAAAGCAAAGCAATACAAAGAATATTAGATTCACCAGAGCGTTTTTTTCCCCACTTATTCTAGATATATATTTACAAGACTTGCCTCAACGTTTCTATATATTTAGAAAAAATAGATCAAACTCTGGGATCTTTTACTACTACTGTTCACTACCTTACTTTAAGTGTACACTGTCCTATTGTCGTCACTGACAAAACCGTCGGTCCCCGGCTTTACTCACCTTACAGAAAGCAGGATGATGCAATCCCAGGTGTCAGGATGGATGGTAAAGCCTACTGCTTCGTACCCAGTCACAGAGCGGATATTTAACTGCCACAACAATAATGCATGGACATACCACGAAAATGGACATTCTGCATGTCAAGACGTTAGCTCTGTGCTTACACAACGGCGGGCTCGTGGGCTCTTGGGTTTCTAAACCTTCTATTAATCGGAAGGTTCTTGTGGGAATGGCAAGAAGAATGAATGTTTACAGTTACTGGATGATTGTAATAAAACACAAAATGAGAGGAATCTAATAAAATGAGATGGCTGTATTATGAGTCACATGTCGGAACACAGAGAGCTGAATGACTCCCATGAACGGTATGAACATAAAAAGCAAATCAGACGCACAGTCACTCGTAAGAAAAACACACAACACTGCACATCTATGCTGTCCAAATTAGTCATGCACAAACTTCTATGAACTCAGACGTGGTTTACAAAGCACAACATGCGCGCGCACACGCACACACACACACACACACACATACACACACACACACACACACCCACACACCGTGCCAGCAGCATCATTGCCTGGACATGGCTGATGAAACACCTGTTAATGACTCACACAGGACAGTCAACAGCTGCTTGATACGCAATCGTGAGTTGTGGGGGAAAAAAACAAAACAAAACGCACACACACACACAGAGGCAAACCACACACTCTGCTCCAGGTGTTACAGAGCACAAGGTGAGGCAACACAGAGGCATTCAGGAAAAAGCTGTCGAAGAACGAAATATATACGCTCACCGTCCACTTAATTAGGAACAATCTGCCAATCCTGTTACAGCAGTGCAATGCGTATAATCATACAGATACAAATCAAGAGATTCAGTTAATATTTACATCAAACATCAGAATGGGGGGAAAAAAAATCTCAGTGATCTCAGCGACTTTGACCGTGGCATGGTTGTTGGTGCCAGACTGGCTGGAATCTCATAAAGTCCTAAACACACCCTAACACCCTTGTAAGAGATCTCAAAGGTGTCTTGCCACACTTTTTTTTTTTAAAGAGCAAAACAAAACAAAAAAACATCCAGTGAGTGGCAGCTCTGCAGGTAGAAATGCCTCGTTGAAGAGAAAGGTCAGAGGAGAACAGCCAGGCTGTTTTGAACTGACAGGAAGGCTACAGTAACTCAAATAACCACTCTTTACAACCGTGGTGAGCAGAAAGGCATCTCAGAACACTCAAAGTCACCGAGTTCACGTTTGTTTTCTGCATTCTGAGGTTTAATCTGATTACTAACTCTCAGACTGGATAAATGCATGAAATGCAGGAGCACAGGTGTTCCTAATAAAGTGACCAGTAAGCATGCATACGTCTGAAAAGAAAAAAAAATGAGTTGAGAGAGAGGGACCGGCGAACAGAAAAATAATCAAGGCTGTGTCTGTCAATCAGTCAGTTCCAGAGGAGAAAAGTACTCGGCCTGTAGTGCGCACACAAAGAGCAGCCCATATTGAGCAACTGTAAAATCTCCACTGAATACAAACAGGGATTAGGACATAAAGGACTTTTAGAATAATCCTGAACCAATGTTGGCTAAACCGCAGGTACACATCTTATGCAACAGTCTTTAGGTACACAATAACACCAAAAAGACAAACAGGCATGGCCACTAAATAACACAACACAAACACCTTTAAGTGCCCAAGAACTATTCACTGGCCTTTCACTCTGCTCTCTACTCTCTCATCAGCAGTCAGGACATGCATCCATGGCACAGTGAACGGAATGATGCCTTCATAAGCATGACTTCTCAGCATTGTGTGTCACATATCGCAGCTAAGCACACCATTGTGCGTCATGACACTATGTGAGTGTCGTGGCTTAGAGCTCTGGGTGTGTGTTACCTCCAGCAATGCAATGCAATGATCCCCTTCTAATGTAGGTTAAAGAATGAAAGAGAGAGAGAAAGAGAGAGAGAGAGAGAGAGAGAGAGAGAGAGAGAGAGAGAGAGAGAGAGAAAGAGAGACGGTGTAAGAGTGTAATCACAACACCGTGACTCAACCTGAGTGTGTATAAACTGAGCCATTCCGAGGCCAGACCAGAGTCAAAGGCATGCAAACTGTTTAATTCCACTAAACACATAACTGAAAAGATAATCATGAGAATATGCAAGGAATAAAACTAAATGGGAAATGTGTGTTATTGGAAAATAATGAACTTCGTAACTTTAATGTCGGGTCACAATTAGCTCCTCGTTATCACTTACGTAATAGCAGGTATAAACAGTTGTTCCATGACAGAAAATGGAATGGATTAAAGTGTTGTGTTGGAAAATTGATGCAGAATAAGAGCAATAAAATAGTAATAATGTGGCCCGACGCTACGAAGTTCATTATTTTCGAAATTCGTGTCCCGAAGTGTTTTATTGCTGTTTACAGCAATTTTCCAACACATCACACTTTCATCCATTACCTTTCCCGTCGTGGGACGTCTGTGAAGTAAAGCAGTTCCTGTTATCACTTATGTTATAATGGCTAGTTCCCTTACCAACCTCTCTTTTCTCTCTCTTCAATTTAATAAGACTAAATAAATGCAGCTTGTTAGTGAGAAACAGCAAAGTCCTTTTCCTGTGTCAGAAATCTTACAGCTCAGACTGTTACACAGCGCTAACACTGGAGACTCCTTCCATAAATGCAAAGTAAACATCTCCTTTTGGAAAACTCCACCATATCAACAATGACACACATTTAAAAAAAAAAAAAAAAAGTTTATGTGGAGCGTCCACCATGCAAGCGCCTATAAATGACATAAATGACTGCTCTAAGTTTTATTTCACTTATTTTTAAATGGTGTGATTGTTTCACAGAAGTTTTTCCAGCCACTTTTGAGTGAATATTCACATTTCTAATTCAGTGTGTATCTCTTCCCCTAATGCTAGCCTCAGCTTAATGCACATCCCCGGCTTGTGAGACTTGATGATGTTTTGTCAATAAAAAAACTCAACACCTTTGGGATGAATTGGAACATGGACTGCATCCCAGGCCTTCTCACCAGACATCAGTGCCTGACCTCATTAATGCTCTTGTGACTGAATGGAAAATTCCCCACAACCATGCTCCAAAATCTAGTGGAAAGCCTTCCCAGAAGAATGGAGGTTATTATAACAGCGGATAACAGGGGATCTGGAATGGGATGTTCAGAAAGTACATATGGCTGTGATGGTCAGGTATCCACAAGCTGATCCCACCAATAATATGGCACTCATAAGAAGATAAATAAGAAGTATCTAATCTAAGCCACTTCCCATAAAGTCTTCATGAGTCTTCATTGCCTTCATCTCTCCTCTAGAATCTCATCCCAAATGATGGTCAACACACCTAATTTATGTGGCTCATTTTGCTGCACTGAATCACAATTTCCACCAAAAAGTGGAACATTTCTGTAAATGTTCGCATGCAACACCAAAAATGTTCCTTCAGCGGTTTGAAGCTTCACTTTCTATGACTGACTACCAGATTCCTGCAATCAAATTACTTTAAGCATAACTACTATCCACAAGTGACAGCTCCCATTATCACCAGGTTTTGTGCACCATGCATTAATGTAAAACACAGGAAAAATGAGAGGGAAATAGAGGAAATGAACATTGGGTTTAGGTTTATAAGGAAGTGCTCAGAAAGTCACATGGAGCAATTCCACAGAAGTGTGAGGAAACAAGCTTCTGTGGAACAGAGTGAATAGGGAGGGGCTGTGGTATGATACACAAATCAGATAAATTTGTCTGTGACTTTTCGGGGAAGTTACACAGGTCAAGACTATGGTAAACAAAGTCAAAATTGGAGATGCTGGAACAGCTGTCTTAAGAACAGATTTCTAAATAGCCTTTCACTCAAACTGTACACCACTAGTAGATTTAAAAGGTACTCTGAGTGCACCTAGGAGTCTACAGAGTACACTCACGCATCATATAGACCTGCTTGTTTGATGATGCTGTTGAGTTCGGGCCACTTCAGGCCTTTCACTGACTCTGAAACGTCGCCGTTTTGAGAAACGTAATTCAGCACTGGCCAAAAAGGAATCAAGATGGAGTGCCAATATTACGGCACTATTTCAGAGGGATGGTATGTACCTCAACAACAGTACCAAACCTCATTCGATCAAGGAGATCTGAAAAAGAATTTAAAAAAAAAATCTTACTCTGTGGTAAAAGATACTGGGTCTTTAGAGAGAAAAGTTCTTTGTGGGTTGTACCGTGCACTCTAAAAGCACTTTGCTTGCACAGCTGATTTGTAGAGGCTAGAAAATTTGCGAACCCTAACCCTCTTAGATATACATTCACTAGCGTCCCATGAAATGAAAGTAAATAAATAAATTCTTTACCTGTTCAGAAAGAAAAAAAACCCTTAAAATCCCTGAATCCTGAATCCTCTCACTCCTGTTTTGTTTACTGTTGCATATCGTCTCTTTCTCTCCTGACTGCCTGCTGACTCCTGGCTGTCACTACGTAGTCAGACTTCTTTCTTGCCTAAAGTTGGTTGTGATCACATTTGACACATCTCATCTGGTTTGATCTACACCCCTGACACAGAACTGGCTGTGAATTAAAATTACAGAATTGTCAAGGCGACTCACAACAGCTCAGGAACATCATGACAACAAAAATGCACTTCAGCTTTAACACACTCAGTCAATCTTGTAAAAACAAATGAACCCTTGGAAGTCAGTAAAAACCACCTTAAAAAGCACCAATAACTCCACACTGTCACCTCCAATAAAAAATTCACCAGTCTTTTACATCTTGGCATGGGGATTTTCCTCAAACTGCTCTACAAAACTCCACAGCTCTGAGGTTTGAAGGATGTTTGCATGAAAAGCCCTCTTCAGCATCTTATTAAGATGTAGGTTAGATTTAGGGTTTTGTCCTGGCCATTTGTTCCTCCATATTAATAAGGCAAGAAGGGTTCTAACCAAAAATGTCATGTAAATTTTGTACAACAAACTTGTGTCTATCCACTGGGCTGTTGAAAAATGAATAGTTCTTAATCGATTAATTAAGTGATGTGCTAGCTTTTTTCCCATGCAAACACACGACTCCAAATTTACAGATTTTTGTCAGAGGCTAATACTTTGAGTACGCAAAAAACATGCATGCAATAATCCCCATATAAAGTAAATTGCTGTAAATTGTTGAAAATAGTCTGCTAACTAGATAATACCTAGCCAACATGAGACTTGTGGTCAGAAATGAAAACTGTCTCCTCATGTACGATGAGTGCCGTTATATCTAATCAGCTGTCTCCTGTGTCGCCTTTCATTTATTATAACTGCTGAGGCCATATCATAAATCAGACATTCGAATTTCTGAACTGGATTTTTAAAAAAAACAAACAAACAAAAAAAAAACCCCTGAGAAGTCATGGTTGTAGCAGTGGTGATAATCACTCAACATACACCCTACACGTGCCATGCATCATGGCATGATGGCACTGGGGTGGATGCTCGCAGACGTGACCTTTCTGCCACGATGTCCATCACTGTCACGGCTCCACTCTTTAGCACTAGCACACTCTGCTTGGCACTGTTCTACCAGCCTCAGGTCAGCAGTAAAAAAAAAAAAATCATAAATCTGCTTTATTTTACTCAACAGGAATTACACACGCTAAAAAAAATAAAATACAAGCAAACTGTACACATAATACACTGTCTTAACAAACAATCCCTAAATTTCCCTGAATTTACAGGAAGCTCTACAAAGGTGGAGCTTTCCAACATCAATAATCCTTTGCTTTCTAAATGCCACTTTTTGCCATGGAAGACAATAAGCATATTGTCCTGGCCTGAAGCTTTCTTTGGCATTAAGAACTGACTTCATAACCACAAGGTGTGGCTCGCGACTGTCACGATGCAAACTCATATTTACAGAAGATAATTCATGTACTTTAAGCTGCTCCATTCTATTCGGGTCACCTATTACACGAAGGCTATAAAGTCACCTGTTGGAGCATTAACTCTTTTATACCCATTAACCTAGAATCCTTGAACGTTTCCTAGATTGCTTTATTGTTCAATTACTGAGAAGTGTGCACTTTTCACTATAACTAATGGACATGCTGCGTTTACAGTTGCACATTCTTCCTGACCGGCAGCCAATTCATTCCCGGCAGAAACGTCACAGTACTCAGGAAGCCTTGCTCGACTTCCATGCGGATGCCGGAAACCGAGGGAGTAACAGCCTTCCTTGGTAATCTGTAACATGATGCAACACGGCTCCGTGAATGACGCAACATTAGGGTTGGGTTCTGCATTGCAGCTCTTCTATTATACTACCAGGATATTGCTAAAATATTATTCGGATATCTATTTAAATGTTTAACATACTTCTTAGTAATTTCTCACGTCTATACTCTGGGGAAGACTCTTATGCTAAGACTCTTGTGCTAAATTATGCTAGCAGAGCAAATCTTACTGACTTGCACATCTCCATAAAAGCCTTTAATTAACGAAATGTTGATATTCTGCAGAAAAAGAAAGAGATCTCTTTTTCCTGAAGTTAGTACAAGCCTATACGTACAAGCGCACTCGTATTCCCCACCCAGTATTTACTGTAAACAGCTGAACACACAATTCTGGCTTTTCCAGTGTAACACTACTTCACCCCTATTGCTCAAATCCTATTTCCTGCTTAATTTCCCGTTGCTGAGCATTTAATCTCTTGCATGGTTCTAATATATATATATATATATATATATGTATGTGTATATAGTGTGTTGTGTACATGTACATGTACATGTACATACACAAGCCCTTTGCTTTTTGACCATTATCAAGAGACACAGATAAGTGAAGAGAGAAGAGACGAGATGAGAAGTGGAGATCACAAAGCTGCAAGCCCCATTCCTATAATTACATGTGATAATGACAGCTTTGAAGGTCGCTTTTCCCTCCGTTCGAAAATAAATGTCAGATAGGAGCACTAAATGGCTTTTGGGTGCAGTGCCAGGGTTCAGCGAGCAGAGTGGCCGGGGCAAATCGCGGGCATGTGAACGCACTGTGGATTCCGCGATGGCATTTTCAAAACGTCTGTGCTGCTCAGCTCTAAATATGATGCATATGTGAGAGGAGCGTACAAACTAGGATATCCAAACAGAAAAGAACACCGCGCCCAAATCCATTACCAAAGCCTGACCTTTACAACAAACACCCCGTCCATGCCAGTACGACCGCAGCTTGTGCTTGAACCTAATTAATGTAAGCTTGCCACTCAGAAGTTCTGCACCAAGTAATTACAACTAAATAAAGCGCACAGGACCGTTGATCCCTGGATGACCTTAACGGGGGAAAATCGACGAGGCTTCCTTCGCATGCGAGGAGCAGCTGTGAGAGTTTATAAGCCTTGTGGTCAACAAAGACATGGCTACCTTCTGTGGTGGGCTTCCACTAACTGCCCTGTTTGTCAAACTTCATCCACTCAAAAGAGATGAGCACTACTTCAAAAGCAGTGCCACCCACGGTCACGGCAGGTGCTTCGGATGGAGGTTGGCAAGACTGAAACTGCAGCTGGGGGGCAAAAACTGGGCAGACAGGCCTTTATTTGCTGATGCAGCCCTTTGTAGAGATAATACTGTGTTTACACGCCATGGTCTAAATGCATGCTGTATGTGCAGACTGTCCTGAGGGCGAGAGTGTAAACACTTGTGTGTGTGTGTGTGTGTGTGTGCGCGCATGCATGCTTGCAGAAACACACAGAAAAGAAGGCATTAAACAGCCAGGTTGCTTTTTGATGTAACATGCAGTCGTGTCCATGCTCTCCGTCTTCAAACAGATGTTCAGATAGTGCTTTCCTTATGACAGAGTCCTAAACAAAGAGCACAATAGCCATCTAACGAGACTCGCATGTGATCGGCCGTGACTATATAATCATCCTGTTAACAATGGCCTTTAAGTGATTAATGGGCTGTACTAGGTGTAGTAAGCAATCTTTAGCTAGCAATTATAAAACTATGTACTTTGGTTACCTTTGATTTTTTTTTTTTTTTGGAAAGTGCAAGGACGTCAGCACAATCAATCACCAAGCGTAGAAAAAAAAAGTACAAATCTTTTAAGTAATCTATAACAGGGAGTGTGATGGGTGTGGACTGGAGGCTTTGTAACCAGAACATTCCCTCCTTTGACAGCTGATTACTGGAACTGCAATTGCGAGAGATTATGTGAAGCAAAAGCTAATAATACTTGGCAGGAATCCATCGACGAAATGAATGCTCAAAAACCCGAGATGAAACAAAACGCAGTGAGAAATGCTGAAAATCAGGTCCATGCTCTTTTTACATTTAACATAACTGCAAAAAAATATACATTTTACACAATGTACTACTCGGCTTTAAAACAATGAACATTGCAAAAAGCGCTCACATTTCTCCGTTGCTTGCTTTTCGTCACTTCAGATACATTTTGGGGCTACAATTAGTGAACGATCAGCCATTTGTAGGTAGCTAAGGGTAAGGGGGACAAAATGGCAGCTTTAAAAAAAAAAAAATAATAATAATAATAAAAAAAAAAAATCGGCAGAATTTATCTGTACACATCTTAAAACTTAGTTTGTAGAATAGCTACGTTTATTGCCAAGTCAACTCTGTTCACGCTGAAATGTACTGAAGTGGCTTTTTTTCCCCCCATATCTGGATCAACAAACAAGTAGAACCAATTAATAGTAGCCCTAATATTGCCCTAATCTGGTCACCTGCCAATTCCCACCCAGCCCATCTTATCATACGACAGCTACAAACCGTGGAGCGTGACGACTAACACGTGCTTCTTCCGAGACACGTGAAGCCAGCGATCTACATCTTTTCGAACTGCTGCTCATGCTGCATCCCAGTTTGGCGCAACACACTTGTAGGAAAGCGCTATCTACCCTCTTCTGCATACAACAGCTCACAGTCGGACGTGATTGGCTAGTGTCATTGCGTGCGATTGAGAGGGGATAGAGCGAGTAAGCCACCCCTCTAGATGACGTTTCCAAGACTCGCGGATGGCTGTGGCATCGCCGGGATTTAAAATCTCGATCTCACGACGAGTCACACGCAGATGACTTTTTTTGTTTTAAATGCAATTTTCTGAAAATCATTTCCTGTTCTTCTGTGTGAAAAGGAAAACCAAAATAAAATAAAATGACCAAATCATTCCACCAACCACTATGACTTCTGAGATATGCAGATTGATGCACCTCTAATGTTTCTAATGTAAAGCACATTTCAGGTACTTCCATGATGCATACTCAGACGCAACAACATTACTTCTTGTTCGAATTTGCCTCCTTCCTCATCTATTAGAACACTGTCGTAATATTGGTGGTTTTGCGGGTACACCCACTGGCTTACACCATTTTGCAACAACTGACGCTATCTTGCAACACACACCGGATGCCCTGTGGCAGATTCAGCAGATTTCTCTCTGTACACTTCTCTGTACTATGCGTATAATCAGTATCATACTAATCAAAGGACACACTGATTCTTCATCATAATGCAAACAACAGACAAATGATCCAACATGAACTAGTGTTCACACTGTCTGAGGTTTAAATTATTAATAATAAAAGTACATAAACCAAGTTTTATACTGAATTAGTCATGTACCAGAACTAGAAAACAGATCTTTCACTGGTTCAGTCTGCTTGTACAAACCTCACTGCCCACAACGGTTATAATATATGACGTGTCCTTTATTACGTAAGAAATAAAACACACCAAGGTGTGCTGTTATAGAAAAATAATCAATGACAGGGACGTGTGATGCGGTCGGATATGAAGCGGTGTTACTATCATCACCCACACTTTTGACTCATTTCCAATCAGCACATGTCCCACACTGTTTTATTCCTCTTACACCGCAGCCATTTTCCAACGATTTCCATTTTAGGTATTGGACACGGTGTGCATTTTATTTGATTTTAGCTACCTTTAACGTGCGCGAAACGTGCTCGTTCCTGTCATCACTTACGCTATAGAAGCCACAGTCGCTCCTTTACATGTTACATAGTACCCAGAAAGCGCGAACCCCTCCCAGTCCGGCGCTGGAGCCTCCTTGCGTAGATGTTGAATAAATATCTCCTTACAGAAAGCTTCACCATACCAATGATTAGATGTTTTATTAAAGAACAGTACGTCCCAGCTGTTGTGATGTACTTCTTCTTCTTCTTTTGGCTTTTCCCTTCAGGGGTCGCCACAGCGAATCATCACTCTCCACCTATCCCTATCTTCTACATCCTCAACACTTGCACCCACTAGCTTCATATCCTCATTTAAGCTGTTGTGATGTACATTTAAAATATATATATAAACTTCAGTACCCAACCTTGACTCATGCACGACATTAACCATTCCCTTCAGAGATCCTTTCCTTTAATGCAAGTTATATACTTCTCAAAGGATTATCTGCACAAAGGAGCTGTCAAATCATCTGCTACAGATTTTCAAGTGCAGATTATAATCTAATGTGTGTCTCAATCATAATATACAGCTCCATTCATTAATTAGCAATAGACACTATTATTTACAGGAAGCAGAAACAGGATGTGATGTACCAGTATTTATTTTTTTTTACCCAAATACTGTAACAGCAGTTCTATCCACTAGCTGTAGTCATTTTCTTGCAAAATTATTGGTGAATATGACATTTTATTATGACCCTCAGAGCCAGCCTGGATAATTTGACAGGCTAAACAGCTGCATAATTGTTTATCAGAGCGACAGTCTTAGCTGGTCTATTTAGCGCTGCATTAGAAATGGCCTAAACTACCAATTATCTTTAAATCTTTCCTTTTTTTTTTAGTCTATGCATGCTAAATAAATCAGCAGCACTTTACACTTTGAACATTATGAAACGCTCTTGCTCACAAAGTTTTTGCCATGTAAATTATAACCTCAACTTCCAGAATCCAGAGCCAACATACGAGGAACTTTCTCTCTTTTAAATCAATGTCTGATAAAGAAAAAGAGAGATGTTCTGGCCAAGAGTGCAGAGAGGTGAAACACACAAATCTTTGTAGAGGGAACCTGCAATTACTTTATACCTCTTAAGATTCCTGAGCCCTTAGTAAGTGTTTACTGTTGCAGGGCACAATCAGGCTGCAAATTACAACTACTGGCACAAGCATCAAATGCTACGCAGTCACGCACAGCGCAGGGAAGAGTCTGTGCCCTCTGTTCTGAACCCGGCTGGGCACGGTATGCTACGTCATGTGCACTTGTCATGGTCTGAGCTTGAAACGTGCAACGCACGTGAGCAAAATTATGCTAACAAAAACCTGTTTGTTCCTGTTTGCTTGGAAAATACTTTGCGAGGAACATAGAGAACTGCTGCGTATGAAATAAGAGACCGTAATTATCCTTTAGTCCAGCTGTAAGGACATGGTAGTGCCGGTGTTATTGATTTATTTATTTTTTTTTTGGTCTCATAGTCATGGTTGATTCATAATGATTCATGAGATTATTTACAGCAAGGCTCGGTTTATCAAAGTGTTAATTCTGCATAAATGCCAGTGAGTCATCTACGGACTTGCAGAAGCAATTAGTAATATACTGCCAATAATCTCTGTATCCAACAAGGAGCAGAAATCCTACTGAACTTATATATTCAACTGTATAGTTTAGCTCTATTAGCATAGCACTTTGTCACAAAGACATTTTCTTTAATGAACCTTTACATCATCTGTAGTAACAGTGTTGCCAGTGTGATTGTTTCCGGAGTAGAAGATCATCGCAGTCTTATGATTCATGTGATTAAACATACAGTGTGACTTAGAGCATCAAACTATTACGTTTGCATGAATTCCATAATGGCCTTGTAAATCCAATTAGTCCAATAATAAATAAATGATGAGAAATGACAAATACTGAGTTCAATTGGAATTCATTAGTATGGGGCTTTTGGCCACGAGGCAGCTTTACAGAAATCTGGAGGTAGATCTAGATCCCTAATGAGCAAAGCCAAAGCCGGGAGTGGCAACGATGTTTTTTCCTACAAAAAAGGAGGGGGAAAAAAAACGTTCAGAGGCGTCATAAGGATGAGCCCTTGAGAGGAAACAGAATCAAAAGGGAACCCATCCTCTTATGGGTGACACTGGATAATAATAATAATAATAATAATAATAATATTTAATTTTTATATTGCCTTTCGGAAACCCAAGGTCTTGGAGTTTTGGAAAAGAAACAATGAATAAACAAGTAGACATTGATGCCGGTGGCATTGACAGGGATGGCTCCTCCACCAAGTCTAATCCGTCTTGCTACTAATTTGTATGCCTGAAATACCACAGTGTACTTGAACCTGGAAGGAAGCTTTTGAAGGAAGACCTTGACCTTGTTATGACCTTGAAGTCTCCTCAGTTCATCTCCCGGTTACAATGATAAATCCATATAAATCCTACACCCACTTGTTCTTGAGACATTCGAGCTAAAGAGAATCTCTTAAGGATGCATGGACAAAAATCTTAGATACAAATCTTAGACAGCCAGAGTTCTTGGGCCTTGAGTTTCTGAACATGAAGGTGCAAGTAACATCTCTGTATGACGAACAGGAAGAACGCTACTGAAGAAAAACTATTTTAGACATTTGGCCTTGCTGTGACCTTGACCCTGCTTGGATCAATTCCAAAACCTAATGAATTCATTCGAGAACTCGTTACGCCAACGAGAATCCAGACGGATGCACGGACAACCTGAAAACATCTGAACAGTCAGAAAACAAACAAACAAACAAACAAACAAACAGACTGACATGCTAGGCCTGCGGTGGCTGTTTTTCGTTTCACAGTGCACTGTACTAGCTGTATATGCTTGAAATGACAATAAAGCCACTTGACTTGGCTTGACTTGGCTTGGCGCGGTCCACACAGCCGGCATGTCTGCAGAGCTGCACAAGCGCCACACAAAGCGAACACAGACAGAAGACTAAAGCAGCCCAGAGCGAGCATGTGGACAAGATCAAGGCCAGGGGAAATCCGCCAACCAAGTCTGGGTCTGGATCTCCGCCACCACTGGCAACCAGCAAACAAATTTGACAAACTACTAAAAATATTAAAACACTGAAACCAAAATCAGATGCAAAAACAGACATCAAATACAACCTACATACTCAAGAACTAATAAAAAAAAAGAAGAAGAAGGAAAAAGCTCTGCACTAAAACATGCACAACATATAAAACAAGACTCAGTAATTAACCCAGTATTGCAAGTGTGACTTTGTTCTGGTGTTGAAGATCAGTCATACGATTCATGATTCAGATTTACGTCATATAAAGGCAGGTGTGTCATCCACAGCCTTGCAAAACCAGTGAATAATTTAGCAGTAAGGCATACAAAGCCTTCTCTGTTGTGCAAAAATATGTGAAAAATATATTGGCGCTGATAATTCGGCTAATGATGAGCCTTTCTGACAAAGATACCCGAGTTGAGAGCATCAATTGCATTGCCTGATTACATCTTTAATGGTGGCCTAATAAAGGGGCGGGAGTCACAGTCGATGAGGTCGTAATCATAGTCTTTTAACCAGCACTTCAGTCAGATCCAGCTGTCTGTGTGTGTACAGCTTGGGAAGAGGGTGTGTGTGCTATGTACATGCATGACTATTCGCATGAACCTGTGCATTTTCTTGGACAAAATGGAGGACTGTGTCCCCGATAGCAAGAGAAAAAAAAATCTAGGGATTTCTAGAACATTCCAAAGGCAAACTGGGAAAAAGTAAGAGGGTAAATTCAATCAGAAGGAAGGAAAACCGCCGGGAACGCGCAGTGCTCAGGAGAGAACGAGGGTGTAAAAGCAGATGTGCTTGCTGTTGGCGATCTTTTTAGCACCGTGTCACTCAAACCCATCAACGCTGCTCCCAAGGCATTACTGTTCTACTTAACACACTGTCGTTCAGAAGAAGCAAGCCTGCGCTGTAACACGTAATGTCACTCAACAGGTTCTTTTAAGTCTGAAGGAAAAGAAAAGTCTCATCCAAAAAAAAAAAAAGGCAGAACAGCCACTTTCAAAAGCTTTGCTGCGAAAAACAGGTTAAAACGTAAGAAGAAGAGAAGAGCGACTTGTCTTGATATAATGTAGTATTAAGGCTTAAAAGTTAAGAGATAAGTGCTTCAGGATATAATGAGACAGGAAGTGGAAACTGCTTCGTAGAAAGGGTGAAGTGAAAGCAGATAAAGATCCTTCATACAGGGAAAAAAAACAAAAACAAAACAAAACAAGCCCAGTATGACTGCAGGAGGAAACTGAACTGCAGATATTTAAAGGGCTTTGTGCCTCTCTGCTTTTTTCTAATCTGAGCTTTGCTGGATGGGGAGAGGTGTGGATTTTTTTTTTCCTTTTTTTTTTTTTTAAAGATGAGACTGAAAGCTCTGAAGCAACAAAGAATCTTTTCTTAGTTCACTACTCACAGCGTGTGAGCTATGCCTCTTTAACATGATCTTTAGGGAGAAAGAGTGCATTCAACCATCTGGCACAAAGAAAAGAACTCGATATGTGTATAAGGGGGTGTGTTTGCTGTAAGTCGGTGCTTGTTTAACACCTTGTCACTCCCATCCATCAGCACTGCGCTCAATACATTGCTCAACTTAAAGGTGTAGTCGGTGATTTTTGCATGGAGTTAGCCGAAGCTATCTGTTTGGAATTGAAAACTTTAAACAAACACGGCCTCTCCCTTCAGCGTTCTCTGCGAAACCACACCCCGAAACACAACAAAGCTCGAACGCCCAATTGCTGAACTGAAGGGCAACATGACAGTCAGGTCAGTAAACATCTCCGTGTCCTGATGGTTTAGATGTTGGTGGTCCACATCATTTGCTTTCTCTCCGTTTACAGATCCTAGGGAACCGCAAAGCCCAGGGTTTCTCTCTGAGCAGATGTTTTATGGACGCTGCTGCAATGTGGGGAGATCTACAAACAAATATTACATATGTGTTCGAAAGAATCGCTGACCACACCTTTAATTAACTGCCATGAATGCCTAATGTCACTCACCAGGCTTCCTAAAGTCCTAAATACAGATATGGCCAAAACAAAACGGCGTCTTGTGCAGACAGGCAGTCACGTGCTTACGGCAAAGCTTCAATTTGCCCAAGAAGGCATAAGCACAGGGTGACTGTGTGTAGTGTTCACCCACTTAGTGTGCTCTTTCTGTTGGATGAAAGTATATATATATAAAAAAAGAAGAGCTCCCACATTGCGGCAAGGGATTAGAGGTGTTCTTGCTTGGTTCGTTGGCCTTTCTGCACCACGGATGACCCCGCCCCTTTCTCTACATACAGCGGGCTGTGAACTGTGAAGTGCAAAAAGTGTTACGCACATCACTTGTCAAGAGGGTACAGCACCCTACATCCCGCTGCCGCTTCCAGTGTAAACACGCTACACACACACTACAAGTGTCTTCCACTAACTTCCACTAAAACGCTGAATACACCTTTAATGGAATTCGCAATATTTAAGAGCAGGAAAAAAAAAATCTTTTCGGAACTGAAGGATCTGAAATCAACTAAAACTATTGTAGAAGGTTTTATGGATGTTAGCTAGCCTGAGTCGATCCTTTGGGGTCAAATCACTACATGTAAAAGTACTGGCACGTATACATAACGTGAAGAAGAAGAGTGAAGAGTCAGGATGCTAAAATTAGAGCTCTATTTTCGACAAACATTACCTTTGTTGGCATTGATGAATAAATTGGGCAGTGGTAGCTCAGTGGGCAGTGGTAGCTCAGTGGTTAGGACATTGGGCTACTGATCGGAAGGTCATAAGTTCGATCCCCAGCACCGCCAAGCTGCCACTGCTGGGCCCTTGAGCAAGGCCCTTAACCCTCAACNGTAAGTCGCTCTGGATAAGGGCGTCTGCCAAATGCCATAAATGTAAATGTAAATTGATTGACTAGTAGGTTGAATTATCGCACAAAGACTGCAATCACAAGAGTCAGAAAATCATGCACTATAGGAGAACCAGGGACTAAAAGGACCAACTTCCTTATCTTAATAGATATTGCTGGAAAAAAAATAAGTCAACGAAGTAGAATAAATTCGCAAGAAGCTGAAATTCCACGTGATTTCCTGTCCGAGACTGGGGAGACTGGGGCTTTATACTAACCTGCACATGATTCTAACCTTTATATATCCTGTGTATATTAGGCATTAAAAAGAGAGCACTAATAAACCAGTGAAAGCATGCTTATTAATACGACCCAGTGCCAGATCGAGAAAAAAAATGATTCATTCCTCAATTTCCGATCCTTAATTCTTAATCCCTTCCCCGCTTTAATGGACGTGCCAATGCTTATTCCAGTTTAAAACACTCCCTCGGCTGGCTGAACGGTCGGCAGTGACGCCGATTATGAACTCCGACGTTTGGGGCTTAGAGAAATTTTATCTTGTTACTCATTTTGCTATGCTTTGTTGATAAAGATTTTCCCTGCCTTATTTGGTACGTTATAAACTAATTGAAATTAAAGCTTTCACTTGGCACAGAGATAGTAACTGATGCCCTAAAAAGGCTTAAAGACTGGGTATCTCTCTCTTTTTTTTTGTAGTCTTTTGGTTATCACTCTAGAGTCTGTAGCACTTAACTGTCCAAATGTCCAGCAAAAAACACCTTCAGTGAACCAGAATGAGAAGAAAATAGGCAGAAATAAGCGACAGGACAGAAATAGCCAAAAGAGGCTTTGGGATAAATGAGTGTAAAAGTTGAGAGGTTAAGGCAAGAGCCCTGAAGGACCATTTTCATCTGATTCTCATCTGCAGAGTTTAAATGAGTAAAAAAACAAAAGGGGGAAATAACTGGAAAGAAATAATGAGATCAATCCTAATTAGACATTAGGGCCCTAATCCCTTATTTGTGTTAAAGGAGAAAGGGGAGGATGAGAGCTATGTGGCTTCCCCAAGGCTGGACATTAGTTATGGGTTCGGGATAACCACACACACACACACACACACACACACACACACACACACACACACACACACACACAAATTTATCCACTTAAGACTACTTAAGAGAAAGTACAACAATAAAAACAATGAAGAATAAATAAGGACGAAGGAGACGCTTTCCATTTTAAAACCTCCATAATAAACAGATTCAGGGAATGTGACATTTCAGCTCAGTTAACGACCTTACAAAATCATTTCCATGGCTCCTCGACAATCACGATCAACACACAAGGATAACACAGAAGCCCAAAAACCTCCATACTATGCTGGCCTGCTAGCTAACTTGGCTAATGGCAGTAAAGTTGATTTTGGAATATTTTTACTATTATTTTATGACTGATAATATGACATTGCTGCTGGAGCCTTAGATACTGAAATGCCACTAGTATCTACTTGTGATAAATCCAGGCTGGTTTACTCATCGGGCTAGTGTTAGTCAGATTCTAACCCATTATTGTTTGTATAGTACAAATTATAAAGGGACTTTTATGGCAGGCGCTCCACATAAACGGATAAAAGAAGTGTAATTTCTGATATAGTTCATTTTTTCTGTGAGGAGACGTTTATTTAACATTTTTTGGAAGGAGTCTCCAGTGTCAGTTGGTAACAGTTAGAGAGAAAGCTCAAACTTTACGTTTTCTGACATCAAATCTTTTAGACGAAGCTTCATTTTTTTCTCTTATTATCTTCGAGAGGGAAAAAAAGAGAGGCTGGTGAGGGAACACAACATGTAAATGTAATTATAAATGGATGAAATGTACAATATGCATTCTTTAATCATAAAAAATTGTAATCGTTGGCAAATTGTTGTGATGTAAGATGAATAAAACACTTCAGGGTATGCTGTTATAGAAAAATAATCAGCATGGTTACAGTATCTGGATCTTTACAGTAGCTCTGCTTCTCACTGGATTGTGTCACAAAACCCCACTGTTGATTATTTTCCTTCAATAGCACGCCCTGTCATGTTTTACTGTTTACTCAATGTTCATTTTTATTAGTTTCTTGCCTAAGAAAACACAATATATCAAACAATTCTTTAATCCATATAGAGTATTATGCAAGGTTTGAAATTTCAAGTAATATTGAAATATTCATCCGGCAGATCTCGGTACCGAGCTGCGCTTGAAGTACGGCGTGTTTAACCTGTCTGAAGCGATAACGAGCAGGACACAAGCGGACACTGCGATCGCTGCTGCTGCGGCTGCCCTTTGCGAGAGACGCGGGACTGCGCTAACAGCCCATGATTCTCCACTGGAGTGAGAGCGATTAAAGTGGGTCATGAGCACCGTGACTTTTGTGGCACAGACCGCAAGATGACATTTAGATCCAGGCGGGAGCTCTGAATTACGCTAAACCACTAGAGCATGGAACAGATTTCTGTGGAGAGACTGCGGCGTGGAAGACCTGATAGATACTTCTGTCTGTGATCACGCTGTGTGAAATATGCTCTTGGGGGAGTTCTGACAGCATTTGGGCAATAGTAGAGAAAATGATGTTCATTTAAATGACAGTTACAGCAGGTACATGCTAAAGGTTTGTTGCCAAGTGGAAAATTCCAACCCTTAAGGTTTATGATCTGTGATATGAATAGATGTATATGTGAACACAGACGTATTTACATACAAGATCTGGAGGCATTTTATATTTTAGCGTGTCTAATCAGAGGATCATTTCCTGGAAAACCAGATAAAGAAAAATACCTGGAAGGTAAATGGTCTAATACGCATGTTAGGAGTTGCAGGGATGTAGAAAAGTTTCTTCATTCTCAGAGAAAATGACCGCTTACGCCTGGTATCAGAGCATCCCTGTACCGCTGTCCTTTTCACTCTCTGTGGAGCCTGACCAGCAGTAGCTGCACTCTTGTGACAGGCCCCTTTCGCCCTGGAGGTCATGAGCCGATTCGAGAAGGTAAACATGTCCAGGCCAGTGAGCTAAAACCAGTGAGACGGCACACTGCGGGCAACGATCGCAGTGCATGATACCATTCCTCCAAGCCTGGTCATGACCTTGCCTGGCTACGGCATGGGCCGAAAGACAAACACACAAACAAACCTGGGCCAAGTCAAAAGGAATACAAGGTTGAACTGACCATCCATGTATTATAACATTAGTCAATAGTTAGCAAGTGTTCATTTTCTGCCCTTAGTATAGGGGTGAAACTAGAAGGGCCCTTTATGGTGATTTGTTTGAGCCCTACCCTACTCACTTTCAACATCTATTTCAAGGTAGATTAAAGCAGCAGTGGCTAATGACCATCGATTTTAATGGGGAAAGACTTCATTAATAATACATAGCGACAAACTAAATTAAGTCGAGGGGTTATCCCACTTGACTTATAACATAGGCTACTAACTAATGAATTTTTAGAGTAACCATGTGATAGGAAAGTTAAGAGTCTAAAACATACAGTCATCCAGCATACAGTCTAGCAGCTGAGGAAAAAAGGAAGATCTAAAGCATACCTTCAGCTGTGTTCAAGCTAATATCTTTAACCAGGGTTGCCATGTCCAGCCCAACTACCTCTTAAAAACCACACAAAAGACCTAAAACTAGCCCAAAACATTTGTGAATTGGAAAGGTCGGGCATGTTTTATTCTTTTTTCTCAGCCTTTGTGTTGGGAAACAAGTATTTTACATGTATTTCTGATGTGCAGACATTATCCACTCCATAATCCCCCATTCCCTCTCCCAAGCTTTGCAATGTATCTTACAAGAGAAATTGTTCTCTATATCATAGAAACTATGTCCGAACTTACTTCCCATTTTGTGGGAATTTGACTTGATTCAGATTCTTTGCTATAAAACAATTGTGCCAACTGCAGAATATTATTAAACAAGCCAATTTGGTAACTCTGCTATGAACTGTCCTGTCTGCTCCTCCTCCTCCACTGAAAATGTTCACAGAGCGAGCATGGGGCAGCACAAACCCTGCCCCTATGGATCGCTATTATTGCCATTTTTGACCATTAGGGGAAATAATAACTCTCAAGCCATGCTCAATGGCACGCTCAGTGGCACGCTCAGTGGCACGCTCAGTGGCAGTCCCAAACCTGGGAGGGTTGCGTCAGGAAGGGCATGCAATGTAAAACGTGTGCAAAAGCCAAAAATGCAGCTCATAATCCGGATTTCCATAATGGGGACGGATGAACCGCTGTGGTGACCTCTAAGGGTTCTCGAAAGAAGAAGGGGTAATAATAACTCTATGGAAGCTACTTGGGGCAATTGACACACTGCCCCGCGACAGTACAATATCTAGAAAGGCGAGCAAATCAATGTTAAATCGGCTTATATCTGTGATCTAACTAAACGTTTTAAATTGTTGGTCACTCAAAAAAAGTAAATAGTATCTCAACGGAACAAAATGTATCGTGTTGTGAATGAGGATTTTATGAAGATGAACATTTGTTGAGAGGCTGATATAGATGCACGAGCCTCAACAGGACCCAATAAAACATGTCACTGAAAGACTCCTGTCACACTCATGGAAGACCCGTCATCCCCGCCTGGCCCTGTTTGCCCTCAGCCTGCCTTACATGGTCACAGCTTCCTGTTCTTGTATACTCATGCTGTTTGTTGATTGGTTGTTTCCCTGATTGTTTCCACCTGCTCGGCTTTTTCACTTTGTGTGTTTTTATAACCTCTGTGTTTCTGTATGCGGTTGCAAAATCGTGCTTGTTTGTCTGCATTACTAAGCTGTGTTTTTAAAGTCTTGTCTTTGCTCCAGGTTCATAATATACACCTCTGCCTAGTGTACTGACAACAATTACGGATAAATAAACATGCTACTTGTATGCACTTGCGTCATGCGCCTCGTAAACCGGCTCTGACACAAGCCAATGGAGAATATACGTTCAACAGAAGGTCACAAAGTAAACTCGAGGTATTTATTTATTCGAAGACCAATAGCATGCCAGAATTATAAATCAGCACGGGAAATAAGACGCCTCAGTCTCTTTAAAAGCTGCATGCTCTGAAATGGAGGTGGGAAAATAGTAAAGCACAGTAAAGCATATCGTAATCTGTTAGGGCTTACGTGTGGTTTCTGCATGCCACACAGCTCAATTAGCATGATGAGCTGCGCAGACATGAATGTGTGACGGGGATGACGGAAGGTCTCGTATGAGTGAGTCAAAAGAGAAGAAGACTGCAAAACTGCTTGAGAGCACTAGTGCAGTGCAGAAAACATCTGCCGCACGGTTCTTCTGACAACGTCTACTAGAGAGAACACTTTTTCTCGTCCAGTTACCATGATGAAAGCGTGAGAATCGGCTGATGATGATACCAGTCCGATTTTTAAACTTATTTTTAATTGAAGGATTTCGTGCAAGATGATTTCAAGTTGACACTGAGAGATGTGTGGCACTAACACTACCTGATACACTTAAAATACTCATGTTTCCATTTTCTGAATAATGGTGATCATTTATAACACAAAAAAGCACTGTGCTAACTAAGACAAAATAAGTCGAAAGGTTTTTGATTTCATACAGCGATTTTACAGAACGACCTTTCTTCTGCAGGCTGTTTTGGTCCAGCCCTTTGGCTTTAGGTAACCTCTATTTCACATTCCTACAGGCAGATATTGCGAAGATGGAGCTTTCGGATTTGTGTGTTTGTGAACAGAACTGTCCAAAACTCCCTCTGACACAGTCACACAGCTGGACTGAGCTCAATTCAATCAGTGTCTGTGCTGAGAGATGCAACATGAACATAGTGACAGTAATGACGGATGCTGCTTTCCGTATGTTTATCATCATTTCAGTTCTCTTGGGGAGGACACAAAGCCAAGGCCACAGAGCAAAGGCCTCCTGAGGCCATATGAGCTCTCTCTCTCTCTCTCTCTCTCTCTCTCACACACACACACACACACACACAGAAGGAGAGAAAGCAAAAACAGGGGTAGAGAAATAGCCACAGGGTGAGTGTAAAGGAGAGAGAGAGAGAGAGAGAGAGAGAGAGAGAGAGAGAGAGAGAGAGAGAGAGAGAGAGAGAGAATGCCTGTAGTTACAGAGCAGCTCAGAGCTGATAGGGACTGACGTGCTTCTGATTAGTCAACTCACAGCCACCACTGTACACACACACACACACACACACACACTTCTACGTTTATCATTGTGTTTATTATACTCTTCATATTAGGGGTGTGTATCTCTCCTTCTGCACATCTTGACTCATAATCAGCAAGTACACAAGTTCATGTAAATTTTAGGGCAGTTTTACTTGTGAGGCCACACCTCCCTTATTGGCAGTGACAGGCAGGCCTTCACTGGTACTGACAAGCACAAAGACCACGCCTCCTTCACTGGTATTGACAAGCACAAAGGACACACATCCATCACTGACACTCAGTCGCACACAGGCCACACCTCCTTCACTGGGACTGACAAGCACAAAGGACACACCTCCATCACTGACACGTAGAGAGGCCACACCTCCTTCACTGACACTCAATCGCACACAGGCCACACCTCCTTCACTGGGACTGACAAGCACAAAGGACACACCTCCATCACTGACACGTACAGAGGCCACACCTCCTTCACTGGGACTGACAAGCACAAAGACCACACCTCCTTCACTGACACTGACACACACACACAAGCCACACCTCCTTCACTGGTACAGACAAGCACAAAGGACACACCTCCATCACTGACACATACAGAGGCCACACCTCCTTCACTGACACTCAATCAGACACAGGCCACACCTCCTTCACTGGGACTGACAAGCACAAAGGACACACCTCCATCACTGACACGTACAGAGGCCACACCTCCTTCACTGGGACTGACAAGCACAAAGGACACACCTCCATCACTGATACGTACAGAGGCCACACCTCGTTCACTGGCACTGACACGCACAAAAACCACACCTCTTTCACTGGGACTGACTGGCACGGAGGCCACATCTTCTTCACTGGGACTGACAGGCCCCAAACTCTGAGGCCACGCCTCCTGTATTGTGACTGTTAAAGCCAGTGGTCACACCTCTTTTGCTGGGACTAACAAGAAAAATCCCACAACTAAATAACAGCACACTGGTAATGCAAAGAGTGGTACATGTGCTCTTGCACTTTCACAAATAAAAGTGAAATTGGAAAGGTCGACTCCGTACCCACTGCCTCCCAATGTTTTTCCAAAACACGCTGCTTTGAAATGGTGCCGCCTTTCAAATCTGTGAAACTTTATACCCATACTTGATATACCTCTATCTCTGCATGCATGTGAGCTCACACATATCTTTGTGTGTGCGTGTGTGTGCGTGTGTGTGTGTGCATGCCTTTATGCTTACCTTGAGGAGATAGATGGGTATGTTGCTAAAGTCCACCGGGAGTTTGAGCAGAAAGCGAGCAGAGAACTCGCCTGTCTGGAAAACACAGGTATAAAGTAAATCACCACACACATGAACACACACACACAAACACACACTGCTTATCAGTGCAGGCAAGAAAAACACAACGTGCTGAAGGTCGTAAGAGTGAAGCGGAGAAATAAAACAATGCTGAAGTGGATATTTAGTCTGATTTTGATAAACATATCAGTGTAGTGATGACGGCTTTCACCAGCTAATGTAGCATTACAGAACCAATCATGCGAAAGGGCTGGGAGATATGAGGATATAATATCTGATACCGTGACATATTACGTCAAAATATACGTTTCTGACATTACTGTGATCACTGGGAGTCTTGAAAATGTCCAGTAACCCGTATTACTCACAGAAACAAATAGGTTTGCAGTATTATCGCGCTACATCTGCACACCCCGTCAGCCACCTTAGTTCTTGCTGACCTTTCTAAAGGATTCAGATTTTTTAAAATCCATTGCAAACAGCTTTGCAACCACATTCATTTGTCATTTTCTCAATTTATGTACACATCCACATGAGCATTTGATGCTGACCATCATGTTACATGTTTTCTGAGTTGCATCATCATAATATGCTCTTCTGCAATGTTTTGTAATAGCTGTCAGTTATCCCACAAACCACAGCTTTATTTGCCACATCCCTTTAGAGGCAGTGAAGCAATGCATACAAATACATACACACCCACACGGTACTATTCCCACATCTCAGAGCTCCAGGTATTCTGTGCACGACGAATACAGTTTGAATTCTGCTGCATCACCCATCTACAGAATACACTGATACAAATCTGATATGGGCTTGTACATCTGACATCTGATTATTTCTTGTACAATTCAAACTCATGTCAACATACAGAGGGGCACGGTGGCTAAATGATTAGTACATTTGCCTCGCACTTCTGGGGTTGGGGGTGAGAATCTCGTCTCTGCCCTGTGTGAACAGAGTTTGCATGTTCTCCCTGTGCTCCGGGGGGTTTCCTCCGGGTACTCTGGTTTCCTCCCCGAGTCCAAAGACATGTATTGTAGGCTGATTGGCATTTCTAAATTGTCTGTAGTGTATGAGAGTGTATGTGTGCGACTGTGCCCTGCAACCGGTTAGAACCTGCTGTGCCCCCAGCCCTGTGCCCCGAGTTCCCTGGGATAGGCTCCAGGATACTCTGTGTAGGATGAGTGGTATGGAAAACGGATGGATTTCAACATACAAAGCAAAACACACGATGATGAACAGATGATGTTGGAACAACTGTGCCTTTAGGAGTATTAAAAAGAAACATAAGAAATTAGAAATAAGTAAGTGTGCATGTAAACAGTGATTTAATCACTTTGTAATCATTGAAAGCATTACTCATATTCATAAACTGCTCGGTTTTACACTTTGTCATAAGCATACTTAATCTTTATGGTGTTTTTTTTCTGTTTCATCAGAAAAAGTGGCATTTTTTGACCATTTCACTGAAACATTTCCACTGAAAATGGTCACTATTTCAGCCAAAATGTTACTCAGAACATTCTCCATTTACCCTGATAGAAAACAAGGGTGCTGCAATTCTAAGCAGGAAAATCAAGATGACACGAGATTACTGTGGGAAGAGGGTGGGGCTTTCAGGGGTGTCAGTTATGCTGCATTTGGCTAAAGGTCAATAAAGGTAACACATCATTTGTGACCTGTGACTAGGAAAAAACAAAGAAAACACCCTCTCAACTCGGAACACCTACTCACTGTGGTCTCCTTAACTCAGAGTTCAGCAAGTGATGTCAAATCAGCATGGCAGTAAAGAAAGTAGCACTTCTTACTGTTAAATGAGTTATGAGCTTTAGATCAATCAACATACAGACTTATTAGCTTGTTAAATCTATTACACTGAATATACAAGTTCGCTGTTTTGAGGAGGAAAGTATACATCATTGCTAGCTGGCTAGCTTCTTGCTAACAAAAGACAAAAATGCATCCAGACATCCAAGTTTTTTCCCAACTTTATAGCTTGAACGCATAGAGGTTGAAAATGACATAATTCCAAGCTCCGACGTGCTATTTCCGATAAGTCGGATTCAGCATTAATATCGGAGTGTTTAAAACACCTGTGAAAATGTCAGCCATTCCAGAGTCAACTGGCTCATCTTTTATTTTCAATGGGCAGAAAATAGACGTATATAGCAGTGTACTCTGATGTTAAAATGATCCTATTGTACAATGTACTCTGATGTTAAAATGTAGAGTTTCTACACAAATATGTTGGCATGTATGCAAAAAGGCTGCATTAGTAAATAAATAAATAAATAAATAAATAAATAAATAACCATCTGTATTTCTTGATGAAATCTGCATGTCTGCATTAAATCTACATTTTATTCATGCATTTACTAATAACATAAGGGTGAATTTTTTTCATCAATCCTCAACATAAACTGTTGAGCCACTGCCCCCCATCATAAACCCCCCCTTTAGTGTTAAATCCATTACCCAGCTGTTCTTGCGTCCGGCGTAGATCTCCATGCTGCGGCCGTAGTTGGGGTCCTCGAGCAGGCTGTCGTACTCAAAGAGCAGGCGCGAGCTGTCTCTCAGCCTCTGGCACTGGTACTGGTGGTACTGCTGCAGGAGCTCCTTCACTAGCTGCAGCAGGCACTCGGGGTCGCCGGCATCCCAGGCCACCAGGTGCTACACACCAACACGCCAAGTTAGCTTTCAGGACACTTCAAATTTCTATCATGGTACAGCTAATCCAAAAAAACCCCAAACAAACAACAACAAAAAAAACCCACAATGACAAACACTGTAGTACTAGATGGAAAACCACTATAGCAAACAGCAAACAAGGACATGGGTTTGAAGGAATACATAAGAGAAAGAGTGCAGCTGAACATCAGAGATGCTTAGTAAAGCAACACACTGAATTCCAAATAAATTACATATGACTTCTTTTAGACTAAACAATGACTCAAAAACTCCCTTTTGAGTCTAGTTTCTTAACAGGGTTCTTCCTCATAACTTCTCAGGGAGTTTTTCCTTGCCATTCTTACCCCTGGCTTGCTCATTAGTTATCTAACTCTAGACCACTTGAAGACTGGTTGTGGTTTGAGGCAGTTATTTACAGAAAAGATTTTCACTCCAGCAAAACATGTCTTGGATGTTGGACTACATTTGGAGCAAGTTTAAACCAAGTCACATCAAACTCACTTCCTGATCTAGTGACCCATAATTACAATCTCCCATCGTCGTCCTTAAGGGAAAATGGCTGTCCCACAGGACATCCTGAAGTTTCTTTCATCCCCTGACTCTTCATGTCTCGCTCTATTAACAACCAGTGTGCAATTCAGCCATACTTCTGCCAAAGAATTTTAACAATGTGGTCCAAAGGATAAGAAAAATAGGCTACTGAGATTACTGGCAAAAGAGGAAGGGGACTATTCGCTCACGGGGAGATAAGCACAACCTTGTTTTGATGCCAATTTCTCCACAATGGTTTGGAATGCAATAGTGCACCATCAATTAAGAACAAGACCTAAAAAAAACAAAAAAACAATAAACCCAGGATTGCTATTCCACGTTCTGGCATTAGGGTTGGGGACGTATGTGTCAGTGAGGAGAACTGAGTGGGTGTTTGCCAGAAACGGAGCTTTCAGAGAATGTGTGAGCGGAGAGATAGTTCTTGCCAGAACAGTCTGCTTCCCTCATTTTGCAGACCTCTCCTCCTACAGGCTGACCTCATTTGCATAAGTGATCCCTGATTTGCATGAGCTTTCCTGACGAGGAAACAGGTATGTAAATTCATTGCAGGGGGCAAAACCCGAACCACCTCATTTCACCCAGCGATCCACCGTCCTCTTCACTGGCCTGATACTATAAAGCAGTGCTCCAAATTTCTGAGGGGTAATTGCTCCCTGATGCGTGAAGGCTCACAAGACCTTAACATAAATTGCAGTGACACCAAACCTAACTTAGAAATAAAGAAACAAGAAAAAGATAAATGGAAAAAAAAAAGAAACAGCTAATAATAATAATAATAATAATAATAATAATAATAGATAAGCACATAAGCATTTGCATAGACTAGTCACCTAGTCAACTAATACATTGACTAGTCTTTACTGTGGTGATGTCAACTAGATGGGTAATGGAAAAAAACAAGCACATAGAGGCGGATGGTAAAGAAACAAGGCTAAATGGCACTATCCAATCCCACTCAAACAGTTTAGAGCCTATTAGCAGCTCAATTTTCAGATGCTAGTGAAGCCACAGTTGAAAATGGTGGTTCAACTCCCAGTTTGTTTATTTTTTTTGTTTGTTTTAATCAGTCTGGAAAACCTCCCAGATGCTTGTGTAGACATAACATCTTCCATCCTCCATCCAAAGAAGGCCAGTTACTGAGCTGTAAGGACGGCTCTGTTGATGGGCATGGGCTTCCACGCTGAGCGCTCTCAGTACCAGAATCATCAGTTTCAGCTGGGTGCAAATTACTACACAGATGTATTATTTTGCACATTTACTGTTCTGATTGATTTATTTTCTCCGTGTACAGCTGTGAACTGAAGTTCTGTTTGACACAGTCATTGCTTCAGTTGTGTAAACCCTAAAGTACACAACCTTCTGAATGATTATCAAAGAGCAGTGGTCCCCATGCAAGTGCTATGAAGCAAATCCAGGCTAAAAAAAAACATATTTTAACGCCTAACCCTGTCTTAGACTGTGAAATGACAATGACACTGCTCTAAATTTCCCTCTTTCCATGACTCAGTCTGGATACAAGCTTCATTAAGTGGGGTTCGAGCAGACTGGACGTCCATTCAGGCTCACACTGTGTAACTTATTAAGCACACAATCCAGAGTATGCAGCTGAAACTGATGGAATGAATTGAAATGCCTGCAAAAGAATGTTAAGAGATGATGGAGGCTCAGCTGCATATAGAGCGTAACGGTCTCCTATAGAGAGCAAAAAAAAACTCTTATTAGAACAATACAGCAATCCATTCACATGCAGGAAGAAAGAGTGCAGCCAGAGATACGCATGCACACCTGAATTTTTGCCTTTAAGGCATTATCTTTAGAAGCTGTTTGCAGGTTGAAGTTACTGTCCTCTATCTTTTCACTTAACAGCTAATCTGCTGTAAATCAGTTGCTTCAGGGCTCAAAAGGCTTCATTATTACAGACGTGATAATTCAGGGGAAAGATGGTGCCTGATGATAATGGAGAAGAATGCGAGAGGCAGTTTCTCTGGCTGTAAAGTACAGATTCTTTACAGCCAGACATTGGGAATTTCCTCCTATACAGGTGTTTGGAGTTTTTTTTTTCTTTTCTTTTTTTTATTAAAACTGTGTTGACCTCTTATTCATTGCACCCTGCCTTTTAGAGCAATATCATCATGATTCATGACTCTCATACCTAACTCCAGTATGACCCGGGAGAAGCAATGTTGTTATCCATTCTAATGAAATCATCAACATTCTACGTGGGAGGAGCGGTCATGAGAAAGTTCACGTCTCCATCTGAGAGGAGTTCTTTTTCTGGACAGTGTCTTCTGATAAAAAAAAAAAAAAAAACGGACATGATTTCATTGATAAGGATTGCAATCCATAATTATGAGATCTGAAACACGAACACTGAACAGTCTCGCTACATTATTTCAATAGCCTAATGCTCTTCAAAACACAACAGATGAAATACAGATTCGGATGACGAATAGCACGCAAACTAGCCAATCGTGGGCGTCTATCAGCTCATGTATGCAGAAGAGGGCAGATAGCGTTTGTTTGTTTTTTTTCCTCTGAGTGTGTTACTCGGACCAAATTGGGAAGAAAATGGGGAAAATTAAAAAAAAAAGTACTTGTTTTAAGAAAAGCACCTAAAAAAATCATCTGGATTAAGAAATAAATGGTATACATGTGCATTAACATCACAATTCAAATTTGCCTTAAAAAAAATCGAACCACAATCCTTTATCCTTTACAATGAAATAAAAATATTCAATCTAGTGTGTCTAAACCGGTAGCATCTTGAATGTATAAAAGTATGATTCCTTGTAGGGTTCCTTGAAACAAGCATCTTGTCCAGAAAAAAAAAAAAACAAAAAGAGACGAGACCGAGAATGAGAGCGAGGAAGAAAAATAATCAATGACAAAATGGTGTTAAGCTTTTCCTGTAACAGCACATTTGCCAAGTATTTTTTTTTTTAATTAAAGAACAACATGGAGTACATTTTATCCATTTATAGTCACATTTAATGTTTTGGAACATCTCTGAAACAAGTTCCTTCTTTCACTTACGTTACAACAGTTGTTCCTTCACCAGGCTCTCTTTTTTCTCTTTTGAAATGAATAAGAAAATAAGAAAAAAAAACAACCCCAAAACCAACCAAACCAACCAATAAAATGCAGCTTGTCATGTTAACAAGAAAATGGAAAGCGCAATTCTTCTATCATGAAAACTTTCCGATGGCAGAAAAATTACTGACCGATACTAAGCTGACTGACTCTTAACATAAAATGTTAAATAAACATCTCCTTTGCAAGTTCCTGTTAATTAGCCATTATTACAGAAGCAATAAAGTATCAGAACGGACAATTTAATACAAACCTGTGATTTGAATTACAGCCAGGACTATTGTCAGAGCTGCCAGTTATAGAAAATTAATCAACACCTTCTGACTAATTATATGGCTTGTATTAAAAATGTGAAGCCATTTAAAGATTTACATCATGTGACTAAAAACTGAAACATTGAATGTGGATTTTTTGACACCGATCTTATTAGCATTCAAGCCATATATGACCAAACTTATTCTAACAGCTCTCACAGCCTTCACTGGTTTTCGCAGCTTGGTGATCAGTCCACACACACACACACACACACACACACACACACACACACACACACACACACACACACAGCTCTATGAATACCTCTGCTGTCTGCCTAAGTCAGAGGTCAAACCTATTAGAGTGCTGCTTTATTGAGAGTACACAGTGTTGAGGCTGTAGAAACATGACCACTCAGCAGCAGCGCTGGAAATAACTCAGAGGAATGGACTGTCCGAGCCTGCTGACCTCTGTGTGTCTGGCCGTCTGGACACACTTCTCTCTATGGATCGATATCAGGGAGGAGAAGGAGTTACATTGTGTTGGAGAGGGCTTGGCCCATTCTCTCTGGCTGTACAGGAAGCCGAGGTGAGGGCAGGACACGCTCGAGCCAGTGATGACATCATCATCCCGGCCTGTTAGCGGTTACCAGCAGGAGCGGGATTCCCGCAACAGCGTGGGCAAGGAACACAAAGATGGCTATTGAAAGCACAGAGACGGAGAATAAAAGAGAGAAAAAAGGATATAAGAGGAAAACACACTGTGTCAGCAGGGGTATTCTGCCGACCGTCAATGAAGACCTCTAACACCCACAGCTGTCCGAATGTGACCGGTAACCCACAATGGTGGCGACAGTGTGATAGCTGTGCTGAATCTCCAGCTGAGAACAATAAAACAAAGACCTACACAGGTAGAGTGATGCAATATTTACAGTGTGACTCACTCAGAAAGTCCTGTCTGCCTGGAAACATGCTCGTATTTGGAGGAGGACAAAGCAATCTTTCTCCACAGTAATAAGTTTATGTACACACACACACACACACACACACACACACACACACACACACACACCCACCTTCCTCACATTTAGCCTTCCAGTAAGGCACTATACATGTTGATACATGATTTAAAAAAAAAAAAAAAAGATCAGTTTAATCAAAGGCAGCTTCTGCTGCTTTTGTTATCTAAACTGTACACCAGGGAATAGTTAGTAATATTGTATTTAGTGCAAATTCAGTAATACTAGTAATTTAGATTCTTCATTTTAAGCAGTAAGCTCGAAATATCAGTATCAGTAGCTGCATCTGGATTTAAACCTGAAGTGTGTGTGGTCTAAACAACAAGGGGTATTTTTTGTCTTTTCTTTTTAGTTCCTTTTAGAACCACACCACTAGACACTGGGAAACACTGTTTAAAAAACAATAACAACAAAAAAAAAAAACACAGGTAGATATTCCAGCACTGTCAGCATAGCGTGTGAATTCTGGCTCTGACAGTTCCTCAACCTCAGCTACATCACTCCAGTTCAAAACTGGTCTCAACCAGGGACTGTTTTTCATTTCAATTCCACATGTGCAGTTCTGTTTCCCAAAATATAAACAACCTAGTAGCCTAATTTAAAGCACCGCAACCCTGACCAGGCAGTTACTAAGGATGAATGAAGGAACTACATAAATGCATCACAGTGCAACACATTCATGGTTTTTGTTTGTCCTGTAGGGTTCATATTTTCATATCCAAAAATAGTGTGTCACCTATGTGGCTTTGTTTAGAACATACTATCTGCTTAATTTTTCTGAATACCTTCTTTCCATCCCCTGTGCTTGGAAATGTCTGCAATAATAACCACATTTTTTTTTTCTATTAAACTAGAAACTACAAATATTCTCCTTCCCTAGTAACATGTCTGCGGTTATATCTGTTGCATGTAAGATTGCAGAAGTAAAAGGCTTTCACTTGCAGGCTGCCATTGCTGACGAAAGCTGAATATACTGCAATGGAGCCTGCAACATCTTCCTTTCCTGTTTGGTCCTTAGAGCTTTTGCAATCAAATCCCTGCCATGTACGTTGCATGGTAAATCACAGAAATCCACATCTTCAGAAGGAGATCGGGAGTCCTCACTGTGCATGGCTGAATGTTGATCTGCCAGAGCTGTGCCAAGGACAGATGTGCCGTGGGCATAACGCCTCCAGACTCTGCACTACTTGCTACAGTTTGGAGGGAACGCCCAGTTTTCTCGAACCCTGGGACTTCACTCCCACACGGCAGAGAGTTCTAAGTGATGACTGACACATGATTATAAATGTCTGGGAAAATGGTGGCATCAGTGAGAAATCAGCAAGAAAGTGGACTATTATTCTAATTATGTAAGGAATAAAACATGACATGAATAAAACATGCTGTTATTTAAGCAATATCACACAAGCAATCGTGCGGTTGTATAGAATATCGCCACGGTTGTGAATATGGTGCTGATATTCACTATAACCACACGATTGGGAGTGCGATACTGCTTTTATACGACAGTTCTATAAACAAGAAAGTAATATAGAGTGATGTTTCAGACACAATATGGCCAAATGTTCCATTTATTTTTGCTCCGCTAGCAGAAATAGATCCCGAAGAAGCCGTACTCACTTTATAGAACGTTGGCTAGCTAGCTAGCTAGTTCACATTGATTTGTACATTCTTGTTGAAGGCGCTTCGGGTAAAATTGGCGTCCATTCTTCTTTTTCATTTTCATCTGACAAGCTTTCATATTTTAAGCCAAAAGTTATAATTCCTGAAATTTATCATTTGCCACGTTCGCCGATGATGTCGCCAACACCACTAGAAAGCGGAATTTTACGAATATTACTAGGAATACAGACAAGCAGAGTGCTGCAAACAGTAAAACATCCCAGCCTGGTTACAGGAAATATAGACACTCTTGGAACACCGCTCGACCAATCAAATTAGTGGAGGAGAACTAACTGTTGCATAAAGGAAAATAATCGAAGATGGATTGCTATGATGGTTAGCAACCCCGAAGTGGATTCTTTTCCCATAATAGCATGGCCCAAAGTGTTTTATTTTAAAATGCTTTGCAAATTATTACAGATCTGAGGTAATTATGAATGCTATGTCATGCCTTTTAACCATTCATATTATATTTAATGTTATTACATTAATTACTGAACATGCACAAGACAATTCACTTCCTATCATAACTATGGGAAGTGCAAAGTCCTCTCTCGTCTAGGAAAACTTACTGACTGCTACAAAGACCTGACAGTGGAGACTCCTTATTTAACATAAAATGTTAAACAAATGTTTCCTAACAGAAAACTTCACAATATCACTTACAAAACACTTTTTCCACCCCATTTCCTTATTTGTTCTTGGCCAATTCTCACCTTATCATACAACAGCTAGCAACCAGGGAAGGGTGAAGGCCAGCACTTGCTTCCTCCGAGACTTGTGAAGCCAATCAAACTGCTGCTCGTGCTGCATCACAGGGCAGCGTAACACACTCGGAGGAAAGCGCTATCCGCCCTCTTCCGCATACATGAGCTCACAGACGCCCCGATTGGCTAGTGTCACTGTGATTGACAGGTGGGATAGAGAGAGAGAGAGAGAGAGAGAGAGAGAGAGAGAGAGCGTGTATGCCATCCCTCCCACCCTGAGAACACGGGCAATTTTGCTCTCATGGACTCCCGGCCACGGATTAAGCAATACGAACATGTGTGAGGTGCTACTTTAACAGGTTTTTGCCAAACCAGTCATTATTTGATCTTTTTCTTTAAGCTTTCACTACACATTTTAACCCAAATGTGCATATTAGATGTGTAGTGGAAACAGGAAGGACACATATTACATAATCAGCAGTAGCTTGAGAAGTGTCCAATTCACACTGCATCCTATGAGCCTTCTGCCTCGATGAAGCTTGATGCACAGATGCTGCTGGAATTATGTAAAGCAACATATATTCTTTATTTAGTACTTAGTACTTCATTTTGTTTGAGTCATTGGCCGGTAAGGGCATTAAATCAGAGCAAACCTAAAAAGCAATTCAATTCAATGAATCCAAGTTGGTTTAATTGAGGTATAGGTAAGTATTCTGCTTCTCTACTTGCAAGTGCCAAATTTACACACCACTCTTGAATTCTCAAACCTGAAAGGTCATTGGGTGTTGATTAATTTTCTATAACAGCAGCTCTGACAGTAGTTACGGCGTTTATATTAACGCACTCGTTCTAACATGTTATTTTTCTATAGGAGCAACTTACAGATGGACTTGTATAGTGAGCACGTTTACTATTTAAACACTAGAAAAAGTAAACACTAGAAGAAGTTTTCCGACAGTCTTCAGGACAGTTGGCTCTGCTTCACCTTGAGCTACATCACACCACCCTGTCGTTGATTGTTTTCCTACAACAGCACACCCGGTCAGTTTATTCCTCAATTAGCATAAGAAGGCCACTCTGTTATTATTCACACAGAACTGTAGTAATGCGTTCTGTCTAACCCGACCTCAAGAATTCACAGCCATCCTCTGCATCACAGTGTATACTCCCTTTTCCCGAAGCATCCATCATCAGTTACAGCAAAGAGTGTGATAAACCACAGGTCCGAAAACATTCCCATGCTTGTTACTGGGCTGTGCAGATAAAAGCTACAATGATCACACAGACTCATAACTCCGGAGAACAGGAAGGAAGAGGAAGCGGGGTTTAAGCATGCGAGTCTAGGTTGGAATGAATCTCTTTATGGGCACTGCGAGCTTCATTGTTGTGGCCTCTTTGTACGGGATGCAAGGTGTCCACTCCACGCAAAAGGAAGAGTAAAAATGCGGCCAGAGTGCTGGAACTCCAGCCGCCATTCAGTTTTCCTGACCTTGACTCTCCCACAGGGACTGCTGCACTTTCTCCACCGTATATTCAGACGTGCCATGAAAAAATGCCAGTGTGATTGTTATAAGAGAGGGTCAAGGTGTTAATATTGTAACTGACAAATTCCTTGAGGGGGGAAAATAATAATAATAAAAAAAATAAATAAATAATGTTTCTCTGAATGCTATAGGAGGGGAAAAGAATATTTCCTTTTGGAGACTTGCAGTATAGGATAAAAAACATGAGTACACTCTCAAAAATAAGATTTCAGTCAAACATTTAGTCCAAAATTGAACTCGGGTGATAAATTGAATTCATAAATACATTTTTATATGAAATAAATACTGATATCAATAACAAATTCTTGAACTTTTTCTCACCAGCTTTTTTTTTTCTCTGTTTTTTGGTTTTCTTTTTGTCAGAAATTTGGACACACATACTCATAGAACCATTTTTACTAAATTTTTACAATTCTTACCACACCTTAAAAAAAAAAAAAAGTAATAGAATTATGCAATGACCCAAAACATGTTTTCAATCTATCTTATATTTTAGATTCTTAATAAAATTAATCTTAATATTTGTCAACTCTGTCTCTGTTTAGGTTTAGATCAGGTGACTGGGGAGGTGAGGTCATCTTAAGACAATGTATTATTCATATCAGAAATAAACTTAACTTTAAATATCATTTATAGGATAACATGTATAACAAATATTACATCTTTTTACTGGGGAAGCGTAATGTATGAATGTGTGCAATAAGTAAGGAATAAAACAATTAAACACAACAATGTTGTTAGAGGAAAATAATCCATTAAGTGGTGGTGTGATGCGGCTGGAGGAGTAACCGTTACCAACCTGAAGTTATTACGTGGTTATTTTCCAATAAGTGCACATCTAGTTCCATTTAATGTTGTGGAACATCCATGAAACAAGTTAGTTCCTGTTATCTCATATGTTATAGCAGAAATAAACCTGATCTGACCAGCCTCTCGTTTTTTTTCCCCTCTTTCTTGATGTTAATAATGCGAAAATAATGCAGCTTGTTATGGTACTGAGAAACAGGAAATAGCAATGTTCTCAGTCCTGAAGAAATATCCTATTAAGGAAAACTTACTGACCATTACAAAGCTCTGGAACTGGAGACTCCTTCTATAAAACATGTTAAACATCTCTTTATAGAAAGTTTTATCACATCAACAATTATGCATGTTTTATTTGTTAAACAGCAACACATTTTTTGTTATTAGTGCTATATTATATGGAGTGTCTTCTATACGAGTCCTTCTGAATGAGTTGTTACTGGCTGGAAATGACAGTGTATTATAACATTTAATCGACACCTTCCGACCAAACGGATTCGAGAGCCCAGCGGTGCAGTGGTATAATGACAAAACTGCATTCTATTTTTTCTTTTTAATACCTACTGAAAAGTCACTGCTTAGATTTTAATAGGCAAATACATAAGAGTCTATGAACGGATCATTATTAGAGTGATTATAATGTTTCTAGCATGTT
>CM074954.1:6682355-6716720 GCA_037577455.1 Pangasius macronema | reverse complement strand
AAGATCTTGACCAAAAATTGATGCACCTCTTGATGGAAATAACATCACAACATTTATTTCCATCAAGCGGTGCATCATGGTCATTTTTATGGTCATGATACGTCTTTCTACATGGTTATTACAGAACTAAAAAGCTACACACTTCATCTTTTAAGGTTAAAAGAACTGTTGCCAAACATCTGATTTCTAACTAGCAATTCTAGCAGTGACTTTGACTGTTGAACTGACATGGATGTTTGCTCATATGCACATCTGCCCTCTAAAAGGAGTAAAAAGGGTGAACATTAGCGTCGGTCTTGTCTCCGTCTACAAAAACAGTGCCTTGTTGCTGTAAGAGAGCCTAGCAAAATAACTCTAAAATCTGCTCTTCAGTGGACATCAGGCCAGCCGCTGCTTATTTATTCTGCTGACTTATTATAGACATAAAGATGCTTCCTCCACTCTTCAGGCTGTCTGGGTTTAAACATGAGCTTACTTTGGGTATTTCCCAGTGCACTCTCAGACTACAGGTGCTTACACAGGGAATACCAGGCAAACCACTTACACCATTTATAATGTGGACTGCTGAAGAAATGAACGATGGTTAAGCCTGTAGGGTTGAGTGGAATGGCTCGGAAAAAAAAAAAGACCAAGCCTAGGGCAGAAAAATGCTGGGAAAATCCCACTGAGCTCATTTAAGGTACAGAGTAGGTAAGTATAACCATAGGAAAACCAAACATGTCAGTGTGGTGCTCAGAAGTATCTAATTCCCTACGTAATACTTTTCTGTCAAGTTCGATTCCAATCAACTGCGTATCAGGAGTACCAGGATCCACACTGGTAGCAAAACCAACACTATTAATCTGTCTACTGCGACATGAGGAATTATAAGGATTTAGCATAGGCTTGTACAGGCTATACCATGGCTTTGTTTTCTTCTGGTTGCTCTGGGAAACTTTCTAGAAGATTCTCTGTGGGTTTTCCTGGCAGCTTCCTGGTCAAAATGAAGGCCAAGGGATTGATGGGTGGACAATGCCAAAGAACAAGCTCCTCTGGCTCTCCATTGTCGGGCCTCCGTCCAGAACTGAAAGACTCATAAATTTTTTTTAAAAAAATTCCAGCCAAACCCACCCCCCACCCCCCCAAAAAAAAAAAAAACAACGAGTGGGCACATGACTGCCCTGGAGCGCTTATCCCATTCCCGTACACTAATAAGAGACCCCACAGTGGGGACAGATGGGAAATCATGAACACTGGGAGGGAAAGGGGGGTTGAATGCCAAACACTACTGGCTTAAGATCTGTAGAGGTGATATAATATCCTTTCATTGTAAGCCTGAATGGGCCACTAACATTGTTTTGTCTTAGTATTTTTTTTTCCACACCATTATGAACAGTCAAAATGAGAACTGGATTCACTACTGTTAAAATACAGCTTTTTAGAGTATTAATATTACAGAGCTGAAATATTACTTTCAAAAACTTCTGTACGGTGTTTCTAGTTTAATCTTTGGCACACCGTCATGAGAGAAAGAGCATGGATCATTAATTTATACCTAAGCAAGAAATCAAACTGTATTAGATATGCGTGGCGTCTAGACTACAAATCCAGTTTGCTAAAAAGCCAGGGGCAAGATGCGCAGCCAATGCTTTCATCTCTCCTCTCATTTTCCCATGGCTATAAAGTCACATATTCCGCACACAGCCATAACCACTGCCTCAGCTAACTTCCCACAATAAGCTGCTCTTTGTTTAGTAGCTCTAAAACCACCAATTAAAATCCGAATGAAGTTCTTGCACTGCACCATCACAGCGGTGTCACTGCATTACAGCCGTGGATAATTAAAGTAAAATGAGTCATCGGAGAGAATGGGTGAGATGGAAGGCATTCCCTGTAGTGTTCATTTAAAGCGAAGCTCTCGCTCTACAAATACATTCTCGCCAAAGTAAATAAATAAATAAATAAATAAATAAATAAAAGACAAAAGCTACCTCAGCTGAACACACCTAAAGCCTGCAAATGCAAAGTAAAAAGATCATAATTCTGCTGCTCACTGACAGAAATATTAATTATGTTTTGTAAACCTGGGAAATGAGACAAGCACGTACGTAAAATGAAATAATGAACCGATGTTCGGTGGATCGGCAACGATGTCACTGAGAATTAAACCAAGGCTGCTAAGTGCCACTTGATGACGTGCTTTCTGTTATAAATGTGCACTATGCAATGCAATCAAAAAGTTACACCCACCCTGAATATTCACAAAGAGCGGGCTTTACAATAGGGAGTAATAAAATATAACCACAGGTAGAAATAACTGAGCTTCAGCTCTATGGGGTGAATAGCTTTAAAAAAAAAAAAAATTCCATTAAAATGTTTCAGGTTAGTAAGACAAAGAATAATGAAGTCCCAATTTGCATAAAGAAAAAAAAATCATAACATGCTCCTTTCATACCTTTCAAACATTCATATGCACAAATCTTTACTTATTAATCTGCTACCATGAGGTGACTAAACATAGATGTAGTATGTTTACAGACAAATAGCAAAGAGGTGGTACATTTTGTTTAGTTGTCTAGGTTTGTTTAAAGGAAAAATTTGGTTGACTTTGCACCATTTAAAAAAAAAATCTGCTGTATGGAACAGGGGTGCCATTACAAATATCGAACTCATTGGGCTCAATAGCCTCTTAGCGCCAGTGGGAAACTAACTAGGCAAACATTCAACACTAAATTTGTCTAGCGTGATTCAGTACACTTGGAATATGAGGTGAAAATTGTGTAAATATGAGCTATTCCTTTTTAAATGGCCTTGTTGTTGCAGAAAAAATATATCATGCCAGCTGCAAGGTTTCTCACTTTAAAGCTTTGAATATACACTGAGCAGCGCTGTTAAACTGGATTTCATCTTTAAACATTTACATTTATTCATTTAGCCACTTGTACACGTAAGGCAGAACAGAAAAATATTTCTATCCAATGACTAGACGAAAAAAAAAAGCACAAAAACTGCTACAGAGAAGCTCAGTAAAATCTGAAGATTGGCCTCTGATAGGACTGATACAAACACTAGTTACAAAGTCATGAGTCTTACTGTAAAATGATACATTCTTGTATGACGAAGAGGGTTTACTTATTATAATGTAATGCATTCTAGAGATGAAGCATCAAAACTTTTGAATACAATGGATTCATAAGCAGAGGGCCCCATGCCTTCTTCTTATTCACTGCTTGCTTATCAGTGAGTTGTAAATGAAACAAAGGAGCACTGTTATGTTGGTGTGGTGAGTTAAGGCCTGTGGTCGCTGCAGAGCATTATGCATGACAGCATGTGCTGAAAATGGAGGATGATATATCGATGGTCACTTCTTTTGGTTGACCACAGTGCATGCGGTTAAGTCCTAACAATAAGCATAATTTATATTCGGTCCCTAATTTTTCATCTGGGAGACTATCGAGTACAATGATGGGTGGTTTTCACTTGTGAGCTGCCTTTATTGCGGACATGTGGAGAGTACACCCCTGAAAATAAAGAAAAGGCTCCTGAGTGGGGCGACAGAAAAGCGTTCACCCCAGGAGATGGCGAGTTTGATCATGATGCCACAGCCAACCGTGGCCGAGGGTCCAAGAGAGAGTCTGTGAGTCTGTGATCTCTGGATGGGAGGGATGGCATATGATTTTCTCTCCCCTGTCAATCACTGCAACAATGGCCATTTGTGGGCATCTTGTGAGTTCATGTATGTGGAAGAGGGCGGATAGCAGGTTCTTCTGAGTGTATTACGCTGCCCTGTGTCGTAGCATCAGCAGCAGTTCGAAAAAGATGTGGTTGGCTGGCGTTACATACCTGCTAGGAAGCATGTGAAAAACTGGAGAAAAGTAATAAAAATAAAAAAAATTTTGGTTTACAAATCATACAAATCATAGTTTCATTAGTCAGCCCACCAAGCAACCAAAAGGTACCCAAGCCAATGTTTCGGTTTCCTGGAAACCTAACTGACCAGGCTAAAAAGTGGCAGCTAACATAATGTAACAACAAATGGCGAGCTAGCTAGTCAAGTGTATTAGTATACTTTATTCTGTCCTCACATTAGTCTGACAAGCATTCTTCTTTTCTCTCTCTGTTTTACTGCATGTAGTAAGCAGGAGAGTTAAGACATCTTTGATCAGTGTTACCACATACCTGCATGTTCCTGATTCTGAAAACATGTTTCTGCCGATGTGTGTAGTGCAGCTATTCCACCCTAAGTCTTACCCATCGAACACAATATCAGTGTAGTCGTTGCAAATTTGTACCGATGTATGATGTACTGTCGTTTTGTTTAGCAAAAGTCAGTAAACAAGTAGTTTTTTACTACCTGCTTGTCTCATGGGCAGCTATGAATAAAAACCCAATAGTATGGACATAAAATCTGCACCTCCTGGACCAGTAATTTGTTCACCACTGCGCCATAAAAACAGAAAAATCATTCTCTACCACATAGATCTGTCCAAAAAATGGTAATGGGAAACATGTTTTCGTTCTCAGCGGCACCAACAGAAATGTAAAAATCCACCGATCAAAAGGTTCTTTGGGAAACCAAAAAAAAATGGTTCTTCTGTGGCACTGCCTTGAAGGAGCTCTTCAGGAACCTTTGTTTTTAAGGTCTGGATTTATTGCAACCGACACAATTATAGCATAATGTAAATGTACAAGTTACTATGACTATAAAAATGCAAGTAATATAAATAATTGAAATGTTATTACTCAGGCACTGGCCAAATTTAATAAGCTCCTACTGGAATTTGTGTCTCATAGTAACAAAGCTGACAATTTGGAGACAGCCCACTCTTTCAAATATTCCTCAAGTGCTCAGGATAAGTTCCCGTCCTTCAGAAACAGATTTCATGTTGGAAACAGACCTTATTAATCCCACATGTTTTCACCCATAAACACGAGGGTGTCAGCTCCGTTGTTTTTTTTTTTTTTTTAAATGTTCCACATCTCGAGCCAAGGAAACAACATGGAGCTTAGCAGCTAATAATATCCAGGTCAGACTGTAAGCAGGACAAACATTTTACCGAGACGTCAGGAATTTCACAAAGGGATCTGAAAAGCGCCTGATGTTTACTGCCAGGTGAAAAACAAGTCTAGGGCTTGCAAAAGAGCCTGATATTCTGGGACATTCAATCTGGATTTAAACATGTTCACCGGCAACCTCAATACAATCTGCAAAACAAAGAAAGTGCTGTTCCGTGTCTGTGCGCAGCTGCAGATAAACCGACAAGACGTTCTTACGAGCATGTTGTCGCACGGATGAAATGCGTTATAATAAACAGAATCGGCGAATCCAGCAGAAACATCTGGATATCTCGAACGTTAACAGCAAGAGGACAGTGCTATATAGCAAAGTCATGAACGTGAAACGTTAAGTGGTGGATATTGAACACAATGATGAACGTTTCAGGGAGAAAGAGCTTAAGGGAGAAACAAACTAAAAAGTAGGGTGTATCTCTTCCTGACAGATGTACGTAACATGTTAAAAAAGACCAGGTAAACACAGTTCTGGATGTGCTTCCCCTTCTTCTCCTTTTCCAGCTGGAGTTAGGAGACGGTGAGCAACAGTCATCGTCTCCAAAACTCTTACGCAAGCTGGAATTTTTTTTTTTTTTTTTTTTAATAACCGCAAAAATAGTTCAGTAGACATTTGCACTTACTTAGTGTCTAGGTCAGACAGCAGGTCTAACGGCTGAGAGCCACATAATTCATAGAAATCTTCTCTGAGTTTATGAGTTTCTAAACGAACACATTCATTTGGCAGGTATAGAAATATCTCATGAGAGTTAATTGTTTGTCCACGCACAATACATGCCATCTGAGGAAAATATATTGACTGCAGTCCAGACGTGCTAAATTTAGAGCATGACACCCGTTACTTCCCATCAAAACTCTAAAGAGTCAACAGTGGAAAAGTTGTGTGGGTCTTTTTTCCATTTTAACAGATCACTGAATGTGTGAATATATTTTTTTTGTTCTGTTTTTGGCTCAAAAGACAAAAAAAATACATATATATATAGCAGGTCTGTGAAACTTCCCAGCAGGCCCTGCGTCTCGTCTCACTGGACGGCTCCTCTGAGGGTCTGTCTGTCAGATGTTTGTCAGTTCACCCACAAATCTGTCTGCTTGCAAATCCCTGATTACTACACACAAGTGCAAAACGTGTCGGTTTGTGGACAGCGAGGAAATATGGCAGCTTTGAGAGTATGTCATCACAGTAGGATAGTACAATGCGTAATCATCTGAAAAGAAGGGAAAAAAAACAACAACAAGAGAACTACTGACTGCACTGATCTCTATGGAGGCCTGCAGTTCCTTCCAGAAGCAGAGGTCAGATGCAGTTGTTATATAATTCTCCAACACACACACACACACACAGACACACACAGACACACACAGACACACAGACACACACACACACACAAACAGCAGAGCTCAGAACCAAACATGACTTTTGACTCATATCAGTACAAGCCATCTGATTTAACAAGCCACTTAAAAGGAAGTCAAAACAACTCAAGTCTCTGTTGCTTTGCTGCTTCAAAGGCCCTAAAGTTGTGGCCGAGATGACAAGTCACTGGAATTTAGAACGCGGTGAAGACACCTACAATACGAATATGGGGTCGTTGGAGAGTTTTTAAAAAGACACATATTTAAAATTTTTTTTTTTTTGAACTGTTGATTCAGCCTCAGATTGTGCACCTGATATCGTTTAGTGTTGGTTAGTTTTTGTACACGTTTCTGGCGACAAGCTTCAGAATCCTGATGGCTAGAATCTCTGACTGTTCTCACTTCCACTGGTTTCCATCAAAAAACAAACTGTTGAACACAGCGACATAATGAGATCTTCCAAGCAAGATCTATTCATTGGATTAAAAAAAAATCCTTTCATGACGTCTTTAAAATGTATTAAAGAGTTTTGTTTAAAGCAGGGGAAAGAACATGTAGTTGGCTCTTGGCCATGTTCATTAACAAAACTTACAAGACTCCAGTGAAATATAGAAGTATGGCTTCGGAGACTATTGTATAGGTCAATTTTGAATGTTATCAACACTTCAATAAAAAAAACAAAAAACAAAACAAGAACAGCATATTCCATGCATTTTTAAAAAGACATATTTTAAAAGTTTTTTTTTTTTTTAATGAGCTCTTTTTGAACTGTTGATTCAGCCTCAGATGCTCCACCTGATATCGTTTAGTGTTGGTTAGTTTTTGTACACTTTTCTGGCGACAAGCTTCAGAATCTTGATGGTTAGAATCTCTGGCTGTTCTCACTTCCACTGGTTTCCATCAAAAAACAAACTTTTGAACACAGCGACATAATGAGTTCTTCCAAGCAAGATCTATTCACTGGATTAAAAAAAAATCCTTTCATGACATCTTTAAAATGTATTAAAGAGTTTTGTTTAAAGCAGGGGAAAGAACATGTGGTTGGCTCTTGGCCATGTTTAGTAAAATAATTTAGTGAAATACTTTAGTGAAAGATAGAAGCATAGCTTCAGAGATGATTGTTAAGGTCAATTTTTGAATGCTTTAATAAAAGAAAAATACAAAATTCTGGGACTGTCACGTTTGAGTTCAGATTGTGATATCACTAAATAGGCTGTACGGACTGAATCAATCATGACTGAAACACAAACTATTAGAGAAAGATGTGTACTCAGAAACTTAAAATCTACATGCCAAAGTAAAGACTCAGCTGTCTTACGGCATATTTTGTTATGGTATATTTTCAACACCTGCTTATGCTATGTTTTGACTGACTTGTGACAAATGCAAGCAAGTTTACTAACGTTTAATGGAGTGTCATAAGACTGACCATATATTCAGAGATTCAGGCTTTTTTTTAATAACAATGACCATGTGGAGATATATTGTAAACAATATATGGTTTTTAATGGTTTGAGACCTTAAAGACAAAAAGCCTTCAAGATGTCTTTATTAGGAAGCCCATCACTGATTTTTGGTTCATAAAATAATAATTCACACCTTCTTTTCAGGTGGAAATTTCCACGACTTTCCAGGATTTACTTGCTGCTAAAGGCTATAAAATACACCATTTACACATCGTTCCATATCTTCAATCAGGACGCTAATGAGTGTGTTTGAGAAGCGTTGTAGACCTTTCAGTGAGACATTTTAAGAGAGAGAGACATACCGGCAGCTCAGAAGGCTCTGGCAAGAACTCGGCATCCTCTCCGAAAATAAAGTCAGGAGGCAGCTCGGGGTCTCTGGCATTAAAGATGATGTCCCCTGGAAAAACAATCAAAAAAGCTATCCATCAGAAAAAAACATCAACAACATGATCTAAGCATAAAGCCCTAGCAATACAATATAACAACATCAACACTCTGAGCATCTATATAATAAAATATTGGTTTAATATTATCAAAATCATAAAAACACCACCTACTCTTTGCACCACACTGCTGTGGAATTCTCAGTTCTGATTGGTCAGATGGTCATTTTCTAGAACTGCAGCTATGACAAGCTCTAATTCAAATCCCAGGTTTAAATTAATCCACTCGTTCTAATATATTCCTGTTTCTATGGTAACGACTCATTCACAGGGACTTGCGTAGTGGACGCACATATTCTAAAACTAATAATAATCATTAAAATAATGATGTTTTCTGTAAGGAGACGTTTTATTAAACTTTTATGGAAGGAGTCTCCAGTGTTCTGCCCTGGGAGAGTCTTCAGGACAGACGACTCTGCACATTTTTGTCTTATTAACCATAAACGACTATTGATAGCCGTTATAACATTTTTTGTTATACTTTTTATCAGTATAACGTGTCATTCTTATCATAAAAAAAGTACTTTCAGGCAAATCGCTGTTATAGAAGAGGAATAAAAGACTTTGTGACATGACATTATTGGAAAACAATCATGCGACACAAACACATGCATTCCTACAGCAGTTCTTCAGGATGGAGTGTGAACGTGGGAGGGTAATTATAGACCACAAATGACACCTGAATATAGGTGCCACCATGGATTCACACATTCCTTTTACACTTACGCATGTTATGCCATGCTTATACCGTTTCACACTTACAGTTTACAGTTACACCTAGTTTAAAGAGTGCAAAGATTAAACAGCACGATGGTGATTATCACTGGGTGGTGCGAAGCAAGGCCGAAAAATCTTAGATAGATAGATAGATAGATAGATAGATAGATAGAGAGAGAGAGAGAGAGAGAGAGAGAGAGAGAGAGAGAGTCTCCAAGTAACACACTGAATCACACAATCACAGTGAATGCTAATGATAACGTTTGGATGAAATGTAATTATTTTATTTTATTAATCGCCTTACTTTTACTGGCACTGACTTCTGACCTTTACATTACTTACATTATATATTACTTTAATTATTGTATATTTATGACATTTTTCTGTATATATTTTATACTGTTATTATTTTCATTTTATTTTATTTTATGAGCACAAAGCGAGGTTCCTGAAGACATGGCTTGCCAAGGTTGGGGTGGAAGAACTCGAGTGTCCTGCACAGAGCCCTGACCTCAACCCCACTGTACACCAAGCCCTACTTGACCTTGTGGCTTACGTGTGGTCCGGAGGAGCGGGCTGTAGCCACGGACTGAAGTGATCACGAGAAGTGGTGCAATAGACAAAATCCCCACAGCTACTCTCCAAAATCTAGTGGAGGCTGTTATAGCAACAGCGGGGATCTACTTTGGAAAGAGATGTTCAAACCTTTGTCAATACAGTGTATATTTCTACCATAAAACTTCCCAGACAAAAAAAAAAAAAAAAAAGAAATCACATGTCATTTCTTTCCTAATACTTGGTTATGCTTCTCCTTGCCTTAATAACAGTGTCAAGGACGACACCAGTGTCTTGAGTTCTAAGCTTTAGCCCATTTCAGTATTTTCCCTGCTTTCCCAAATGTCTATAAAGTTGAATCTAATCTAATCTAATCTAAATCCACATGGTTTTCTATGTGACTGAGGTTTTGAAAGCCCATCAGTGTCCCAGTATTCCATCAGACTCACCAAATAAGTCAAACAGACTTGGTTCTAAGCAACAAACAGTTGTTGTCCCTGTATACAGGAATGTCAGTGTTGGGTTCTGCTTTGATATGAAGCACAAAAAAGTGCAACCTCGGAGTCTGGCCCACAACGTACAACCTAATCTTATGCTTAGCTTGTACGATAAAGTGGATTTTTTTTTTGCATGGACGCATGAGATTATTTTAGCATGTTCTGGTGAGACAGAACCTAAAGCCCCAGCTTTGGTTCACAGATGGCTGCCATCCTTCAACCAACCTTCAGCCCACCTTCAGTCATTCTACAATAAAACATTCCAACAAGCCCCAGTGAAAGAGCTCTTAAAAGCTGACTGAGGTTCCTTCACCATACTAAGGTCCTATTTTTCTACTTCTACAAGTACATGGTGTTTTTTCTTTTAATCTTTTTTTTTACGCCACAGACAAACAACTGAGTAAATCAAACACAAGGCAGTACTTTTCCATAGATGGAGTTGGAAAAAAACTAACTGACGCTCATCATAAATCAGTCACATTGGTTAGAGGAAATAGCTGTAATTCATTCTTCCCAGATGTCTTTGCTGATATTACCTCGTCATTAACCCATCAGTGTTAGAGGACCATGAAACACCCCTGGAGTTAAAGCTTTTGGGCTGTAAATCAAAGTAGGTGCTTGAGTTGCAAAACTAGGAACACTGTGTTACTTTCAGTGCCTCACTTTTGCATGCAAACAGCAGGCTGCTCACTTTTAATGCCCAACAGAGCAAAAAAATTCCCATTTCCTCCTTATTTCCAAAATCACAGCATGCATCACCACAGCCATCTCTTCCATTATTATAGGTCGTCTGAGTTCAACGATGATTATAAAATGGGTTCATAACAAAGCTAATGCGGCACATTTAAAGAAAAATCCACCCTGAACGACTTCTACACTAATATTTGTAATTAACATGTAATCTTCTCTGATGTCCAAGATTTATTTTGATGAAATTCTGAGTTGAATTTTTTTTTTAGCTTAAACTTTTTTCATCAACATTTTGGTCTAATTTTATTTGGTTACCCACAATGCTGTTCAACTACCTGCTCATAGAGGAACAAGTGCTTCCCTTGCTTCAGCTCTACATATAAAGAGTGATGCAGCGGCGCTTTAGTTGCGTTAGTCAGTCCAACTCTCTCGCCTCCTCATCTGTACACTCTGCTCAAACAGATCAGCTTCCAAAGCTTCAACTTTCATGCTAATACTGCCATCAATTGATTTCAGCGTTTGGTGTCCCCACTACTTCTACGTTGGAATTCTCATTAATATGACGTTGCCGGAAAATGGCGACTGAGAAAAGAAGTTCTTGCTCTTTTGTTTTTAGGAGCTAACAGAGAAACCTTATGCCTGAGATCTCTGGGTTTAAATGCCACAATGTCCTCCTGTGATGTCAGAACAGCTAATAACCACTAACATCTATCAGGACTAACAAAAAAATAATAATAATAATAAGAAAATCTAGAGGATTATGCATTATTTTATACTACACAAGATATTACAGTACTTTTTAATAGGAAAGTACAAGTTGTTTACAATATTTTTTACAGAGTAGGTATAACTACACTTTCTGTCCGGTGTGCTGGACATAAAAATCCGGACAAGTCATGAGCTCAAGAAAGGCTTTGAGTTATGAAATACGCTTGAGTCATCTAGGAGTTGTTGACTGCTAGTTGTTGTGAAATACAAAGCAGGAAACCACTCCAAAACTGACTGACAGTTATTTACTGGCAACAAGAAAAAAAACATCTAAGACAATATAGCTAATTACATGAAAATGCTACCAGTGTAATCATAGAAACCAGACATTTCTGACAAATGACTAGCATAAGAGGATAACTGATTCTTCTCTTCACTTGAGAGAATCTGTTCTAAGCACAAATTAGGGTTTTTTTTCCCCCCAGAGAGAGAGTACCACTGACTGAAGCACTGTTGCAGTGTTCAAGCTGTAGGCTATGTGGGTTACCTTATAAAGGTAAGCACAGGTTTCAATAACTGTGTAAAACTAAGCAATACTTGCAACTCCATCTGCTTCTGAAAAATTTACACTTCAGAGCAACCTATGAGCTTTGTGAATGGGTATTTCTCAAAAAAAAACAAAAAACACATGCTTGCCAGAAGGACGGCCAGTTGAGTACTTCATGACTCACACCTATTGCCAGAAACCTCAATTAAGATCACTGCTGTGTTATAATTAATATCAAACCCCGTTTGGGAACATTAAGCAGCTTCTGACTGAGCTGTGGTATTTGGAAGCATCACACACAAGCCCTTTCGCTCAAATTTCCTATTTTTTAATGAAATAAGCCATTGGTTAGCAGCATCAGCAAAGGAAGTACAGTAAATTATGTTGAGATGGAATTGAACTATTACCCTGCATGTGTCATGGCTCTTTTTCCCCAGGCCTTTACCGGACAGCCTCACATACTCTTACTGCTTGTGGTTCAGTACGTAGGGACAGTCCTACAGCTTGGTACGCGTTTACTGAAAAGTGACTAACAAATTCAGATATTATAATTATACAAATGTTGCGGTATCACACACCGCTAGGATGTTGGTGACGAAATGGAAAAAGGGTCTTTGAGCAACATGAATGAATCACAGCATGTTTCAAATTAAGACTGTGGCCTAATCAGTTTCAGGAGAGAGAATCTGTGACTACCTTTTGTTTCTTAATTTGTATGCGTTTACTTCACTGTAAAGCACTCTGAGCTGCATTTTAAAGTTTTCTATTATTCTTTACAAGAATTTTCAGTTCAGGAACCCATGAGTACCAAATAAGTTATGATCTGCAACACCTTTACAGAATAGAATTGGAACAAGAAGTAAAAATATAAAACCATAGTGATTAAAAAACTAATTAATAAATTACTAAAACTTGTAGTTTTTTTGTTGCTGTTTTAACTCATACTGTATGATTCTTCTGATTCTGATTTCTAACGGGGCTTTAGCATGATCATATGCTTAGACCCTTATAAAGCGCTTCTGTAAGTCGCTCTGGATGAGTGAAGGAAATATGCGCCTTTAAGTATTTGCTCCTAATTATTTGCCCCTGATTCTACGACCATTCGCTAAAATATATTTTCCTCCATGTATTCTAGTTCATATTATGCATGAAAAGTTATGCCTAGGCTGCCTCTAAAGATGCTGTACTTCTTGTTTCTTGTGGTTTTGGTAAGATATGTGACTGTTAGTGAACACATCAAGGTCAGATCTGATAGCACTGACAGATTCAAGCGGTATTAGGCCTGCTTCTCTCTTATCTCTCCCTGCTTCCTTCACTTCTCCTATGTACATAAGCTGGTCTCTCCATCATGAGAGTGAGCTGGTGAAACCATTTCTGAACTTCTGCTTCTATTGGTAAAAGGAAGATCTGAAGATTCTACAAGAGTGCAACAAACAGAAGATTCTGATCGATCAAACCCTCCCAAGTCTCCCAATTAATGACTCATCATACCCCGTTTTCTTACGACTTGGTGCCGTGACCTGGACTGCTCACTAACACCTCTCTGGTGAGTTCCGCCATTATTTATGTACCAAGAGAAAAGTTGGCAGGATTCCATTCCTTAAAAGATAGGAGGGATGCTAAATGGTGGAAAAGTAAAATAAAAAGCCATGATAGAATCTCAACAGACGTTTTACTTCACACATCATTAATAATGCACACCTGGCATAAACAAAATGGAAGATCGATAGTATTCGAACACTTAGAAGCCATAGAACACTTGTTTCAACTGGGTATATATAAACACAACCATAGTGGACAATACTATCTAAACCAGTTCCAGTTGAAATTTAGTTTGAAATAAAAACGTAGCTTTATTCTTAAAGAAATTGATACTGTGGACAACACCATTTAAACGCCTTAAACACTCGAATCAATTCTTCTATCAGTGCGAGTTTGCTTTCATGGCAGTCTATAGCCACTATTGCTCTAATAAGCTTGCTATGCATGCACAATGACAAATTGCAATTTTATAAGTATTTTTCATAGTATGACCATTAATAAAGGTGATTTTTTTAATAGCTTGTGACATGTAAATTAGGACCATAAGCTAACCCAGTCTATGATGAATATAATCCTTCAAAAAAAAAAATCACAATCAAATTGCGTTTGCTGGAAACATCAGTGTGTACCCTTCGTCACTCAGTGGTTCTGGCTGATCAACACTAAATGTATGTAGGCCATTATACCCATATGGTGGGTACAAACTGTCACCACATGTTGGAAGAACACAATTTAGGATGTCTACGATGTCTTTGTATGCTGAAGCATTAAGATTTCCATTAATGCCCATGTTTTTGGAATGGAAGGTTCAGCGTCAGACCAGGAAGTGATGGTCAGGGGTCCAAAATCTTTTGACCATACAGTGTATTATTTGATTATATAGAGCTACATCTACATGCAGCAGGACTATTAAGGCTACGTCCACATTAATCTGGACAGAGCTGAAAAATGCATTTTCGTTTTTAAAAAGCTCTCCGTCTGCACTGACATTTTCAAACATAAGGCTTACATCACTATATTGCGCATGCGTAAAAACGTAAGATGCTTTAGCCTGCGTCATTTCTGTCAGTCGTTTATTTACTTTGCGTGTCTTTGAATTTGAAAAAGCCCAGAGATTTTTAAACGGACAGACTATTTTAAAATGGACGGACTAAGTTGTTTGTTTTGAGTTGAATGGGTCACATGACTAAAAATAGGTCATTGGTTTTGAATATCTGTTTTCTCAGTCCACACTACAATACAAAAATGGCGTTTTCAAATCTATCCACATTTGTCCATTCGCTGGACAAAAACACCATCTCAGTGTGGACAGAAGGCCAAAACACAGAGGAAAAAAGATGTTTTCAAAATTATCCGGATTAATATGGATGGAGCCAGTGCCTCGCGTGTGTTCTCTTGTCTAGCCATTTATTGATGAGTTTACTGCTGTATATACAATCTTGAATCTTTAATGACTTTGTGCTTTAGTGGAATGTCTACTTACATTTGAGAGTCTCTCCAGCATATGGGATGTGCAGTTTAAATCTGTCACAGCAGGGCCCTGGAGTCAGAGATGTGCAACTGAATAGGGAAAGACAAAGGATGATAGACAGGATTTGTCAAAGGTTTGACATCTCTGTGCAGGCCAGCATTACTCATCTGCACTATTTCCATTCTGTAAAAGATCAGAGCAGTGAAGGATTCTTATACCAAACAGTCAAACCATTTAACACCAACCTGTCAAAGGCTCGTATTAAAATCTCAGATATCAATAGAAGATATTCAAGACTTACCCAGATTTAAGGTCAGTGATCCTCAGGCAGTTAGTGGAATCTAAACCAACACGGCCATTGCGTACAACAGTGCAAAGTAAAGGCCTCAGCTCTGGAGAGATCCGGCTCAGGGCCAGCTCTGGAGAAAGGCTGTTCATCTTCCCGTGAAGGTTCTTTATGCTGCTTTGCAAAATGACACAACAGCATTATTAGTTTTGGTTTGATTTGGATTTCAGAGAAGCTAAAGTCCCCATCAAGTGGCTTGAAACCTGTGATTTATTTCTGTGTTGATGTACTTCCGCTGGAAACAGGAAGTTAGAGTGATAGCGTGTTGAAATGCTTAAATGATTTACACAACAGCCAATGGCGTTCAAGATACGCTAGTCGAATCAAAACGTGATAGAACTTTAGCAAACCAGCTAAATATGTAGACTTTTACAAGAACATCTTTTCAACAGGATTTCTCACCACCACCTCCAACCACACCTTTCAGCTTTAACCAGGACAATATCTGAGTCTACACGTTTTTGGAGTCATATTAGAGCCAAGGTTGATCATTAGCCTTGCATGTGAGCATCAATGGTGATGATGAGCCGCATGATGGGTCGTCATCAGGAGGCGTCTGACACAACTGAATTGTAGGCTTATAGCTTAAGGGTTACGGTTATTTAAATGTTGCGCTACTGGATAAAATGTCATTATTTACTCTTACTAATGGAGAAGCGCCACGATCTACAAGAAGGTAATTACATTCTCAATCAGTCTGAGGTAGCAAAACATTCCACCACTGAACAGCACAAAGTTGTTAAGACACACCAAAGAGCCTCTATCACATAACTGCCAATTTGCATAAATTCCCTCTTTGAAATGAACAGACTTCAAACATTTTCTCTCAACCAAGGGATAGAAAAGGGAATAGTGTGCAGGAAGACGCACAGCCAGAAACACACCGACGAACCAAGTTTGCTGCTAACAAGCTGCTATTGTAGAGCAAGGCCCGCCCCGAGGGTGGGACATACACGTTCTAATTGGACGAACACGAAACTAGTGCATTATGAGTCATGAACAATTTCCTGGAAGTGATGAACTATGAAATAAAAATGATAATATCTCCAAAACTACTTTTGTATATATATTTTTTCTACATATACTGTCATATAGGTGTGCATAAAAAGATCTGAAACACCAATTTTGATTCCATTTTAATCAGCTTTAATACTGCAATATCATGTTGCATATGAGCTATAAACTAGCATTATATTGTGTACATGACTGCAAATACTACTATTACTACTATTAATAATAATAATGATAATAATACAATAATAGACTTGTCTACGCGTTAGATGTCAGCCACTAAAAGCAAAACCCTCTCTCTAATAACCACGTTCATAAAAATAAAACGTTGCACAGTTTATCTTTTTATCTAACACAACAAACAAACTCTATATACACCCAGTGACAACACTTAACGTTAAATTCTGCTCAGTGCAAGACTAACAAGCTAACAAGCTAAGGCAGCCTTTGTGCAACAGCTGTGCTGTTTTTCTTATTTTTGTTTTGCCAATATTAAAAACCACAAACAATAATATTACTCGACATTTTTTTTTCTGTACCTTTATAATAAATAAACACTACTACTTCATTTACAGAGGTAGCTAGCCACTTAGCTGAAAACATTCACCACTTCCGGGTTGTTGTTTTGGGGTCCTTCGTGAAGCTGTCCGAGCTAATGCCTGTTCTGCCGGGAGTTAGCTGTCATTACTAGCCAGTACTTTATGAGCGGAGCCATGAGTCAAAATTAAACAGACGCGGGTATGTCGTCTTTTCTAGGTTAACAAGTCAGTATTTTAGTGTCACGACAGATAAATTGAATTTTGTTGAATCAGGAAACGCTAAGAGCTTCCCAAAGCGTGCTTATGTAAACACCATGCTCATGTCCGTTAAACATTGACATACTGCTGCATTAATTAGTATGTTAAAATACATGTGAGTTGAACTTTGGTTTATTAGCTGGTTGGGTAAAAGTTCACAGTTTTATTCTGACAACACGTTTGGACAGTAGGTAAAGTTTAAAATCTCGTTATTATAAGCAGTGACTTTAGAGTATTACTACTTCACTTCTATAGCAATACATTCTAACATGCATTAATTATATGACTATGCTGAAATCTATGGTTACTATAGCAACACTTAACTGACGTGAGCTACATGTAGGCAGACATGACATATTTGAGATCTATAAGAAATCTGAGATTGTTGTTGTTGTCATTTTACACTGTAAGAGTATCGCACAATAAAGATAAAACTTACATTTGTAATGTACAAAGGCGTGTGAGATTTCACACTGGGTTTCCATGTGAAATGTCTGGAGCAGAGGACATGCACAATGCAGCACTGCCATTTTTATAGTTATAGACTGTCAAAGTCATTAGATCTCATTTTAAAATTGCTGCTAGTGTACTCTGTAAAAGTTCCCCTAATCACATTGGATTTCCTTGTGAAATCGTTTTAAAAGACTTCTAGCAACATGAGAGACAACATGCATGATGCAACACTGCCATTTTTCTAGATATAAGAAAAATAAGAGAAGTAGATAGTCAAATTAATTAGATCGAATATCAAAATGATTGCTATTAATTGATTCTGTGACATTAATGTATTGCAGATTGCATGGAATCTAGCTAACTACAAGGTGTCTGAAAAGTCAGGAACCAATGAGAGCACTAGGAAGTACAGCACTATCTCTGCCCTTTCATATAACGTTAATGCCATTTTTCACCTAAATCTAAAAAAAAAATAATTGGAAATAAAGAGTAAATACAAGATCAGGTAGATGTAGTTTAACTCCCGTTGGTTCCTGACTTTTCAGACAGTCTGTAGTTAACTAGTAACTCGTAAAGTCTGATAGGGTGAATCCTATTTTTGAGTTTATATTTTTGATCTGCTGTGCTAACAGCTATTTTTTCTTTTTTCTTTTTTTTTTCTCAAATTGCACTTTCTTTAGAGCTTTGTTTAATGTGGCATTTTCCCCCTCGATGTTTGTATGTATGTACTGTTAAAAGAAATAAAATAAAATAAAATTCCCAATAAAGATTTGCAGGCATATTAGATTTCATACTAAGTTTCCTTGCAAAATGCTTCAAGCCCTATAACAGCATATCAGAGCTATAGTATCAGAATCAAAATGAGCTTTATTGCCAAGTGTGCTGACGCAAACAAAGAATTTGACTTTGTAAGCGAAGCTTTCAGTATGTACACAAATACGACATCAAGGCACGTAATAATAAGAATAATTTAAAAAAAACAATGTAAAAAAGACATGATACGCTTAAGGCAGAATAGACATGGTACAGGTGCTATGTACAGCTATGCAAGGTGGAGCCCACACTGATTGATTTATTTATTAGTGTCAGATTTACTAGATCTACTACCTAATTTCTTGCTAATGTATTGCAGATTGCTCAGAAATTAGTTAATGGGAGAATCTAGGCTGTCCCATAACCAGCAGCCAGGCTTTCTTGGTGCCTGAGGACTGCTGTAGAGATTTGAGCAGATTAGCACACTCTTATTCACATGCATAGCCCACATGCAGGGGATTGAATTAATGAAGGATTTTCTTGGCTGCCGTCAATCACGTCTGGAAATAATCACCCCAGGTGCAATAGGCGCATGTCCAATATGGAGCACAATTACAGCTATTTTGAACCTATTGAAAATGTTCCTTACATGACAGGATGGTGAGGAGAGTAAAGAGGCAGTCTTTTTGGGGAAAAAAAATGGAATTCAAGCTGCTTCCTCCATCTCAGCTTCAAATCGTAGCATTGAATCTTTTTTTTTGTGTGTGTGTATGTGTGTTTGTGTTCGCTTGATGCATTTTCGAATCCATTTTGGCATCTCAGATGCCATTATATCCATGCAAGCAAATTCTACACAAATGGTGGCCTAAAACCTACTCCTGAATGTTCTGTCCTAATATTAATTGCATTAACTGTTACTGTTTAGATCATTTATTGTGTGTGTGTGTGTGCATGTGTGTGTGTGTGTGTCAGGATCAGGACATGGCTGAAGAGGTGGATATTGTAGTAGTGGGCTCCTGTATGACGGATCTGGTCAGGTAAGTTCACACATCAAGCATTAGGAAGATCATTTGCACGTGACAGGCACTTTGACCATGAATAACACTCATACATGTGGAACAACACGCAGACTCTGCAGTTTTTATAATAAGCGGAAGTCATTTTAAAATTAGTGGAAGTAGATGGTCTTTCCATTAGGAGCTAAATGCAGCCCACTGTGAGCAGATAGCAGAACTGTCTTCAGTCTGTTCGAGTTATTCATATTGTTCCGGAGGTGTGAATCACCACACACTGAACACGTCAGATGTTGGTACCGTGCTTTTTTCCAGTGTCAGCAGTGTCAAGTGTCTCCTAGTCATGCTGACCAAAGCTGGAAAAAAACTAGCACGTTTCTCAATGCTTAAAAATACAGAGCTGGTGAAGTTGTCTATAGGGTAGTACTGGGAAGAGCAGAGTCAAAATGGCATTAATCTCAGATAGTTTGGATTTTGGTTAAATAGAGGTATACAATGCAAAAATAATTATGGTAATATGCTACAAAATTTTACAAAAAAAATTCAACAACAACAATAATGATGATGCTGATGATGATGAACATAAACATATATTTAGTCAGATAGGGACTCATACAACAAACCAAATAGCTGTAAAATAAATAAATAAATAAATAAATAAATAAATAAGAATGAAACAGCCTTGGCAATGCAACAAAATTGTTTGTTTGTTTGATCTCCAAACTTAATAATAATAATAATAATAATAATAATAATAATAATAATATTTAATTATTTGGGGACCAATGCAGCAAAACAAATAACTGTTTTAAACAATCAAACATACATACAAACAAATAATTCCAATTTTGAAACACAGCATTGGCCATGCAACAATATTCTTATTATTCTTCTATTTATTTGTTTATTTATTTATTAAGCCAATTAGATGTTATACTACTACTACTACTACTACTATAATAATAATAATAATAATAATAATAATCGTAAAAAATATATAAATATAATTGTTTTAAATAATAATATATAATATATATAATATAAATATAATAATATAATATAATCGTATGTAAATAATAAATATAATCGTTTGGATTGTAGTCTGTCTCAGTTGTTGGATAAAAAAATGTCTGTCACATGAATAAGTCTAAATGTAAGATGTTACCTCATCAGAAGATATGTGTGAGCCAGTTTCAAAGGCACTTATATATGTATATATATAATTAAAGACAGATTACAAATCATCACAGAACCACCCAAGGCCCAGGTTCCCAAAAGCTTAACACAATTAAGGTGATCTTAACGGATAGAGAGTGTGCACTCTACCATGTATAACAATGATGTTTTTTTTTCCTGCAGTGTTCAGACTTAAGTTCCTCCTGTCATTCATAAGACAATAGACACTGTGATTCACTGTGATGCACCGAACAGGGCCAATAAAATAAGCCTGTGTGGTTTTTTTTAAATGTCTGAATGAGACACTCTGATTCACTGTGCTGGAACTTTCCAGAACCAAAACATATAAAAGGCTGTATATAAAATAGAGCGAGCAGCGTGACAAACCATTCATTTCTTCTAGAAAAATTAAATGGTAGTTTGATGGTTGAGTGGAATGGGCCACATTGACAAACAGGAGCTCTGGTTGGCCTCTAGTTATCTCTAGTTACACCAGAAAGAACCATTTTTAACACATGAAGAAGTAACAAGCTGCAATGCTCTAAACACATCTCATTTCTACATTCTGCATCTTTCTACATTATTATTATTTCGTCAATAATTATTGGTTATTTAGGGACTAAAACAACAAAACAGCATCCCAGTTTCACTTATTATACTTCAGTGTAATGGGCATTTTTGTGTCGACTCAGGACACGTAATCCCAGTTAAGTCCATTTGAGGTTCAGGTTGTAGCACTACAAAATGGAAAAGTTCAGGGGGGGTGAATACTTATGCAAAGAACAGGTTCATCAAAGCTGGACAGTTGAAGATTGGAAAAAGAGCATGCTTTTCCAGTCTTCAGCTCTCCAGGTTTACTGGCTGATAGGAGTGGCACTTCTCCTATTATAGCGCATCCCCCTCAAGATTTGACATGTTCTGTCATTCTGGGATGCTTTTCTGCTCACCACGGTTGTAAAGAGTGGTTATTTGAGTTATCATAGCCTCCCTGTCAGCTCGAAACCATTCCTTCCTTGTTCTGATGCTTGATGAGATCATTAACTGAAGCTCTTGACCTATATGTTCATGATTTTATGCATTGCACTGCTGCCACATGATTGGCAGATTGGGTAATAGCATGAGTGAGCTGATGTACATGTGGTCACATGGCCTGTGAGTGTATATATATAAATAATCTCCATTTTATAGATTCTAATTAGATCATGTCATTAGATCTGCAAGCAATGCATGTGCTGTGGAGGCTTATGGCAATTTTAGCTGATTGTTTGAGACCTTTCTTATCATCACTGATCTGTCCTATGCTGCAGTTATTTTCCCGCTACGGCCTTGTCGAATGAAAATACACCAGGCTTTTTTTTTTTCTCTTTCAAGGCAGTTCATTTCTTTTTATAATTTCCCCCTGACACATTTCTGTGCTGTGGGTGTAACTATAATCTTTCCCTCAGCATCCAAATTACTTGCTTTTCTTTCAAACATTGTTCTGTAGTCATGATAGATTAGGTCTACTGATCCCTGAAGCATTATTCTAAACCAGCACACCATGCTACTGAATCTTAATATCACATTCAATGCTAAATCAGGAAAATAAAAAAGAAACAATTATAGGTTCACATGTACATATGGAAGCCATTGTATTTAAAAATTAAAAGTTCTCTGGAAAAATATTCTTAAATGTGTTTGGCCCAAATGTGAACATATGATTGAGACAACTGGAAGAACATCTTGTTCAGGAGATGTTTTGACAAATACAGGTACAAATAATATGCAGCTAGAGTATAGTGACCATGTCCTTGATGTGTGGGAGTGTGTATTTGGATTGGGTCCTGTTCACACACACAGATCTGTTGAAATAATTGCTGTGTCATTTTAGCTACAAGTCAGGGCAAGTAAAGAAGAAACGCCTTTGTAAATGTTTTCTATTAAATGTCATGGTAAGTATATGTGCACTTACCACAAACAAGAATTTTTACTTGAAACGCTTGTAGTCTACGAGCAGTTTTTTCGGGGCGGGCAATAAACCTTTATGTGAAACTTATTTTTGTAGCATGCTTTAAGGAATCATGCTCTAAGTAAGTAAAACAACAGCATGCTGTTATAGGAAAATCATCAACAACAGGGTGGTGGGATGCGTCCCAACCTCAAAGTCGGTTCTTTTTCAATAACAGCATGTCCTGAAGTCTTGTGTATACCACAGCAATTTGCCAACAATTAAAATTTTTAATTTATTAACGAATGATGCATCATATGCATGCATCATTTTTTAAATTAATTAATTTTTTTTAAGCTTTCTACGGTTACATTGAATGTTGTGGATTGTCCTCACAGCAAGTTAAGTCCTGCAGATCACTTACTTTATAGCAGCTATAAAACACACACATGCAAAAGTAGCTTGTTACCAAGAAAGTGCACACAACTCCATCCTGAAGATTTTCCACATATTGGAAAACTTAAAGGAACAGCGTTACCTTTGAGTGTTACAAAGCTCTGACACTGGAGACTCCTTCCATAAATGAAAACTATGCTAAAATAACCAGACCTGATTTTACTGTTTTGTATGTTGGAAAGTTGAATGAAAAAACTCCATAAGAAGTCTTTTGGTTTTAGAGCAGAGGTACCCAGGCTGTTGCAGGGTTTGTGCAGGCGAATCGTGGACACACCACTTATCATCTTCCCATAATAATCAAAGACAAGACATGGTATAGACATAGAAATTAAAATACCTTTATGACAGTTCCACCGAAAATGATTCAAATAAAAGGCTAGTAATGCCTTATCTTACCAGATCTCTGTGTAAAAATGCATGATTCTGTTTGATCTGATTCTGTTTCTTACCATAAAATGTCGTTAAACAAAGTAAAGGAAGCATTCATTTGCTGGTGGCCTTTTAAGAACGTCACTATAGTGCAATTACTGTGCAAAGCATGTTATTTGACATGTCTAGAATCAGCTATGCTGTACTTTTATTATGAAAACCACCCGAATAAGTATTTGGGATTGCCATAAGATATTTCAGGGGAAACCTGATCCTGAAGATCCACCCCCTCTACATCACAAATGTAGTTTACATAGTTGAAAGTAAATATGGAAGTACCCTAGTTGTTGACTGCACACAACGCCTTTGAGAAATTCTAAAAACCAGTACTGAGTTTACAGTTTTGTTCCAATGTTGGAAACACCATAAGAAAACCTTTAATGTCAGAGCAGAGTTATTCAAACTTTGGGAGGGTTTGTTTTGATAAGGGCTGAGATGGAAAATACCATAAAATCAAGATATGTGTGCTGGAACATGCTCCATGGTGCACCAAAAAAGCTTATTTTTTCAGAATTTCAATGGCAGATGAGCAAATCGATATTTGCCCAGGTGTTTTGAGCACTCCTATATTCACTGCTCTTCTCTGGAAGCCCCGCCCACTTCCCCCATCGCACATTAGCAACGTTTTGGCCTGCGTGTTTGCTGTGTTTGAAAGATCAACAAAACGTTCTCGCTTTCTTTCAAGGTAAACACAGAATATTTCGAATGTGGTTCTATTTTATTTTATTTTATTAGCTAGTTAACAGAATGCGATAAAAGCCCTGCGCAAATGCAGTGACCTAGCCTGTTGTTTTAATACACATATCGTTAGCCTCAGAGCATAATTGCCCAAGTCATATTTGGTTCAAATATGACAGGCAATTATGGTATGAGGCTAACGATATGCTGTAGCAGTTCAAGTAGCCTATGAACAAGTTGGGTTTTGTTGGGCACTGGCGATAGTGGGTGGTGGATCAGCCATGATGGCTTCAGTAGTACTCCAAAAACTGGCAAGTGGGCCTCATGGGGAGAAAGTGGGAATATGTCTGCGTTAGGGTGTAACATCGTAGGGTACAGTGCTAAATTCATGTTATATACTCACATAGTTCAGAAAAGTCGATGGGATTTAACAACTGCCCTTAGACATACATGAATAAACATAATTTCACTACAGGCAAAGGTGTCGAAATTCTTAAAAGTGATAATCACATGTACACTACAGAGGCATCGGTCATTAGTTAGTTATTAGGGATTAGGTTGAAAAAAACTCTGGAGTATCACTTGAATCAGAGACAAGCACCTCTCAACCTGCTCTTTCCAACGATCTTGGGTGCTTGCCCACACAGAACAGAAGCATCTCAAGAATCATCAACAGCTCTGTTCACTTTTCACTGTTAATCTTTCCATAGTGGTATAAATGACACTTCTGTGATATTCCCAGAAGCAAGCAGGCTTATTAAACACACATGGCCTCATTTGTCTCCCATCTTCCCTGTTCTTCTCTAAAGTCATTAAAAATCCAGCTATCGACTTTGCCCTTTGAAAGCCAGACGCCGCACCAAGTCTGTGTCTATGTTTGAATGCCTTGCATTTTTTTAAGGCTGCACGGGATACATTCGCAGCCAATCAAAGTGCCGCGCATGACTTTGAAGTATGAAATCCACTTTCCTCTTTGGCTGCCGCGCACGGGATTTTTGTCGGTCTGTGTTGTGCGCGTGTCTGCGCCTGGGCGAAAGGGAGACAGAAGCATCCACAGCATCTCGTGTTAAAGCCAGAGGGGGCCACCTACTGATCGTCTGAGCAGCTTGAGCACTCGCATCCTCTGGTGTAGAACAAACAAGTTATGAACCTGCAGTTCCATGATTTCAGCACACTGTTGGAAAGGTGTGTAATGGAGGTATAACGTTATAATCTCAGTCAGAAATTCCTTGTGAAACCTCATACTGTAGAATAAACTTGCTTCCATTTACAGTATAAAGAATAATGCACTAAGATCTTCCGTTCTCATTATTTGTTTGAGTCAGGCTGTAAGAGCCAGCAAAGGTTTTTCTCTGAAAGTAAACGGTTTGTTTTGTGTTGGACTGTGGGTTCAAAGTCTTGCACAAGCCGCACCAGTGGTTTCCCACCCTTTCTTTGTGGAAAGAGAAAAAGGATGTAAACAGCAACCCACTGCACAACTCACGTCACCACACACCTGTTTGCGGTCCCGTGGCTCAGGAGAGTCTCTGACTGTGTCTATGTTTGCTACATGACTGACTGATAGTTCAGACACTCCTATCACAGACTAAACATGTGTTTAGCCCTTAGGGAGGACCAAAAAGGATACGCAAAAAGTGGCGTTTTTATAGCTTTTATTTGAATGAATGAATGAATGAAAGAGACAAACAATTTTCTTTTGGTTACTGAGGTTAAGGGTTAGGTGTATACATAATGGATATTGTAGCTAATCAACACTATGTCATTGGAAGGTCCTCAGAAAAATAGAAATGCGTGTGTGTGTGTGTGTTTAAGCTTTGTTTATGATTTACATTTAGGCCTAAATTCATTGTTGGTTTGCTTTGTAGTAAATTAAGATGTGCTTTTAGAATTAATGTTAATATTTGTGTTAGTCTTTGTCTATCTTTGTGTTAGGATTTGAGAATCTGTTTCTATCTTTGTGTTAAGATTTGAGAATCTGTTTCTATCTTTGTGTTAGGATTTTAGAATCTGTCTATCTTTGTGTTAGGATTTGAGAATCTGTTTCTGTCTTTGTGTTAGGATTTGAGAATCTGTTTCTATCTTTGTGTTAGGATTTTAGAATCTGTGTATCTTTGTGTTAGGATTTTAGAATCTGTGTCTATCTTTGTGTTAGGATTTGAGAATCTGTGTCTATCTTTGTGTTAGGATTTTAGAATCTGTTTCTATCTTTGTGTTAGGATTTTAGAATCTGTGTCTATCTTTGTGTTAGGATTTGAGAATCAGTGTCTATCTTTGTGTTAATATTTGAGAATCACTGTCTATCCTTGTGGGGACCATGAACATCTGACAATTGTGACTTTGTGGGGACAGGTGTGGGGCTGTTGTCTGGTCCCCAAACATGTAAAATTAATATTAAAAAAAAAAAAACACACACACACAAAAGAGCAGTTACTGAGGTTAAACTTGAGGTGTAGATATAGCATTAAATACATGCATTAATAATTATCCCAACAGAAGGTCCTCACGAGTAGAGACAAACGTGTGTGTGTGTGTGTGTGTGTGTGTGTGTGTGTGTGTGTGTGTGTGTGCGCGTATGAGGTGTGGTTAGTCTGACGTTCTTACCTGACTCCAGACGCTGACTCAATCAGACCTCATTAGATTTAAGGCTCCATATCAAATGACAAACGTCATTGGCGTGCACACGTTACTCCTACAGTACTGGATTACATCACTGTCCTTCTATTGCAACTTAATTATAGATTTCAGACTTTCTTTGTTGAAGTCAGTGTGGGAGGCTGTTTTACATAAAAGCTATACCTGTCAGTCCCTTTGCCCTGTCTACTGTTACAAGGTATGAGGCCAAGTATATGTGTGTGTACTCAAGACAGTAAAGTATGCATTTTAACGTTTAGGATGGGCTACATGACAATATAATAATGTCAGGATACATAATATCACATTATATCATAGTGCTATTGAATTCTTGAATCTGATTGGTCAGAAGGTGTTGATTCATGTCTGTAACAGTTAAAACTGTTCATGGACATGCCACAGTATTAAATGGAACTATAAACCGTTGAAAAGCTTGACACTCCATCAACTTAAAAATTTTAGTCATTGGCAAATTGCTGTGGTATAAAACCACTTCAAGACGTGCTGTTATTGGAAAATATTCTACTTCACGGTGGTAACAGTAACTCCAGGCCACATTACACCACACTGCCGTTGATTATTTTCCTATAACAGCACTTCCTGTCCCGTTTTATTACTTACATGCGTTTTGTTGAGAGTAGAGCAGGTATCATTGGTACTTGTATAATTCTGAGGACTTTTGTTGTTCTAATTACAAATAGCTGGCTGTTGGATGTTGAAATCTGTTTTGTACCAAATACTTCATTTGTTCCTCATTTTCCTTGGTAAATATATACATATTGATGTGGAACAAAATAGCACTGAAACCATTTTGACCCTGTTTACAGTCAGTTTATTGAGCAAGATTAGCATGTGGTTTCAGTACTAAATACAGAAGCTTTAAAAAAAAATCTGCTGAATTCAAAGGTTTGCACACTCTTGGGACAAAATAAGAAAGATCCTAATTTAATATTTCTGGGTTCCTTCATTATCACAAGTTTAAAAAGAAATGGATAAATAGTGTAGGCTGGTATAAAGGTAATAAATTAAAGGGAAAGATCAATGTAAAGTTTCCTAGGACAAACACCTGGCACATGGCTCTGGAGTTGTACTGGAGAGTTCTTGCAAAGATGTTATCATGGTTGATGTCTTGATAATGGTGGTGGAGAGGTCTGTGTAACACACCGCTCCAAAAATCTTCCATGGATGTTCATTTGGGCTGAGATCTGGGGACTGTGAAGTCCATAGCATATGAGTACCAAACTTTTCATCCTCACTAAAGCATTCATTGAGCCCTCATGTTCTGTGAATGCAGGCTGCGTCATCCTGGAAGAGACCTCTCCCATCAGGATAGAAATGTTTCAGCACAGGATAAAGGTGATCAGCCAGAATAACCCTGCAACCTTGCAGTGATGCTTGGACCCAAACCTTGCTGGCAGAATGCCTCAGCACAGAGGCACCCTTTTTTGTTTTTACTTTAATTTGTTAGAGTTCTGTATTATGTAGTGAAAAAAATCAATCTGGCTTTCAAAAATAGTTTGTATTCCCACCATTTTCCTTTATAGTCTTCTTGACATGTGTGTTAGGAGAGTTCTTGGGGAAATGTGGGGAAATATGATTGTAACTGCTTGGAATTCGATTTTATTATAGAGGCACCATTTCCTTTTTTTTTTCTTCTTAGCCACAAAGCAAGAGGGATGCAGCTGTTCCAAGCTGTCACGCCAGTCAGTGCAAGTGCACGTCTCACCTTGGGCATCGTTTGAGAACCTTATAAACTTTTTTTGATACTAAATTCAAGTATTCAAGTGACTTTGACAGCACGTTCACATAGTCATATGGTTTTGTTTGCTTCCCCCAACACTGAACAAACCAAGCAACTTCCTCTGGCTTGCCACCATGCTCATTAACATTACTGTCCAAAGCAAGATCCTCCAGATTACTGGAAACCGGGCAAACCTTACCTTTTTTTTCCCCATCTAAATAATACTACTGTAAAAGCCCCTTTTTAAACAGCACATGCTCAGCAGGAAAAAACAAGTTTATCTGCACTCTCTTCCACCATCAAAAACACACATGCTCACCGGGACTTGGACCTGAGCCAGGCCATAACTTTCTTTGGTTAAGTGGTTTTGTTTTCTTCTTCTTCTTCAATAGACTGAGTAATGGCTGCTCGTTCTGCTTGGGTGAGAAACACGCAGACCTCGTTCTGTAATGTCACGCATTGCAGCAATTACCTTTTTCTGGAGTTCAGAGACCTAGCCTTATATTTAGGAGGTTTAGGGATGGCAGAGCGTGATGTTTTCTCTCATAAACAGCACTTATAAGCAGTTGTTCCAGTAAATGCTCACCCTCTGGTCTCCCCCACCTAATTTCAGCATGTTGCTGGTAAATGAGTGAACTTTAAAAGAAAGAAATCTGTATGCGTTTTAGTACATGAATCACATTACATACATTACTCAACCAGCTGCAGTGAATCACCAGATTACTTTAAAACATCAATTACATGGATACGAATATGTCCTGTCTGATGAATCAGCATGCAGATTCCGTTTATTGATCCTAAGTGATAAATTCTCTTAATCACTTTTGCATGTTCATGTTTACATGCCTCAGAGTTAGACAGTTTATTATCTGTGTGATTGATTAGCATCCTACATCACATCCCAAAGGGTTTCATTTCTCTTATACCCCAGCACTTTGCCAATGATTACAATTTTTTTAAAGAGCAACACATTGTACATTTCATCCATTTATCCAGTTAGGGTTAACGTTGTGAAAAATCCACAAAGCAAGTTAGTTCCTGTTATCACGCACATTATAGCAGCTATAAAGATCCGTTCCTTCACCAGCCTCTCTTTTTCTTCTCTTGAAGTTAATAAGATGAAACAGAAACGCTCGTCATGTTAGTTAGAAACCGTAAAGCCTTCCAGAACCGTAAAGACTCTCCTGTGTCGGAAAACGTTACCTATGACTGTTACAAAGCACTGACACTGGAGACTCCTTCCACAAATGCAACAGTAATATACATTAATATAAACAGTGTAAAACTACTTTACTAGGTTGACCTACACTGTTTCTTTTTTCTTTTTCTTTTCGGACCACATCTGACATCTCACTTTTTCTTGCTATAAATTCTCTTGTGTATTTTATTAGCCAGGCACCTCGACTGCCCAAAGCTGGAGAGACAATACATGGACGCAAGTTCTTTATCGGCTTCGGTGGCAAAGGAGCAAACCAGTGTGTCCAGGCTGCTCGCCTCGGAGCCAAGACTGCGATGGTGTGCAAGGTACAAAACAAGAGGTTCATTTCCTGCTGCCAGCATGTCTCAGTCTGAGCCTTTCGCTACATGCAGTCATTTATTTCAGTCCCATTTAATTAGATTCACACCACCGAGCTGCTGTTCCCTTTATTGTTCGCTTGTACCTGCCGTACCAAGAAGTACTAAAGAAGTGTGTTTGTCCGTACAAAGAGCCCGATCGATACTGAAATATGCACGGTGCAAAAATAGCCTCCCGTGCTTTCAGAAGCGCTGAAACAGAAGTTGCACTTCAAAGACAGGGGCATCAGGTACAGAAGAGCCGCGGCCTTGGCGTGTCTTTAACAGCGTGGGATAAAAGGAGCCCCGGTGGGCAGAAAGGGACCCCTCCACCCTTTGGAGCACTAAACATCTCTGTGAGAGAGGGAGAAAGAAAGAGGGGTGCGGTGGTTTAGAAGTCGACTGGTAGCGAGGAGGCGTTTGGGTGGGGTGACTATGTCTGGAAGGCTTGGCTGAATTTAGTAATGCACAGGGAGAAAAGTGTTGTTTCAAGTTCCTCGTATTCATCAAACTTATCCGTTCTTGTGTCTTATCTCATATATCTTCTATTGTGATTAGGATTTGCTCCACTGTCTTTGCATATATTAAATAATACGTACTTGAAATGCAGCCAAGATATGTTTTGTGCTTGTAGTTCGCGTCTGATTTTGAACTGGAACTTCAAAGCTGAAAATGTAAGGGGAATTTATAGCCTCTAGTTTAGCATCATGCAAAATGCGTGCCTAATTTACCTCCAAAGGCATCAGGATACTCAGTTTTCTTTTAATTATACTTGTTTATGAAGTTTACAGCACTGTGTAACACACGTTTATCTTTAAAAATGGACTTTGCATAGCTTAGAATAGTAGAAGAAACTGCTTTTGAATCACTTTCATTCTAAGGAAGCTTTCTTTTACATAGCCTTATTTGATTTGATTTGATTTTATATCGATTTTGTAAGGGGTACAGGACTGTATTTTTTTATATTTTTGAACTGATCAGTAAAGAAAACTTACCATTATGCAGGCTTTTAATCCTCACTCTCATAACTACGTATATTTCCTATTAGTTTCACTGTAGTTACTGAATAATGCTTTAACGTGAATAACTGAATACTGAATGAAAATTAATTCTCTGCCTGTTAGTACAGCTTATGATGTCTATTATACTGCTACTTGAACTTTAGACGTATAGGCACATCATCACAGGATGGACTTTGTTATGGAGTCCACTTTTGAGCTTAAAAGCTTTCACATGAAATTTCAGATGTGGCTTTTTGAAAAAGCCCAGCACATAATAACCTAAATTGCAACTTTCTCTTCCCCTTCAGGTTGGAAAAGATTTTTTTGGGACCAACTATATTCAGAATTTCAAAGACAACGCCATATGCACAGGTAATAATTTGCCCACCTCATGCCTGGCTTTAACAGAGCACAGTGTCACCTTGACATGCACTGTAGAGTCAGGTACCGTGCACTGTGTTCAGTGTGATTCCTGATTTTTTTCCCCCCATTCTATCCCTGTGCAGATTTTGTGACTCAGACAGCTGAAGCCATGACCGGAGCGGCCTCCATCATCGTAAATGATGCAGGTAGTGTGAAGTTGCTGAGTGTGTGGCACCCTGTTGCACCCGCAGCTTCTAAAATAACACAAAGTGCTCTTCTGAATGAAGCATAAATGAGTGCGCACCTCTCCACCCGGGGGTGGTTTAGGTCGTCACCCACGCCTCATAGTTTATAGCCGCTTGGCTTTATTTAACTCTGCTAGAGGTGGGGTGGCTGACATAACTAGCCTGGTACTAAATGCACAGCCTGTTGTGCTGTAAATGTCACTAATCACAGCTTTAACAGAGACTCTGACTCTGGTGGAGATCCACAAGCGTCTCAGGGGGGCTTACGAGTAACGTCATCGCCATCACCATAACAACCTGCGGATACCATGGTGTCCCAGCTTCCTGCACTAAAGTCACAGTGACTCAAGGACAATTATCTTGTAAACTACTGCTTTTGAAATGTAAATAATAATAATAATAAAAATAAAAAAACAACACGAAAGCCTTAGTCAACCTGAACTTCTGAAATTCTTTCATGGGTTGTGTGTGCAGGTGAGAACGCCATAGTGATTGTAGCAGGTGCCAACATGCTGCTGGGGGAAGAGGAGCTCGAGCAAGCACGCTCTACCCTGGCTAAAGCCAAAGTGCTGCTCTGCCAGCTGGAGATCAGCTCACACGTCTCGCTACAGGCCCTGAGAATGGCCCGACAGAGCAATGGTCAGTGTGTGTGTGCGTGGGTGTGTCCGTGTGTGTGTGTATGTGTATGCACTGCAAAAAACAACATCTATAGTCAAATTTATTTAGTATTTCCTATTATAAGATTACCATAAACCAAATCCAAGCGTATTAAACCTATTCTAGACATGTTTACTATTAATAGTCTTGTTCTATTGGTAGATACTTTTGCTTCTCTCTAGAAGTAAATGCTTAAAATGATCTAAATTATCTGCCAGTTGAACTCAAATACTATTCATAAAAAAGATGTCTAGAAATAGGTTTAATAATCGTATAATTTTATAATCTTATAAAAGGAAATATGAGATAAATGTGACTATATACAAGATATTTTCACTTAATAGATGTAATTATATAATTAATAAGATGTCATTTTTTTGCAGTGTGTATAGGTGTGTGTTTGTTGCTGATGGGGTTTCTTGTTTTCTCCTCAAATCTTGTTGTTATACATTTTTCGAAGCTCTTCCTACGCTCATCAGGAAACAATCACCACTTCTATTCCTCTTATTCCACCACAGTTTGCCAGTGCTAACGTTTGTTTATTAATAATTAGCGACCCTTACTTTTTTATCCATGTTTAATGTTGTGGAATGAAGTTAGTTCCTGTTTTCACTTATGTTATAGGAGCTAGAAAGAGTCTCCGGCCTCTCTTTTAAACACCAGCCTCTGTTTTCTTTTTATCAGGTGAAACATTTCTTTTAACTAGAACTAATGTATATCTCACTGAGCATAATTTCCTGTCTTGACTGTTTTTCTTGTGTGTTTTTTTTTTTTTTTTACCAAAAATTTCTTTTGCTATGTATAGACATGTATATGTATAGGCAAGTAGCCCAAGTACACAGTCTTCCTGATTCTCTATAATGTAAATATAAATATAAATATAAATATATAGACATTCATGGACACACACACACACACACACACACACACACACACACACACACACACACACACACACACACACACATATATATATAAAGTTAAATATAAAGATGTAAGTTAAAAGTTATTGCATCATCCCTGTAGTTTTTCAATGGAAAATATATCTATTTTATATTTTCATATGAATAGACTTCCAAGAAGTTAAAAAATTTGGGTGTATCCTGCAGAAAGATAACAATTCCAGTCATAATGTCAACAGAAAAAAATTTGTTATGGCTCTTTTGGTCTACAGACCTGATCTGAAGGAGACAGGGAAAAGCTGGCAAGACAGGGAAATGTCAGGAAAAATGGGCCAATCAATCTGGCAGAGTTAGAAGAGATGTAGCAGAAATAATTGGGATGTGGGATCAGAAAGAAGCTCAGAGGAAACGTAAAAGAGGCATTAGAGGCAGTTATAAAAGCAGAAGTGGGGATATGTGTTTATAGAATATATATATTCTATAAGATATTCAGAAATAGGGATGCAAATGTTTGAACTGATATTTTGATTTTATTTATTACGAATCTTCTAATTGTGACCATTTTTGTTACTTATGATCTAATAAACTACATGTCATGGTCCTGTTAATTAAGTTCTGCTTACGGATTTTCCCACTGTGTGAATGCCATTGATGTAGATGGATAAGATTAGCACAAAATAAAACAGGAAACAGGAAATCCTACTTAACATGTGCAGACATTATTAACACCTTATCTAATCAGGTACCCGCTGAATAGAAAACGCCCTCGTCTCGGGTTTTTGGAGCTGCACCATGGCATGGCTCGTGCACAGATGGGCACCGCAGATGGTCTCCCACATCCCCCCGCCATCACACTCCGATAGTCGTCACCTCAGAACCACCCAGAAACGCGCCAATGACAGAGCTGTCGTCTTAGCAGATCATATCAAGTGTTGCAAAATGGGCTATTAGCCTAGATTATGTGAATATCACTTGGGATGAGTTTGTCAGGCAGTGACGTGTGTGAATAGCACTTCTCAAGGCTCAGATTACGCACATGCCACCTCCACAAGCTTGCTCGAGTAAAATTGGTCTTTGTTCTGTCTAAGTACTTGTCATTAATTCATAATGTGGGGTTTTGTGATGATGTACAGTGGTTATAAAAAGTCTACACACCCATGTTAAAATGCCAAGTTTTTGTGAGGGAAAAAAAAA
>CM074954.1:6656887-6682255 GCA_037577455.1 Pangasius macronema | reverse complement strand
TCAGTAAGTAGTGAGTGAACTAACATAAAATGTAGTTATAAGATTGATCCCATGGATCCTGGGAGTTTTAGCATTAAACGTATTCGCCCATCACAAGACGTTTATAAAAGTTTCATTTCAAGATTGATCAGAGATGTCTGCCGAGCCGAATTAATGAATGAAAAGAAATCCCTGTGTGTCTAAACACCACATTTCCTGAACACTGTGGGTTTTTTTTATTATTAGATTAGACTAAGAGCTTGTAGCACTGCTTCGTTATGTTATAAAGAAAGCACAACAATGATAATACAATAATTGCACCATTATAAGGAAGATTATAGATAGTTTTAGAAGATTGACAGCTCTGTAGGTATAACGTGAGAAATGATCCTGGCTGTTGCTGTCACTTGAATGACAAAAATATGTTCAAATGTGATTTAAGCAAAATATAACCTAGTTATATTGAATGTTCTTTGGCAAGTATGAGTGAGTGAATGAGTGGGTGAGGGAGGACTGAGTGAGTGAGCAAGTATCAGGAAAGGAGGGAGGGAGGGAGGCTTATCTATAATCATAGAAGAACCACTGAGCACGTGTCTTTTGTGAGGCCACCATGCTGGAGAATATTGCAACTTACTGCCAGACATAATGCAACAATGCTGTGATAATCCAGCATTCAGTGCTCTGCTCCAAGCTACAGCAGCAGTAAGTACATATAGTACATTTAATCTATAGATTCTCTGGTGCTCATCCAGGAAAATCACTGCATTTCTTGGTAATCCTCACCTCTGCAATCATGCGATTGGTGTCACCCAGGAAAAGCAGATTGAGAGCATCTTCTTCATTGGCTGATGGTTGTAATGACAGATTCTTGAGGTGAATGTTCTGCTCAGGATCTTCCATTATTGTCACCTTCCTTGTCAAGGACAAAACATGGAATGTAGAGTCAACGGTGAGTCATGAAGTACAACGGATTTAAAAAGTCTACACACCAGATTTTTGTAATGTAAAAAAAATGAAACCAAGACAAATCATATCAGAACTTCTTCCACCCTCAATGTGAAATTACTATGTATAAAAATTAACATATTACCAAAACATTTTATAAGAAAATAGGAAAATTAAAAACAAAAGTTACAATAACCTGGCTGCATAAGTGTGCACACCCTTTTATAATTGGGGATGTGGCTGTGTTCAGAACGAACCAATCACACTCAGTCTAGTGTTCAAAAGTAATTATCCTACAGCTGTCATTAAAGAAATCGTTCTGATTAAACCCAAATAAAGATCAGCTGTTTCTTTTCTTCCCATTTTCTTGCTTTCATCCAACTGCTGAAGCCATTACAAAGCATGTACTGTATCTCAGTTGAAAGATATCGATCAGGACAGGAGTATAAAAGAATTTCCAGAACATTAGATGTACCACGGAACACCGTAAAGGCTATTATCAACGAACAGAGAAAATGGAGCACCACAGCGACGTCACCAGAACAGGGCGCCGCTCCAAAATTTATAAAAGCACAAGGCAAAAACTTACCAGGGAGGCTGCCTAGAGATCAACAGCAACATTAAAGAAGCTGCAGGAATATGTGACAAGTACTGATGACTCTCTGCATGTGACTGCAATCTCTCATATTCTTCACATGTCTGGGCTGTGGAGTAGGGTGGCTAGACGGAAGCCATTTCTCACAAAAAAACATGCAAGCTCAGCTAAATCACCCTGGACCATGTAGCAAAGTGTGTTATGGTCTCATGCTTCCAATTCCAAAAGGTATAATAATTCCAAATGGTATGCTTGGTGCAAAAAATTTTTAAAATGACACATGGTGACACATGGTGGTGGCAGCATCATGCTTTAGGGTTGCTTTTCTTCAGCCAGAACTGGGGCTTTTATTAAGGTGGAGGGAATCATGAATAGCTACAAATACCAGTCGATTTTAGTGCAAAACCTTCAGGTGTCTCCTAGTAAGCTGAAGATAATAAGGAATTTCACTTTTCGGCTTGACAATGAACCAAAGCATACATCCAAATCAGCAAAGGAATGGCTTGACCAAAAGAAGTTCAATGTTTCTGTTTTACTTAACCAGAGCCCAGACCTGAATCCAACTAATAATCTGTAGGGTGACCTGAAGCGGGCTGTGCACAGGAGAGGCCCTCACAATCTGATGGATCTAGAATGTTCTTGCAAGAAAGAGTAGGAAAATATTGCCAAGTCATGATGTGCCATGCTGATAGACTGTTACCCAAAAAGACTGAGTGGTGTAATATAATCAAAAGGCACTTCAGCAATGTATTAGTTTAAGGGTGTGCATACTTATGCAGCTAGGTTATTGTAAGTTTTTGTAAGTGTTTTTCTTTTTTTCCCTATAAAAGTTTCTGATAGTTTTTCACTTTATTTGTATACTTTGCAATTGCACATTAAAGGTGAGAAAAGATCTGACAGGATTTATCTTAGTCTCATTCTTTTACTTTACAAAAACGTGTCATTTTAAGATGGGTGTGTAGATTTTTTTATATCCATATATATTGTAGAATAAAGGATTTAGCACTGATGTTTTTTTTTCCTTCTTATATCTCTGAAACCCAGTGCAAAAGCATCTTTTCTCATTCATCATTTTCCAGCAGTGTCATATTAATGAGAACCAGAATGCACTGCAGCTATATGATGCTGAGTTATGGCGGAGAATCGTCATGGCTAGTTAGCGATCTATTGATGACAAGCACAAAGGCATTGATGGCAGTATTAGCATGAATGCTGAGCTTTCAAAGCTGATCTGTTTGAGCAGAGTGCAGAGATGACGAGGTGAGAGAACTGGATAGACTACAGTATTAAATTGCTACTGAGTCACTCTCTTTAGGTAGAGATGAAGCAAGGGACAACTCCTACTGGCACTACTATCAAGAGGTAGTGGAACAGCATTGTGGGTAACCAACGTGAAAATACACCAACATGTAAGTGAAAGAAGGTTTTAAAATGTCAGAATTTCTTGGCCAATAAATCTGGGGTGTCAATGGAGATCATATGGTACTTATAAATATTAATATGTAAGTCATTCAGGGAACATTTTTCCTTTAATTAGAACCACATTTAATCTTCACCCAAGAACATTTTCCTGTTTTTCATTTCTCCTCATATGCACTTTATTCCACATATCGACTTTTCCTTTACTGGTCTCACTTTGTCTCAATGGCATTTCTGTTAATGTCTTCATTTCTGGTGACTAGATCTTTGTGTCTCTTAGTTGTAGGGAATAAAGGTCTCATAATGAAACCTAGCAGCCAGGGGAAGTTTATTGGTCAAGGATGTGTTAGACTAAGTGTAAAGCATGAGCAACTGCAAGCATCTCGGATCTTAGACATGACTCATTCGCCATGGTAAACCCCCCCTCCCCTCCCAATGTGTCCCATGCACGTCAGAAAACCAGATGTGTGTAATAACACCTGCAAGGTCAAGGCAAAGCTATCAGATTTGACTTCTGCTCTGTTTGTGCGTTTGTAAGAGAGATGTATATTATGATCGATTTTTTTTTTCTTTTCAACAGCTCTATGGTTTTGGTCTGTGCAGTGTGTCATGCAGTGGAGTGTATGACCTCAGAAAGTGATATGAAAGGAATGCATGTGAGATCTAGTGAGAATACATAAAAGGATGACTACGGTATGACGCATGCACTTAGATTGAAGTAGAAAGTTTTCAGGCAGACGGATAGTGATGGCAGTGGGACTATATGCAAAAGATGAGTGTGATCTGCAAGATAAGGAAAACTCTACATTGGCAAAAGCATCAATTTGTTGATATCTTGACGTGCAGGTGATGTGTATCAGGTTTCAGTTCTGAAATGAGACATCCTCTGGCGCAGAGGAAGGGTGATGTTTTGGTTACTATGTAGTTCACGGAGCACAAGGCACAAGGAAGCTATTACTTGGTATTTACATCATTCTGAAACTATTATTCAATAAGGGGAGGACAAAACCTGAGATCAAGTGAAATCCTATGCTAGTTTCACACTGAGTACAGTGTGACGTGAATGGGAAGGCTTTGTCTTTGTGTGATCTGTTGTTTCCTCGTAAGTCATATCTGTGTTGCAGCAGTGTCACAGCTAGAGTTAAGGTCTTTCCTGAAATGAGCAAGCAGCAGGACGTATCCTTGAATGACCTATTACACACATTTTTTTTTTTTCTGTATCACCTACAGTGAAGACCATCTTTAACCCTGCCCCTGCTATTGCAGACCTTCACACTGACTTCTACAAGGAATCAGACGTTTTCTGCTGCAATGAGTCTGAGGTGAAAGTGCACACACACTAGAAAGATTACTTCGACCTTATCCATTTCAACATGACTGTGCATACACACGGGGTCCCCTGGGATTGAACTCCTAAATGGGAATCTTGGGAGAAGGATTCACAGGGCATTTAGTTGAAATTAGAGGTGAGCATTAAGCTTCGGGTCCCATGGGACACAACAAAAAGGTTGCACAAACTGGAGTTTTTATTTTCATGCAGGGGTGAGCAAGTGGTAAACCCCTTCCGCTTTAGGCCACGCCCACTTCTGGTTCTTGTTACAGATATTTGGAGCACTAAACAGACACGGATAGTGGCATTGTGTTACACTGCTAATGTTTATATGTATGAAATAATCATTTGATCAATGTGTTTATATGCAAAAATATAATATTTTAATATATTAATATCTACATGAGTCAGTAACTTCCTGACATTTTTTTAACCATGGAGTCCTTTTAATGCCATACTGCCATACATTTATTTGGGATTTTGCAATCATGTTTATTGCCAACAGTTTTGCTTTTCTTCATCTGATTACTTTTGGTGGATATAGTGGGTTCTTGCGTGGGTCTAGGAGGTCTGGAAATTTATGGAATTTAAATAAATTATTCCCCATGTCTGTAGAAGTATGGAAATTCAGAAGATGTTTTGGAAAAAAAAGTATGGAAAGACAATTTTAGCTGTCTAGAGTAGTTGTGATAGTTAATGACTTACAGATTAGCAATAAAAATCTGAAAAGTTCAAAAAGTCTTGACAAGTTTGGAGTGTTTTCAGAAGGAATGGACAAGAACCCTAATGTAGGGCAATGAAATATATTAGATTAATGCTGCTAAATAATGCATTTTTTTATGTACTGTTTACATGACCACTTTAATAATCTGAATAATAAATGCTCACCATAAGTTTTTTTTTAGGTTAATTTGAAACTGTAACCAGTTTGTAACCAGTCCCAGTGAATTAGTTATTACTATTGAAACAGTAACGCATTAGAACATGTTGATCCTGACATATCAGATTGGAGAATGTGGTATAAACCTAAAACTCTAATAATTACTATTACTATAAATGAAGTAAATAAAGTTAATGTAACAAGTAGAAGCTAATATGACCTTCTATTACAATTTACCTTCAAAGCTTCAAACCATATGATGAAAGGAATGAGTATAAACACCAGGCTCTGCTACCAGGTCATGACCTGCAGAGCGATAACAACACACCATGCTGAACAGTTATTTTCTTATCGTCTAAGTGAGAAATACTTTGTGGGGGGGTCGTTTTTCTCCCACTTACGGTAACTGGTGTGTTTGGAGACGCCCTCTCTCACACCTTGGCTGGATGAGCTGACAGATGAGGGCATGGATTGATGGGAAACAGTTAAAGAAAAAAAAACAAGAAGGAAGGCAGATGCGTGGCTGGTGAGTCACACTGTCCTGGGGCTAAGGAGCCACGACTGCGACCCGGAGTGCTCTATGAGACCCACTTTGATGTGGCCAAGAGGCTGGAGAAGGGAAAAATGTACAGGTGGGACATGAAAGCGAGAGCTCGGAGTGCACATCGGCCTCAGTCTCAGCCTTCTTGCTTTTAGTCACGCTTTCATCCGATGCCTTTAGTTGGGATAGTGAAGATAAATAATTGAGAACACAGACAGATCAGCCTAGAAAGATGAGTAATCCGAGTGCTGCTCAGCGCTGGCAGGCAGCCATGGAAGAGTAAGGGTAACATAACTAAAATACACAAGCTTACATGGGGTTACTTTCTGCCCTCACTTAAACAACTCTGAGGCACATCTCCAGTCATTTTTACGAGATGCTATTGAGAGTCCAGCTGCATAACAGAGAAAAGTGAGCATTAATAGCTTTGAGCTAGTGAGTCCAAATCTCAGAATGTCAGAATGCCACCACTGTGTGCATGAATAAGGGACTTAACCCTTCTTTGGGCAGGGCAGTAGTACGATGGTCCCTTTGCACTATTTTTTTTTTCTTTTTTCCAGCCAATATGTGCAGCAGTCTGCAAAAACCTGTCGCATGTCGCTGTGGCTAAATTCTGTAAAACAGCTGAAAATGACAATAAACCTACTTTTGATCAACATTTAGTTTTTCTGACAATACTTTACTTTGACATCTGTAATTTAAGAAAGGGAACATAAATATTTTCCAAACCGGCATGGATATGTTTTTATTTAGGCTAGTTTATAACCTTGTTTTGGCTGCCTTCCTGTAAAGTTCATGAGCCAGATTAACAAACACAGCGGTAATTGCAGTCAGTCCGATTAAAAGTTGTCTAAAACCTTGCTAGCTATGTAAGCTACGTTCACTGCTTTTCCTCAGGCAGTGAATATCATGATTTGATTAATTTGTGGGATCACTACGTGCCATAGCGGAATGCACATAAGCCTAATCGACTTAATTTGTAATCAGATTCCAGCTGTCCAAATGTCTCCTGTGCCATTAGATCTGTATCAAAACAGAGCGCTTCCACACTCAGTACTGATTACATATTTAAATGACGTAACAAAAAGATATTAATAACACGAAATTTAGCTAACAGAAGAGAAATGACTGAATTAATCATTGATTATTTCTCCACCGATATTGGCGTGAACCGAGATCAGACAAGTGAAGAGGCAGCGATGAGGCTCGTGTTTAAATCCTGAGAGGGGCTTTTACGGCAAGTGATGAGACAGAGACTGATGAGGATGATGATGAAAATCAAATTCAAAACTCATTTCCCACCGTAAACATATAATTCTCTAATTTAGCAGTAATGCTGTTTTTCCATAAGTAGATTAGGTTATAAATGTAGAGGTATGTGGGGCATCTTTCATTGGAATGAAATCTTTAAATGCCATTTTCTCCCTTTTCACTTTTGGAGGTAACCAAAAGTGCTTTAAAATGCTATAACTTTACTTCTGCTTGAGATATAGTATGGATATACAGTAGTATACAGAACTATTTAGAAGGAAATGTCAAAAATTAACTATGTGAAGGTTTTCCAGGTCACCACACACATAGACACACATACACTTCTGGGCAAAAGATTGGCAAAATATTAAGCTTTTAATTGTCTTAACAACAAATTATTGGTCAGGAAATTAGCAAGAATTAAACGTTTAAGCCTTGTGGCCCTTGATGGGCTGCATCAGGTGTGTCAGATAACCAAATAATGACTAATCTTTTAAGAAAAAAACATCCCAGAAGATATTTTTTGGAAAATGTTGTATACTCAGACATGTGTTACTTTGAATTGTACATCAAACATTTTTAATCATTATCATGATTTTACCTTTGCATACAAGAAGACTATGTAAGTTTTAGCTTTTCCCCAAACAGTTCACTGCAGCAAAAGTAAACGAGCAAATGGTAGCACATGAGGTCTCAGGAGTGCATTTGTTTAATTCTTGCTAATTTTCTGGTTAATGATTTGTTGTCAAGACCATTAAAAGTTTAATATTTGCCGTTTTGGGCTTGGCCCATTTTTTGTGCCCAGGAGTTTATGTGCAGCATAATATTTTATCTTCAGATGCTTGCTCAAGATTAGATATGTGATTTTCCCAAATGCATTCTGACTGACGCAGCACTGTTTTCGCCTCGCAGGCTGAGTTGCTAACGGAGGCTCGTGTAGCGTCAGTGGATGACGCAGGACATGCAGGTCAGGAGCTGCTGAAACGAGGTTGTGCTGCAGTCATCATCACTATGGGTTCAGAAGGCTGTGTGGTGCTGCAGGCTTCAAACCCTAATCCCAAACACATCCCTACAGCTAAGGTCACCTCAGTGGACACTACGGTAAGACTACAGTTCCCTATATACGTGCAGTGCAGCTTGGCTATAGTGTATCATCAACAGACTGATGCAAGACTCAATTAAGACACTGAAAATGTAGTGGAACTGCCAAAGCATTAGCAACATCATGCAAGCTGGGTGGAAATATAAAGGTTACATGAGCCAATTTGGGTCATCATACCCTGTCATTCCCGGTCATGCTGAATGATGTCAGATAACATGACGAAGTTGAGACATATGTTCTAATGGGTCATCAATTACGGCAAGTGCAATGTGTGCGGAACATGTTGGGTTAATCATAACTGAAAAATATCTTTGAGAGACTGTGGAGTGTTTACTCATCTCTATTTACTCATAAGCAGCCCAAAGGGACTGCAATTGTCTGTAATCAAGGGTCATTCAGTGTTCAATTATGTATTTGGTTCCCAAAAAATCACTTGAATGCAAAATATTACTGAAATGGATTCTTATTTAGGTATAAGACTGCATTTAAAAATGGTCTTAATTTTTCGTGTGGTTGTATGGCTTTTCCTCCAATACCAATCTATAAAGAGGCTGACTCATTTCACAGTATGCTTCGGTGGCTTTGGCGTCATAACAACTCACATTTCCTGTTCTTACAGCGTACTACTGATTCTAAACAGAGTTAATAGTGTAAAATAAAAATTACAATCTAACAGTAAGATGTATCACACTCCAGCTAATGCAAATCTGGAGAAATCTGTTCGAAAAAAAAAAAGATTTGAATTGATGATAGGAAGTACAGTGCCAAGAAACTACTCTAGGAGTAAAGAAAAAAGTATTTTTTGATATAATTTATGAGCTCAAAACCCTGTTCACTTGACATTGCAGTTATAAGGTCATGAAAGTGAGTGTGGTTTCATCCATAGTGCCAGCATTTGTCATAAATTTTTGAATTCCTGAAACTGAGATCCATGAAGATTCACCATGAATCATTACAGAATGGGAATTTTTCTAAGAATAGTGGATATTACTTAATGGAAGTGTATTAAATGGTAGTGTGCTGGGAATAATTTAGAGTTGTGTCTGGGCATAAATTTTCATTGATTTGTGTAAATGGATGTCAAACAAAAGAGAAGTATTTAGAAGAAGTATTTAGTCCAGCTGTGTTATATAGTGAGGTACAATATTCTTCACACTTCAATAATTTAATGTTAAGGCAGCTACTGGAAGTGCATGGTTTAGTAAATACAAATATAAGCCAGTATCTATTATATAACAATTAATGAAATGAAAACTATGAAAATGCCCCTCAACAGTAAATGGTTGGGGAATTTCAGAGAAATTATAGACATTTCTCCAAGGATCATGGTTGGAGGTTTGAGGATAATGGCACCATTTTGGGTTCACCAGTCTCCAAATATACAATTAGATGCCACCTCCATGGCAACAAATGATTTGAAAGGCACACCAGAAGAAAGCATTTTCTTGGAGTTTGTTAGACACTACTGGAACTGAAACAAAATCTGAGCTCTGTGGCAAGAAAAACTCAAGGTTGGTTTGGCATAAAAACAATGATAGTTATACAGAAAAGAACCTAATCCCCACTGTTAAATATGGTGGAAGATCTGTGATGTTGTGAACCTTGTTCATGGACTCCATGAAGTACCAGGCATCATGGACTCCATGAAGTACCAGGAGATTAAATGAAAATCTGGCTACCTCTGCCAAGAAATTACAACTAGGTCATGGTTGGATCTTCCAGCAGGACAGTGATCCAAAACACATGTCCAGATTTATGCAGAAAACGGTTCAACAACCACAGAAGCCAGCTTTTGGCATGGCCATGACAGTCCCATGTCCTAAAGTCCATTGAAAACTCATGGGGTGAGCTGATTAGGATATGGAAAGATTCCTCTCTCTGTATTCTCCAATTATATCAAGCATTACAGGAGAAGACTAGAAGTTGTTGGCAAAAATGAATTGGGGGGGAGCCAAAAATTTTGATACATGGGTTTGTTAAAAACAGATTTTGGTAAGGGTTTTTAAAAATTGTATTACAACAAATTTACTTCAGTTAGATTTCTTTCATAGATTAAACTAATGAAACACAGACATTTTTTCAGAACCCTTTTTACCCATCATTACCCAGGCTGTCAATAATTCTGGAGTTGATGGTATATACTCATTAATCTGTCTGAACTTCTCTCATCCATATAACCACTCAAACACCCATCCTTCTGTGTTTGACTCACCACTCAGCACCCAGTGGTTTTCACACAATTGCAGCTTTGCTCCCGCACACGTTTATTACTCATAAATCCTGACTTGTTTAACTCTTTTGGATGCCCTGATCCCTCTTCCAGTAAGTCCTCTTTCCCCCCAGCTGTTAAAAAAAAAACGAGTGGGCGAATACCAGATTTTATCTGAACGACGAAACAAGACCGGGGCATGTTTCTATCTGTTTATTTTAAAGGCTTTATGACAGAGTGATTTTTTTTTTTAGGGAAAATCTAGGGGATGTCTGCTTTCCCTCCTCTGTCTTGATGTTTTTTAGTTTTTTTCTTTGAAAGAAGAGCTGACTGGAGCTATCATTGGCATTCAGCTATTGTGTTTGTCTTATATGCTCTGTGTGGGACGGTGTAAAAAATGCAGTAGGTTAAAGTTTCACCAGAGCTTCTCAAAGCATTGAGTCATGATCCACTCCGCCGCTCTCCATGCCTTACCCTTCGTCCAGCACTTTTTTGCCACGTCAGTAAAGAATGCTACGTGTTCAAATCCCAGAATGCCATACTTCACTGCTGATCTCATCCTTGGGGCTGGTATCGCTTGGACAGCAATGTGAACACAATGTGTGACTCAGGTTGTGGTATACTTCAGCACAGCTATTTCTCATCATGGATCCTGAAATATTAGCTGTTCACATCACACCAGATTAATCATCGGTCTGCTATTCTCTGCTAACCATCATGGAATCTGTGAACTGGACACTGAGCAGTCTCAAGTTAAAAGCATCAGCTGCTTCTCACTTGCTCGACAGCCAAGCTCTCACCGTGCAATCAAAAGCCTTGTGGCATGGCACTAGATGAGAAAAGTAGAACGTGTAAAAACCCACGCATCTTTTTTGCATACAGTGAAAAGTTCAGCGGCCTGTGAAGCACATCAAATATTCTGAACTACATCCAATATGCTGTTTCATTGTATCACCATGAGAACAGGCATTATGTACACATCATTTTATTTTAAAGCATGCAGTCTTGGAATAAAAGGGATCTACAAAGCTTCCTAAAAGGCTTCTACCTGGAACCTTTTCTGAAAGGGGAACCCTCTGTTATAGGGGTCTACAAAGAGTTTCCCAAAGGGACAAACTGAAGAAAACTTTGCGATGCTAGATCAAACCGTTTTTTCCCCCAAAAAAGTAAAGAACACGACAGGGCATGCATGATATAGAAAAATAATCAACACCAGGAGGGTGTGATGTCACCCCCTTAAATGTTTTTGTTTTATTCCTCTTATACAACAGCAGTTTGCCAACGATTACATTTTTCTTATTTATTAAAAAAATGACACATACTTTTATCCATTTATAGTTACGTCTGAAGTTTAAAGGAGTGTCCAAAACCAAGTTCCTTCGTGTTATTGCTGGCGTTACAGCAGTAACTCCCTCACCCACCTCACCCTTTTCTCTCTTGAAGTTAATAAGACAAAAAAAATGCAGCCTGTCGTGTTACGAAATCATAAAGTGCAAAGACCACATCCTGAAGATTTTCCTGTCTCAGAAACCTTAAAGAACAGCTTTAGCTCACTTTTACAAAGCGCAGACATTAGAGACTCCTTCCAAAAATGCAATAAACGTCTTCAATAAACGTCTCCCCACAGAAAACCTCACCATTTCAAACAATTACACAAGTTTTAAAAAATCTTCTTATGCAGAGCTTCTGCCATATATGTTACTAAGGAAACAATAAAATATTAGAATGAGTGCATTAATATAAACGTTGTCAGAGCTACTGCTGTGTCAAATTAGTTAACACCTTCTGACCAAACAAAACCAAGAGCTCAATAGCACTATAGTATAAAATTATAAATTATAATTTTTAATTTAAAATTAAAATATAATTTTTTTTTTATAATTATAAATTATAATTTATAAAATTATAAATTATAATTTTATATATAAATTATATATTATATATTAGATAATATAATATCATTATATATTATAAATCATAATTTTATAAAATATTATAAAATTATCTGTGGCTTACGTTCCTCTTTGGAAAACCAGAAGAGACTTTGTTCAAGTTATTCAAATGCTTCACAAGGTAATAAATAAGTAATAAAAAGAGGGAGAATACTACAGTAATTATAAGAATCTAATACAAACATGAAAACTTCGGGGAAAAAAAGACGTGCGTCAGATGTAGTACACAACAGACAAGAAAAAAAAGAAAAAGTACAAAAAGAAATAAAAACATTTATTACAGATAGAAATACAATAATGGATAATAATGGTAAAGCAGCAGTAATATTTACAGTAATAACAATAGCAAGCTACTTCACTATCATTTGGTGTGTGCATGTGTGTATGCATATAATTTGGATATGTATATGTTGGATATGGGTGAATGTTTTAATGAATGTACAGATCTGTGGTTGTGTACAGTTATCTACACATCTGTGGTACAGATCAGTTACGTGGTGTGGCTGTAGGAGTCCAGTCTTGCTGTTTTTGGTTGTTCTGATCTACAGGCGGTGTCCAAAAGTCTTTTTAATTATTATTATTTAAAGCAGAAATAAACAGAAAGTTTTAGAATTTTGAAAAATCTAAACCAAAAAAGAGTATTCAATATTCAAGATGTTGTACAATTTCTAAGTATTTAAATTTAAATTTTAAATTTTTTAAATTTAAATTTAAAAAAATTATTTAAAGCCACTATTTAAATTTTTAGCAAATTTGTAACACTGACCATGTGAACTCCTTTGTACAAAAGGTCAGATTTTCCGTGACTCTTATCCCTTCCATTGAAGCACGTGATCAGATGACACTCTGATGGATTTGATCTAAAACGGTTCATCTGGTTTTACACAAACATGTTGCCTCTTTCTCAGCTCCAGCACACTGTCATTAAAGCCAAAAGGAGGCATACCAAATACTAAGAAATTCAGAAATTCTCAGGTTATTGCTGATAGTATCATTTGTAATGAAAACCTTTGTGTTAAATTGAAAAAGAATGTCACAGAAGAATTTTCACGAGTGGTCTCAGACTTTTGGACCCCGCTGTGTGTAGGTGATGAGTGATGTCCGAATACAGTCGAATTCTGCGGTTTTCTTTTTGATCGAGGCAGACCGTTTTCCACTGCTATGTAGTAGATTATAATTTTTTCCAGCGGGTGAGGCTGATGGTGTTTGTTGATTTCCATTTCAGAATCTGTGGCACAATTAATTTAACAATATATTCGATCTTGGCTGCTTCATACCAGAGTAATGCTCTGGCACATTTGGCCCTGCACAACGATAATGAATTTGAAGTGCATTAGCGTCTTCAGGCCCACTCTGAGCTATGAGGTGCCACTCAGTCCAGAAAAAGTTTTGCTCTACATCCGCGCTACAGTCCACCATTTCAACCATTTTATTTTCAGTCTCAAATTAAGCCCAGGCCTGCATTCATCATTCTACCAGTCTGTGGGTGTGAGAGAAAATCATCTGATGTGTATAAACGTCTGCAGACTAAACGTGCCTTTCATATCCACTGTACACACACACACACACACACACGCACACACGCACACGCACACACCCAGATGGACAGTGGGTGGGCTGACCTAGACAGCACAGCTCAAAGTGGGTCCAGAAAATCCAAATCAGAAAGGCCTGAGCTCAATGAGGGGGACAGGAGAAGGACCCACCACAAAGCTTCCTACAGGGTCAGGGTTTACTGGGGAAAAAAAAATAAAAAATGCTCACCTCCTGCTGCTGCGGGGAGAGTGATGTCATCACATAGACAGACGGATGAGGCACACAGACCACCATTGGATATTGGACAGCACAAAATTGCCCAGCTACGTGTCACAGCAATGCCCTATATGCCCTACATATATATATATATATATGTGTGTGTGTGTGTGTGTGTGTGTGTGTGTGTGTGTGTGTGTGTGTGTGTGTGTAAATGTATATAATATGGGCAAGTCTTAGGCACATGCAAAGAAATGCTGTAGAGTAAAGATGCCTTCAATATAAAATTGAAATGAAATTAAATGTATGCATACTAAAAAATAAACAGTAATAAATGAAACAAAGTCAATATTTGTTGTGAAAAAAATAGTAGTCTTGGGTACAATTTGTGCAGTTTTATAAGGAAATGAGCTGTAAGTTTTATCGAGCATCTGCAGTTCTTCTGCAGACTTTGACTGTCACACTTGGTTCGTATTTTTTGCAGCGAAACCCAGAAGCCTTCATTATGTTTTTTTGTCTGAAAAGTGGTTTCTTATGTAATACTGAGATACAAACTTTTTTCTGTAACATTTAATTTTGTGGAAAACTAATGTTTGGAAATCTAAAATGTTTTTTCTAAAATGTAATCAATCAATATATATATTATAAACATACATATATATTATACATATATTATACACACACACACACACACACACACACACACACACACACATATATATATATATATATATATATATATATAAGGGGATGAGTAAATCAAGCTTACACCTTACACTATAATGGCTTATAACTGAAATTTGTTTCTAAAACAAGTGTAAATAATGAGGTTGATCCCTATGCGTAAATCGATTCCTGAATTAAAATATATGCATTAATTAGTAGCTTTTACTACTAAATTGCCTCCTCGCACAAATAGTTTTCATTTAGGGAAAGCACACAGCAAATGTTTGGCATTTTGGGAACTTTAAGAAAGTAAAGAAAGCTCCCAGGGTGAAGCTCCCTCATAAAGCTTGGTGAAAAGCTGCCAAGAGTGTGCAAAAAATTCGGAATTTAAAATCTAAAATACATGTGATTTCTTTTACACTACATACAGTAAGTCCGTATGTGTTATTATCTTCATTATTGTTGTAAAACAGTAATAAAAATGGTGGGAGGCGCAGTGGTGTCAGTGTCAGCAGGATGGATTGGAAGGGTCGTGGTGGATCCTGGAGCCTGTCCCAGGAACACTGGGAGTGAGGTGAAAATTCACCCTGAATGAGATGCCTGGCCTTTCTTTTTGCGTAAATTAGTATTTATAATAATTTGTACAAATTCTTTCTGTTTCAGTGTTTTCTCAGACAGACACATTTTAATTGGACACTTTATGTAATATCAGTTATTGAAATATTGTCGTTTTTAGGTGTTAAAGAATTTCATGACCTACCGCATACTATGGAAAAGCTCTCTTCATCATTGATCTCTGTTCATAGTTCATTCTGACTCATACTGTAGAAAAGCATTACAGTGGGACGTGTCATTCCAGAGAATGCATCACATGCTGTACATCTTTCCTCGTACTGTTTCCACTCAGGAGGCAGAGGTGGAAATTTAGCCACTTTGATGAGTAGATACTTTTGTCAGTTGATGGACAGGTAGATCAGTCTATCAGTCTATCCTTTGTGTGTATGTGTATGTGTGTGTGTGTGTGTGTGTGTGTCTGGGGGGTTAGGAAGGGTCCTGTTATCAAACGCCAGTCCCAGTGTTATTCTGTCTGAAAAGACAGTGTATGTTTATTACGGAAAGAAGGTCATCATGGAACTCTGTCATTATCCACCCAAACAACTTGGCTGTCAGAGTTTCCTGTGAGGTCTAGTGTATAAAAACGGTTTGTTCTTTATTTATTTGGGATATGTTGGTTTATTTTATTGTGTAGGGGAAATAATTGCTGGATTAATACAGTGGGTGGAGGATGTGAACTACTTCAGTTATTCTGGGTGGAGTCATTACCAGACGAGTGAGAAATTTTCCAGAGCTGTTGCTTGACCTCAACATAGTTTAGACCCAAACGGCTGTTCAGCCAAACAGCCTGACAGGAAATTTACAGTAAACCGAAAGACAAGAATTTGAAGTGATGATGTGACTTCATTTAGGAGTGAATGGCTGACTCCATGGTTGGGGTGAAATTTGTGTTCCGCTCATATTACTTTTGCAAATATGTATGTAAAATCAAGGTTAAAGACATTTTAAACACTAGTAAAGCATCTTTCACAACAACCTACGTCCACGTTTCAGATAAATACGTTTAATGATACCTACCTACATTTTTGTCTGTTTCAGTCCACTATAACTATACTTTACCTTGAAATACTGTATAATCTCTCTCATTATTTTTAGTTATTTTAAAGTTAGTAATATGGTGATATTATCTGATAAGATTTATCACTTTGAAAGCACAACCATGTTTCCCAAATTATAGAAAGTGAATCAATAATATATATCACGGACGCTAGTTAAACACAATCTGTGTATTTGTTAATTCTGTGCTAATTATGAGCAAAAGAAACCCATATTATTTTTTTTCTTAATTTTGCTTTTTTTTTGAGAAATAAAAATTGAAAATAGGTGTCACGAAAGTGTATATATATATTTTCCCCACATAATCTCCGTTTCACTCAGTACAAGTGAAGAATGACTCCTTACAAAGTGGCGTTGTTCAAGATTCAAGATTCAAAGAACTTTATTAATCCCAGGGGGAAATTGCTTAGTCATGTTACAATTGCTCTCAAGAAGAAAGAAAGAAGAAAGAAATAAAAATTAAAAAAAAAAAAAAAAAAAAATTTATACCTCTACAGAATATAAAAAAAAAGTAAATCGATAAGTTAAAAATGCGTAATGAAACATACCCATAATGATGTAAATGTTGAGTATAAGTCCAGTGTGCTAACGGCAATTAAATACAGAATAATAGGCAGTAATAATAATAAACAAATTGTATTGCACAAGTCCCTCATTGCACATGAATTACACATGAAAGTCCAGCACTTATAGAGATGTTGTTGGTGGTCAAGAAGATAAGCTAAAAAACAATAATTATAACTTCATCAACCCTCATTAATCGTAAAGGGGTCTGAGGTCTCTGTTGTTGGACACTGACCTGAGTGACCCCTCCCCAGTTCATCCTTGTTGTTCACTTACTCGCGTTGCCCAACACTGAGCCAGATGAGAACATATGACTCAACACAATTACATCCAGTCATCATCACATACTGCCATCCACAGATGGTAATGCTAATTTGCTAATTTTCTTTAACATCCTGTCTGTGTTTAAAAAAAAAACTGTTGGTCACGATTAACTTTTAATTGAACAAAACTTTTGTAAGAACATATTTGCTGTTAGCAGGTGTGAATATAATAAATCCAGTTAAGCCATGTTCATCCAACTTCAGTTTAAACTAAAAAGTGGACAATTAACCGCACTTTAGTTTAAAGGAACGAAACAAATTAAATATATTTATATTGAAATCATTGTGATTTAGCGATTCTGGTGCTAAATTGTCGGTTGATGCTGTATTTCTGGCATTTTTTAAATGGTTAAAGAATGTACCACCTATGTAACTGTGTGTATGTGTGTAGGCAGGTATCTGTCCCCAAAATAATAGGAACACATGACAGTTATAACTTTTGGGGACAATTCAGTGATGTGTACTCTGATGGAAATGTTGGTTTTGTTGGTTTTCGTCTCAAATGATCGATTGATGAAGAATGGTCTTCAGCAAAATAAGTGCTATTACATGCTTCACCAAGCTGTTCAGTGGTATTCTGTCAACAAAATAAAGAGTCTTCACTTCCCTACGCTCTGATTTTTACAAGGTCAGCACCTTGCCGAGCTTAGTTACAACACACAGCTAATCTCGGGGTTTTCCTGTGATCAATAAACTCTTCCATTAAACATATGTAACAGATGAAAGAGTTAAAGTAAATCAGAGTGAGACGTAATATCAGAGAGAAAACTACTTTCGGCGTTTAGTAGATGTTCAAAGCTCTTAAAAATGGGTGTAAAATGACCCTTTTAGATTTTTTTATATATATATTCATATGTATAATTAGCAGCTACAGTCTGTACCGTGCTGTAAATGATACGTGACACTCTGAACACTTTAGGCGGAGGTCTAGAGCTGATTAAGACATTGTGTCTTTTCCAAAAACATATCGTTTTTGAACACATTTCATTCAATAACATTGACTAATATTACTCACTTGACTAAATTAAATAAATTATTAATAAATGAATCCACTCTTGAGCCAAAGCCAATGTTTAAAAAAATGATTTGGAAAGAAGAGAGGACATCTGCTTTTCTGGAGAAAATGCCAGCATGTGGTGCAGATTGGGTAATGTTGGAACAAACCGTTCCTTATTGAGGGGTTAAATATGTAACCATCATTCAGACATAACATGAACCGTTTTACAATAAACACTACATTTACATCAAACTTCTGCTTGCCATTTCCTGATTATTCCAGGGAAGGGGTTAATGTTTTGGGGTAAAGTAGAAAGCAGGGCTTTTCCTAAAATCAGACTGAAAAACAAGGTTTTAAGTGATAATCATCTTATTTTTGGGCATTTTTGCTTAAAATGTGTAATTGGGTTATTTGGTAGATTTTTTTTATGTATTAGGATATTTTATGAAAGTATGTTAAAAATCCCACAAACATAAAACTATAGAAAAATGAGTTTTTTTTTTTTTTTTTTTGGTTTGTTTGTTTTTCGAATCTCAGCCTGATGCATACGTCACAAGATTAAACAATAAATGATAAATTCTCATGTTCATTTTAAATACATTGTGCTACTGTTTTACATGTTCAAACCCCAAAAAAGTAACATGCTCTCTTTTCTCTGATTTATTTCTCAGATGTGTGCTATGTGAATTATGTGAATTATGTTGCTCCTATCGTGGTGCACTTAACAGATAATTTATCCACACACAGGAAAGGAAGCAAAATTAATTTAGCCTCAGAGTGTTCCAGTTAGCGAAACAACCAGTGGAGATTTATTTTGAATTTGTCTGGTCAGACTTGAACCAATCAAGGCTTGAAATGCAGTATAGCTGCAAAAAGAGGGGAAAAAAGGAAAAAAGTACGAGAACCACTTGACCAGAATACTTTCAGAATCACCTTGTTACATTAGTTTGTGTTTGGTCAATGTAAGCGCTTGATAATGTTCTCAAGTTGTGGCAAATTATCTGATAAATGTCAGTAATTATTTTATTCTATTTACGTATTTAATATATTTTTAAAAAAATCCAATTAATCGATTAATCAAAAAAGAATCAACAGAATAATCAATAATCAAATATACTTGTTCGATGCAGCCTTAGTTAATCATTTACAAGCTGATTTATAATTAATATTATTAAACTATGAAGACTTATTAAATTTATATTAATAAGTCACAGACAGTGTCATATCTACAGAACATCACAGGATGGACACTTCTACATCATCTGCTCTTTTCCTAAATGATTATCAGCGCCTTTTACACGTGGACATTTATAATTAGACTCAATGCTCGTCATAAATTATTTTTAGACTGATGTGACCTTTGCTCAGAAAAATTAGATCATGAATACAAAATATGAATTTATTACGAATTACTTGTTATATAGTAAGAATTCTTACATTTTATTGAGTTTTTATTTGGAATTTTTGGGTCACTTTTTTGGAAAATGAGGAACAATAATAAAAAAAAAAGTTTAACAGTACTGTGTGATTTTATTATTTTTAATGTCTTTAAATAAAAAAAAAATGAATGTTTATACACCACTGTGTTGCAATTCAGCCATTTCACCATTAAGATTTTTTTTAAGAATAATTTTACATTTATTTTATTTTACACATGTATTTTCAGAATCGAAACACTGACAAACGTATCTAAAGGATCAGCCTGTGCAGTATCGCTTCTCAGTGCACTTCTCAATCCATCACGTTGTGGAATGATCTCAGGACGTCTGGATCCACTCTTGCACGTAGCCATGTTTCATATACTCGTGATCTTTCGGATCAGTGCTCTTACTCAGACCTGCTTCTTAGCTACGATTTGAAACGCTGCGTGTTTAAATACACAAGCCTGAAATTCTTCATGTGAAATTCCAAGAGTCTGGTCCACGTTTAAAGAGAGCGGATCTTCTTCTTCTCGATGAACAGGACGTGCTTGTTCACTGTGAATGGAAATAAAATAAAATTAAATTAAATAAAATGACATGAAAGCAATTCCATGGAGCCGAACCATTTATTTTTAAACCTTAAATACGTTTTAGATTTGATTCAAGAAAATGTCGCTGAAAACAATCTAGTTTATCTAAAGCAGAGATACTGAAATCATACCGGACATCTCAACTTTACCACATCATTTACATAAAATAAAGAACAGAAAGCCAAAGTACAAAGCACAAAGGCAAGCAGATGAATCACGTGAGAGGATTTCACGTGAAAAAAAAAACATCAAACAGCATCATCATATGTGTCACATGTGAAAGAGTTGTGAGGTATAAATGGAATTTAAAAAAAAAACAAAAAAAACAGTGATTTATGGTTAGGATATTGGGAACACGTTTGACGTTACTGATGAAGGCTGATGAAGCTTTTACACAATTAGACAAAAAGAAGACCAGTGATATGATTTCAAACGATTTGTTTCATTTGCTTTATGAACATATGGTGATGATTCACTCACCAGTACTAATAACTAGACAGGCATTTTCTGCTCAGTATTAACTCAGCAAAACAAGAGCAATAAAATACTGCAATTTTCACAAGCTACTTGTAATATAAATTAAATTGTAATATTAATATATATAACCTTAAATTTCACAGTGATGCAATGTATTCATTTATTTTTCTTTTTTTGTGAATCGTTAAAAAAAACACTGTTGAAACAGTTCTTAACAGTTCATTGTTTTTTATTTAAAAGTACTGGATTTAATAAAGTTATTTTTAAAATAAAAACAAAAGCTTAATGTCAAGCCTCATTTCAGCTACTGCACTATTATTTTCTTAAGGAAAACAAAAGCAATAAAAAGCTAAATATGCGGCAACGATATAAATAATTTCCTCATCTTAGTTACTTGTTTTTCTCAGTTACACTGCCAGTCAAAAGCTCCTGAACACTCTATATTTTGTTATATATCATATTAAAAATATTATAAAATTATAAAGTAAATGAACTGAAAAAAAAATTATTATTATTATTATTATTATTATTATTATTATTATTAAATGTGTAGTGAACTGAGAAGTGTTACACATGAATATATTTTATTGGGAAAAAAATCTAGATTTAATTTACTAAGTAAAGCCCAAAATCTGCTGTAATTAGGCACTAGATTCAGCACATAGATATTAGCACTGTTTACACTTCGTATTATTTAATCTGTAGGTTTCACAGGTTTAGCCTCTACGTGTGCCTGCCTTTAATAAAGCGCTCATTCGGAGCTGCATTAGGATCTGAGAGCATGCAGCTATTCAATTCTGTAAAGATTTCGATGTGATATTTATTTGCTATTCAGAATAACTGCTATTCTGGATCCTTTAGTTTGGTCTGTGGCAGTGAAAGTGATTAAACTGAAATAAAGCTGTAGGAAACTCCAGGTTAGGGTTAGGGTTAGAGTTAGAGTTAGAGTTAAAGACACTTTAAAATTCGGTTCCTTAACTAATGCTTAAACACTTACTGATTTAGCAGTAAGTAATCCAGTGTTAGCATAGTAGTTCTTCAATAATTAAATAACTAGACTTAAATTATTGTGATGATATTGTTTCAGGGCTCTTTATTTAATGTACATATTTACGGACATTAATATTACATATTCCTTGTGTAAAATGATAAATCACTTCCCTTACACTTACTGCTAATTCACTAGTAACTACTTAAGAGTTAGTAGTAACTGATTGCTGATTATTGATATTGGAGTATTTACCATTTATTTACCAGCATTTGTGCCCCTCCAAAAACTTTTTGGAGCACATGATGTATAAAGCAATACAATAAAGCAATTATTTTCCCAATAAATAAAACTAAGTGGAAAAAAAAACAGCTGTGAAATAGTATGCTGTGAAATCACAATTTGGAATTGCAGCAATTTTCAGAACCATATTTATTTAAAATAGCGTACTCGCTTATGGACGGTCAATTTACGGCAGTTTTGAGGGAAAAAAAACTACAATGCAAATCACTTAATAATATCATTATCCTGATTTCTGTTGCTCTCGAAGCTATTCACCTTTCTCAGTGTAGAATGTTTCTGGTATATCTTTATAAACTTTGTGCACAAAATCCCAAATTAAATTCAGATTTTTGTACCAGACTCCAATGAACACCTTTGTAAAATTATGTTTTGCTTTTATAATTAGTTTCTTTATATGTAGAAAAATGTAGATTTTTTTTATTACTCCCTAATTTTTTTTTATAAAAAAATTATACTTTCTATAATTTAAATGTACATTATATTTTCTAAAATGTTAAAATTGAATTTTAACATTTTTGTTTATGTACACATTAAAAGATTTTTTTTTAATTTCAGGTGCAATATTTTAGAAAGTGATATTTCGAAAACATGAGCAGTCATGACGTTGAATTTTAGGAATCTGTATATGTGTTTAAGTAATGTACGCACGAACGGATTAAAAGGGGTTTGTCTGAATGTGACTCGCAGTAACATTTGAAGATATTGGCACATGAAACCGTCTTCGATATTTCTAATATTGATTTGTAAATTAAATGAACAAAACCAAAGAGGGCATTGTGAGTTTTACTTTCTACAACCTAGACTAAGCTTTTCCTTCCTCTCTTAAAACATCATCTCCTTTTCATCCACAATGGAAAATATTGTACTTCCATATTTCATCAGAAATATTGTGGACTGCTGTTATACTCAATAAATAAATAAATAAATAAATAAATAAATAAATAAATAAATAAATAAATACAGTACTGTGCAAAAGACTTAGGTAAAGCTAAGATGCCTTAAAAATAATTAAATTAAATAACTAAAATTTCTACATAAAAATACCATAAAAGTATATATCCTATAAAAAGCAGTAAAGGGTAATAAACTAAACAAAATCAATATTTGGTGTGACAGCGCTTTGTGCAGTTTTAAGGAATTAACCGGTAAGTTTTGGAGAATCTATCACAGTTCTTCTGGAGACTTTGACTGTCTCACTTGCTTCTTATTTTATACACTTTCTGAAGCACACGTATAAAGCAATAAAAAACATTTCAGTAAATACGCTAAGAAATAATAATACTTAAAAAAAAAAAAACTACAGTACGCTGTGAAATCACAATTTGAATTGCAACAGTTTTCAGGACTGAATGCAGCTGTAATATCGTCAGGCAGCATACTGAGCAGCCCAGTTTATTTAGTGAACTGTTTAACATTAATTCCTAAATTAGTATACTTTCATTAGCAGTTCTTTTTATTTTAATTTTAATTTTATTCCATTCATGGAGAACTGATACAGAAATACCTGACTTTTTACTAAGTTAGTACGTCCTTAAGCATTAAACAAGGAGCCATGAAACAATACATTACCACAATAATCGGAGTTTAGTTACTACATCATGACCCTTTAGTCAACCTGGTAGTTTATTATAGTGATTAGTGATTATTACAGTACGACTATGGAAGCACTGGATTACTTACTGCTAAGTACTTAAGTGTTAATTACCGAACCATATGGTAGTGTTTGCATTAGGTTTACGTGGTGTGTCATATTATTATGAAGTCAGATTTAATTACACCCTCGTTTACTTTGCATAAAGAATAGACTTTATATTTTACCTTTTTCTAAATAAAAATAACACAGTGTCAGCCTCAGACGCTCAGCCCGCAGCCTTTTTTATGCAAAACCTTTTCATTAGGTTTTTTTTTTGTCTGAAAAGTAGTCTGTTATATAATATACAAACATTTTTCTGTAACGTTAAATTTTTTGTTCGAAAAGTTCGAAAAATTTTGTTTGGAAATATAAATGTTTATGTACTGATTCACTAATGCAAAAGTCAAAAAATCTTTTAAAAAAATAAGAGAGCTGGACAGTACTGTATATAAGTTGTTGTTGTTGTTGTAATAATAATAATAATAATAATAATAATAATAATAATAATGCATAAATCTATGTAGAAAGAATTAATTATTTTCCAGCCCTAATATTTAAAATGTATAAACTTGTCCAAACAACTCTTGCGAAAGTTAGCCAGTGTGAACACACGTATATGTGAAGTTAATAAAAGAAAGTTCTGGCAAAAGCTTGTGTGTCTGGTTCCTCACACAGCTGCACAGTGATTAGAGTTTCTGATAGCTTTTGTACACTTTTCTGGCCACAAGCTTCAGAATGGTGAAGGCTGCAATCTGATTGGCTCCCTGAGCTTCCATTTATCTACAATTTCACACACTAGTTTCCGGCTGAGAAACAAACTTTTGAATACCGTGACACAATGAGCTTTTCGGAGCAAGATATAGACACTAGATTGAAAAAGGTTCATCATGATGTGTCTTTAAAAGGTTTTGTTTAAACATAATCCATTTAACACCCACCTTGAACTACCTGCATATTAATTTGTAGAATTAATGCGCAACGTCTGAGATTTATTTTGTAAGACATTCTGAGCTGACGTTTTTCAGTTAAACATTTTTCATCAACATAACAACCAAACCTGAGCTTTATCCCTTATATTTGAATTTACTGACATTTTTAGTTATCCGATTAAAGCCATTTTTACCTGCGCTAGCAGTGTCCTCCTGTGACGTCAGAGCCACAACAAACCACTAACGTCTCACAAGAATAAATAAAAATCTTTTAAAAATCAGCCCCAGTATCACTAAACACATCACAAACATTTCAATATAAACACAGTGAATGTGTTTCAGGTTGGAGTTTTCCTTTAACATATAATTTAATAAATAATAATAAAAATAAATATTTCTTATGTGTTCATTTTTTTATCTTAGTTATTTAAACGCACAGTCGAAAGAAGAGTAGGCCAGGTTTGCGTTTCACTGAAGGTTATATCCTGTATATAACTGTGTATGTGAGAAATAAAATCTTCAATCATGAATCTTGAATCTTTAAATATCTCTCCTTTGTGTCATATCTTTTGTAAAGGTACCTATAGGGTCGTGTTTGCGCAACACCAGTTTTTCTCGGAGTCGTCCTCTCTTGGTGTTGAAGCAGTAACCTGTCCCGGCAGCACTCATCATCTGCACCAACACGGTCCTGAAATACAGCAGCACAGGACACAGGAAATAGATTAATGTGTGTGTGTGTGTATATACATATATATATATATATATATATATATATATATATATATATATATACATACATACACAGACACACACACACACACACACACACACACACATATACACATATATAT
>CM074954.1:6631279-6641418 GCA_037577455.1 Pangasius macronema | reverse complement strand
ACTACTGCTTTAATGTGTAATTATTTGGACCCACACCTCCCTCTAGTGGTGATTAGTTAGTACGTTTTACATCAGTTTCAACCAAGTTACTCAGTTTCACTACAGTTTCACCAAAGTTTTTTAACAGCACATAAAATACAGTTGGCTATGTACATTAAACTACACTAGAGATTAAACTGACAGAGAATCTGTTGAAAATCACCAGACCTGAGGAGCGAATTAGTAGGGCAGGGTCCATAAATCTGTAGAAAACTATTTATCTCCCACACATTTTTGGTTTAAGTGCATTATATCTTCCAATACACCATTATCATTCAGCATTCATTACAAAAAGGAATGACCCTTACATCAGGGTAAAGATAATTAATGTACAATTTATTATTAAACCTAATTCATTTTTAATAGCTTCAGAGATATTTCCTCACTAAAAAGACAGATGGAGATGGAGCGATGCCAACCATTTTGCTTCCCTTAAATAACCTTTTGGTTCATGATGTGATCATTGTTTTCCTACGGCCTCATTCTAAATAACCCACTGGCACCAAGTCTACCAAATACTGTAGGTACTGACTATATCTGGCTGATTCCACAGATATGCATGTAAAATAAAATTAAAGACATATTAAACATACTTAAACAGCAGCTTTTACAACAGCCTGTGTGCATGCTTCAGATAAACTTAAAACATTAATACAACCTGCCTACAGCACTACAGCAGATTGCCTGTCCCTGGCCACTACACTCTAGCTTGAAATATAACCACTAAATTACTTTAAAACACATTATTTTTACATTAATGTGTGAAACCATTTCTGAGTTAAAGGTACTCAGTAGGTAATGTCCAATACTTTTTTATAAGAAACATAAACACGACCGTGTTGTAAGTCAGTGCCCTGTTACCAGAACACATGAAATTCCACAAGTTACAGTTCAACAGGAAGTGCATCAACTGAATTTCCTGAAGATCATGGAAAGAAAAAAACAAATCTCTGACTTATTATTCTCTGACTTATGATAAATTAAAAAAAAAGTTCTGTCAAGGTCACTTTGAAAGTGTAAGCTTGTTACCCAAATTATAAATTGAACGTAATTTATGAATTTAAAAACATATCAATTTCATTACTAGCATGTATGCTAATTAACCACATTTTATGCATTTTTCTAATTTTATGTGAAAAATGCAAATGTTACTAATTTTAAGGGTAAAAATGCAGCCATTTTCCTCACAGAAACATAGAAAAAATGAGAAACTGATGTCTAACAAGGGTTAACACACATTTTTAGTAATAGTACACATGCAAAGTCTGCCTAGATCAGTGGTGTCCAATCTTATCTGTAAACGGCTGGTGTGGCTGCAGGTTTTCATTACCACCTAGCAGGAGCCACACCTAATTCTTATTCTACCTGTTTAATCAGTTGATCTTGGTCTTCAGTTTACTATCTAGTGTGGCTCTTGCTTTGTAGGAATGAAAAGCTGCAGCCACACCTGCCCTGTGCTTATAAGAATGGATTCACCCGGCCTGTGTAGTAAGTATTAATAGTAAAGTGGCCACTGGATGTAAAAAACACCTATATTATACACACGCCAACATACATGTGACAGCCATCAGTACTGTACCTTTAAACGAAAAATCCACCTGGAACTACTCACATGTCAATCTTCCTAATTAACATAATTCTTATGTTAAGAATGATCTTTAGAATAATTCATTTTGTAATGAAATTCTGAGATGACCTTTTGGTTAAACTTCATTCATCATCGACATGTTGGGCTATTTTCACTCTAGTTAACATTTTCCTACATTACCCACAATGCCACTGGTGGTTCTAGTGGGACTTTCTAGAGAAAATTTTCCACATTCCAGTGTTGCTTCTTGGAAAAACATGGATGCCCAAAGCAAGGTCATATTTGTACAGCCAGTCTCTGAATAAAAAAAGCATATACAGAAGATTTACATAAATTCTTTCTGTTCAATTACTGGTTAGAAACAATGTATAAAATAGGTCATTTACTGTATCTTGTTTCTCTTCGCTTATAAACACAATGGTCTAATCATGTTAGTATATCTGAGCTGAAATTAACGAAGTTACATTAAAAATCTAACCTTACAAAGCACCTTTTCACAAGACAAAAGCTACATATCAAGTAAAATCAAGTTTGACCGAGTAGTACATCACGCAAAGGGAAATGTTCACCACCAATCAAATGTTTTGATTGTTTTGAAAGATGTTCCTGACTTGGAATTGACCACTCCGTTGCACTTTTCCCTTGAAGGGCGGATTTTTCCCAAGTACAACGGATTGCATCATTAGCCCTTGCTTCATCCCTACCTAATGAGAATGACGCAGCTGCACCTTAGTCATTTAGTCTGTCTAGCTCGCTGACCTCCTCATCTATAGACTCCGCTCTACCAAAGCTTCAAATTTCATGGTAATACCACCACCAACACCATCGCAATGGTCGTCTTGTAGTTCACACACCGATTTGATAGCTGAGTCTCAGCCATTTTTCAGCACAACTGAAAATTTTGCTGGATGGAACATGGAAATCTAGTAGACAGTAAATAGTGGAATTTTGAGTCCAGCGTTTACTGTCTACTAGATTTCCATGTTGGATTTCTCAGTATCATGAAATTGGATGTTACAGGAAAATGGTCAGTGAGAAAAGAAGCTGTTGCTGTTTTATTTTTGGGAGCTAACAGTGTAATCTAGTTGTTACCGCTCTAGCAGTGTCCTTCTGTGATGTCAGCGTGACACGCAATCACTAACTTCTCACTGGAATAAAGTAAAAAAGTTTGTGTACCCTTGACTATCACACCCATGTGCAGTTGAACATCCTATTCCAGATTTATTCCTCCTTTCCTGTTATAATAAGCTCCACTCTTCTGGGAAGGCTTTCCGCTAGATTTTGGAGCGTGGCTGTGGGGATTTGTGTTCGTTCAGCCACAAGAGCATTAGTGAGGTCAGGTACTGATGTTGGTGAGGAGGTCTGGGGCTTTTCAAAGGTGTTCAGTGGTGTTGATGTCAGGGCTCCAGTTCTTCTACACCAACCTTGTCAAAGCATGTCTTCATGGCCCTCGCTTTGTGCACATGAGCATTGCCATGCTGGAATAGGTCAGCGCCAGGGAAGGGAAATTGTAAGTCTACAGCATACAAAGACATTGTATACAATCGTGTGCTTCCCACATTGTGGCACTAGTTCAGGGAAGACACACATGTGAGTGTGATGACCAGGTGTCCATATACTTTTGCCCATAAGGTGTAAACACATCAACCAACAAATGAGCACCAGAATCATTACACACATCACAAATATTTCAGTGGAAATATATTTGTGTTTCAGGGTGCACTTTTCCTTTAAGAAGCCTCTCCATTACATTATCCGGGTTGGGAATTTCTCATGAGCCCTTTAAGAAAACAACACTGTTACGTCACCGGGCCAGGAACCAATAGCAATGCAGGAAGGGATGAGCAGGAGAAAAGTAGCGTGTGTGTATGCGTAGATCTCCCGTAAGCGCTGCTGTGTGTGTATATGTGTGTGTGTGTGTGTGTGTGTGTGTGTGTATGCATGTGCGTGAGTGTGTGAGTTTGTGTGCGTGAGTGTGTGTGTGTGTGTGCGTGTGCGTGCGCGCGCGCGTGCGCGTGAGGGAGTGTGTGAGGGAGTGATGTATGGAGTGCGTGTGGGAATAGAGCAGAAAGGATTGCAACTTTTCGGAAGTAGTTTTGGTTTCAGGATAAGTTTGAGTTTTAGGCATTCGGAAAGGTTACTGAAAGGATCTGAGCTGTAGGAGTCCGGCTTGTCAGAGAAGATCTCCTGCAAAAGTTGCACATCGGATCTGTGGATGAAGATGTCTGAGAGTTTCCAGCTCATTTCTCTGGGCTGCTGCTGAAGGCCATAAACAGGAAGAACAATCCGGGTTGATGTGCTCCATCGGCTCTGCTCTGCTTTGCTTTCTGTCTGGGGTTTGTTTTTTATTATCTCTATTGCAAACCTGCAGAGGAAACACTGAAGCACTGATGATCAACTGAGCTCATAGGTGATCTATGAGCTGAAGGTCTACTCCATATCTCCAAGCATGGAAGTGTAGAGACAGAAGTTTGAATAGAAACTTAAAGAGAGAGAGAGAGATCAGGATTGCCAGCATGCTGAAGACTCTAACCAAAAAGCTCAGAAGACATTCTCTCAATGAAATCCACCCTTTCCAGCTGAAGGTAAGTAAAGAAAGAAAACATGGTTCATTTTATGATCAGTTACGATGCTTGAATGCTTGCAAACTTTCTGCGACCTTTAACTATGTAAAAACACAAATGTTATCCCTCTGAGCAGAATTCATGTTCTTCTTTATTGGGCACATTATTAAAATGCGTACTTTACTATTTCAGCTATTTCCTGGAACCGTACAGTCTAAGACATCAAGGTACCTAGTTTGCTTGGCTCTGCAGTGGTTCCATCAATGCTACCCTTTTGTACCGTATACCTGAAAATATGAATACAGAATACCATTACAGATAATATAGGATGCATAATTAGACCACTGATGTACCTTTAAAGCTTTACTTTAAAAGCTAATGAAAGGTTCAGCACATGCACCTTCTCAGGTAAAAAAAAAAAAACCCAACACTCGACGGGATCATCCCAGAGACAAAGTCATGTACAGATTGGTACCTTTATTTCTGCAAAAACATTTTATTAAAGTGATTCAATTTGACGTTATTTATATGCATAATAATTTTGATAGTTGTAGGTTGTGATTTCTGCCAATGTAACAAAATCACAGCCCACTTTAAGGACCATGGGTCACTCGTTAGTAACAATACAGCACAACCAATTATGGAAAAGTGTGTGTTTTTTTTCAATTATATAATAATATTAATAATGCTGTACACTGTGCAAGTAGCTACTTAAGTATTAAGCTTGATTTGACACATTACACAAAGTTGCAGCCTTGGTCTAGCACCTGAAATGGATGTTTGGAGACCCCAAATGATTTCATGTACACCAACAAGCATCCCAAACTCTTTTTGTACATGCCTACACACACAGCATTGTTTCAAGTAGTTTATCTATTTATATCAAGCTATTCTAAATCCATCACATTGTATCGAGAGCAAGCTCCGAGTGGGTTTTACTTCCTTCGAGAGGTTTTCTTTTATTTCAGCTTTCCTCCTTCTCTCTGTGGTTCTGCAAGCTAATTCTGACATTGCATAAGGACGGAAATCTTTATGACATGACGACCCTCTTTCAGTGAGAACATTAGTGATCAGTGCACAAGGGAAACAGACCATGTGATGTTTGATGCCTCTAAAGAAAATGGCTGGCCTTCTCCCTTTCCCAAAATGAAAGCCATGGCTCAGTTTCACCAAAAAAGGAAAGCAGCCTTTTTAGTTTTTGCAAAGCTTTGCAGCTTTTTTTTTTTTATACTCTTAGCCTGCCGTTCCACCCTGTGAGTAATAAATGTCCTTCCAGGTAGATGTGGGTTTCTGTGGTGTGCTCGATGTAGCTGGAAAAGTGAAACTGTCTGCAGTTCATGGCCGATTAGCTATGCGTGCCATCATGATGGAAAGTGCTAGGATGCAGCTGCTCAGGGCCTCTTTGGCCCATTGTAGGATGTGTTTGCACTCTCCGTGCCATCATGAGGGTGAGAAACATTGGCTAGCATTGTCACGCTGGAGTCTGCTTTGTCCATATTCGACCTAGCTGCATCATGTTTGAGGGTCATAGCTGTGACTGTATTGTGAATGTGTTTTTAACCACTAAACCACTAAAGGGAGGAAACATCTTTTTTTGGTGACATAAGCAGTCTTCAATATGTGAACACGTTATGACATTAGGATGGGAAAACCGCTTCTCTCGTTCGTGCAAAGTCGATTATTGTTCTGCTTTCCGCACAGATGCACATGATCCACATGCTTCACTGACAAGGAACCCAGACAATAGCAAATGTTCTTTGGAAATACACTCAAAGTAAAAATAATCCTATAAGAAATGAAAATGAATACATGAGGCTAAAAACTAATCTCAGAACTGATGCTAGTGCCATTGCTTTGTGCTTAGAAATATACAGTATTAATTATAAATGTAGTAATGCTTTAATGGCTGTGTTGTCACCTTTGGTAGTAGAGTTATTTTTGATGACTAGTTGCGATATTTGTCTTTTTTGTGTGGTGTTGTAAGAACAGGTTCTGGTTTAGACTTTTTTGGGTGTGCCATGTGTACTAGATACATCTAGGATTCAGCTAGTGTTGGATTATAGCACTGAGAATTATTCTTACCCTGCCGTAACACACCCAAACTAACTCGGAGAGGGCTTGGTCGTTAAGTGATGATTGTTAAATCATGGAAAATACCAAGCTTTACAACGCTGTGGCTTTGCAGGACAGATCTAACCCTTCTGATCTACACTGTTTTCAGTCTGTGCATGATGATGTTTATTGCAATGGTCATGAAGGAGCCCAGCATCACTGTATGTATTACTGAACATGTTAGTCATTTCTGTATGTCAGTGTACACAATAAGCTTGTCGAGTCATATAAACAGCCTGTGTTTTCTTGGATTTGTTGGTTTATAGACTACAAGGAGACATAGAGGAACTGTGAAATGTGTACTTCATGTAGTTTCTTCAGTTCAGCTGTGACACAAATACACCACATTTTTACATGCCTTTCAGAATCACACACTTCACACAAAAGGTTTATTTGAATAACTCGCTCTGATTGTCCCTTGGCTGAAATCAACATACTCAACAACTTACACACACACTCATACTCACACTCACACATGGTGCATCACAAACTGAGTACTATCATTGTAAACAGAAGATTATTCCACTTTATACCACAGCACTATTACACGATGTGTGTAATGGTTGACATGGTGACGTTTTCTGTAAGGAGATGTTTATTTAGGATCTTTGGAAGGAGTCTCCAGTGTCAGTGCTTTGTAACAGCCAGAAGTCAAACTGTAACTTTACATTTTCATACACAGGAAAACCTTCAGGGTGGAGTGCTTTGTGGTTTCTCTGAAACATGAAAACCTGCTTCTTTTTTTTTTTTTTTTAACTTATTAACTTCATGTCTTTTGTTTACAGAAGGAGTGGTTGCTGTAGCACCTTTTTTGCTGATGTGAAAAAAAGTGGCTTGGGCTACGAGCACACTATAACCATAAACACACTCTTAGCTAGTATTAGGTAACAAACTAGCCTAGCTTGCAATCTAGATATGATATATATTCCGTTATAAAGATTAAATAATACTCAGTTTGAGGAGGTTGTTTGTCTTCAGTGTAGATTCGGAGGCAAAATATCCAGAGAATATGAGCTCCTTGTTTGTAGCTTTTATGTAGCCATAGTTCAGGTGAATGTCCCAAAATCCCAAAATATACAAGTTGTTATTTTTAACATTATTTTGTAACGTTGCAGTGTTGGAAATGAAATATTTTTGATTTTGATGCCAAAATTCTGATTCAACAACTACAGACAGAAGCATTTTTTTAATTTAAAATATGTAAAATTTACACTGGTGGTTGAAGAGAAAAAATAGTGAATAGTAATAAGCACCATTGTGAATAATAAGCACTCTTATGGGCCACATTAGTAAGGAAGAAACAACAACAACAACAACAGTGAGTTGGAGAGACAGGAAAATTCCCTATATAATTATTTAGGTTCATTAAAGTACATAGATATGATTTTCAGGATAAAAATCACCAAGAGTTTTATAGACTCACAGGAAAATAATAAAATTTCAGAACTTTAAGCCTTGTTTAGCTTTGGCTTTCGCACTGACATGAGAATGTCGATAATATTAGCTCTAGCTTTGGAATTCTCATAATTCTGTTTACATGTTGTAAATGTTGCTGATTAGTTGGGAAGGTTATAAAACAAAAACCAGTGGATGCTTGCCCTGCTTCAAGCTTGACCCTTTGGCTTACACTGATAAATGCAATTATGTTAATAGGAGTCCAGGGCCATGCCAAGAATGGCTTTGGTGCTGCAAGAGCAGAGCTTACTGAGGCCACACTTCACTGTGTGTGTATCGGATATGGCCAAGTAGACATGAATAAAGTCCTAGCCAGTGACTAGCTCTGTAATTATAATTTTTGGAGAGTATCATGCACATAACACATGCACTGCTGTGATCAAACATGCCAACATTTACCCATGGCACCAAATCGGAAAATGCCGAGAGCATGAGCATGAGAAATGACTTAAACATGTTCAAACATAGATTTCTTATACTCATGCTCATACTCATGTTTACTTGCTTTCTCTTTCTTGCTCTTGCTTTCGCTTTGCAAAGCAAACGTGCTCAGGTCCGTGTTTATCATCTACCTTCCTGTGTTTGTGTGGGTCAGTGCACTCCAGTCATTACTGAGAAACCCATTTTAATGGGTCTGTGACTCGTTTGCTAGCGAGAGGGCTGAGAATATAAATTCCAGATTCTCAAATTTCCTCTGGGGTTGACCTGACAAACATTAAACCTTCCCATGGACAGCAGTCTGACCTTGCAAAGAAAGAAAGCACAGTATATAATAGTCACATTTGAAGCATATTCTCTCTGTGATGTCTAAATGAATGACGCTAAACTAAAATATGAATGTTAGAGACAATGTCAAGCTGGTGTATGATATTTTAGATGTTGCTGGGAAACTGGTTAAAGTGTCATGAAGCTTGTGAATAACTGGCAGTGCTTCCCACTCAAAATGAGTGTGTTCTTTGTGCTGTGAATCACAGGCCTAAATCCTACTGGCATGCAACTTGCAATTTATGAAATGTTTGCCTTTACGTAGGCCAGGAGGAAAAGGAACTTTCTAGCCAGTGATCATTTCCATGGTGGTTAAGGACTGGTTCTATAAGTGAATCAAAGTATGAAGAATCTTATCGTCATATCCAGTCGCAAAGGGAAAATGTACTGTTAGTAAAGATCGAGAAGGAAATGTTGAGGTTGTGTAGTGCTTAAGGTAAATCTGGAGATGGGTGATTAACCCTGTATTAATAGGGAAAACTATATGTAGACAGTTTGCTGTGATTAACCAGATTCCCTCAGTGGTATCTTGTTGATGATAGTACAGTGTGTAAATGTATCTATAAATGGCTTGTAGTGAAGTACAAAACAACCTTCAATTGTTTGTCGAGTTCACAGTTCTTAATAGACGTACATTCTTTGTTTTATTACTTTATTTACTGTATTTACACAACGAGACACTGATGTTATAGGAAAATGACCAATGGCGAGGTGGTGTAATGACGTTACCACCCTGAAGTTGATTATTTTATATTATTATAGCACATCTCAAAGTGTTTCATTTCTCTTTATCCCACAGCAAATTGTCAACGCTTACATTTTTTTTTCAACATCCTCAGTCTTTAGACTTTCCTGTGTTGGAAAACGTCAAGGAACAGCTTGACCTTTGAAAGCACTGACACTGACACTCCTTTCATAAACATAAAATAAAGGTCTGCTTACAGAAACAATTATACATTTTTCTTTGTGAAATAACAAAGGCTTTGATTAAGTGGTGTGACAGCTGCCTCTATTGTCAGAGCTGCTTTTATAGAAAATGAATCAACAGCATCTGACCAATCACATTCGAGAATTCAGCAGTGATTTTTCATTAGAAAACTGAGCTGTGGCGAGATTGTGAAAATATGACCAACATATGATTAACTGGGAGGGAATGAGGCATTCATTGTTGCAGAGGAAGTGTTATTTTGGTGACTTTAATGATCAATATCTTGACTGGTGATTTTAGTCTTAACTGTACAAATTGTAAACAGGAAATGCTGTATGCCAGCATACACCTTTTCACATACACTCTAACTGTCATGTCTATTTCTGGAAGGGTGTCATTCCTGTCTGCAGTCTTTTACCTCCTGATCATGAAACATTGTCCCTTCAGCATGCTTTGGTTCAACGTCATATCATTTGATCGAATGATAGCAGCTTGTCACTTGAGACTCCGCCTTCAGAGGCGAGGTCGGCGAGGAAGACCACCCCTCCTCCCAATGACCAGGTGCTGTGCCTAACCACGGCCGATGTGAGGAAGACTCTACACAGAGTCAAGGAAGGCTGCTGGACCAGACAACATTCCTGGCAGGGTGCTCAGAGGATGTGCAGACCAGCTGGCAGATGTTTTCACA
>CM074954.1:6604809-6631179 GCA_037577455.1 Pangasius macronema | reverse complement strand
CACCACCACCCTCCATCTGGCCCTCACCCACCTGGACATTAAAGACACATATGTTCGATTGCTGTTCATAGACTTAAGTTCAGCATTCAACACAATCATTCCTCAGCACCTGATTGGAAAGCTGAACCTGCTGGGCCTGAACACCTACCTCTTCAACTGGATCCTAGACTTCCTGACTGGGAGACATCAGTCAGTCTGGATCCCGATTCAGCATCTCAGCATCTCCAACACCAGCACACTGAGCACTGGGGCCCCACAGGGCTGTGTGCTCAGTTCATTGCTGTTCACTCTGTTGACTCACAACTATGTAGCAATGCACAGCTCGAATCAGATCATCAAGTTCGCCAATGACCCATGGTGGGTCTCATCAGCAAGAATGAAGAGTCAGCATACAGACAGGAGGTGCAGCGGCTAACAGATTGGTGCAGAGCCAACAACCTGTCTTTGAACGTAGACAAAATTGAAGAGATGGTTGTTGACTTCAGAAAAGAACACAGAACGACCACTCTCCGCTGAACACACAGCTGGGCTCTTCTGTACACACAATACTGTAAAGCTCTTGAACACACTTTACACACATGAAGTGTGAGTTTTTTAGTCCAGTACACAGACTAGAAAAAAAAAAATATAAACTGTGTAAAACCCTTTATTAATTGCTATATGTCCTGAAAATGTACAATGCCATGACATTTTCAGAGTGTATTATATCTCAATAGGCTACAGAAGAATACAAACAGGTTATTTGGTGTAAGATCGATTTTTATTATACAGGAATAACAAAAAAGAGAGAGCATTCAGCTTTAGGTTTAGCATTCAGCACATTTAACCAACCTAAATAAACAAAAAAAAAGGAAAGTATATGGAGGACATGAGGTAAATACTGCCAAGAAGTCATTTAAATTGAGCTTGTAAACAAAGATTAGCCTTTTTGTTTTCTCCTGCAGGGTTTTCTGTCCACTGTCTCTGGCAAACATTGTTGATTTGCCTGACATCAAATTTAGGAAGACCAAACCTACTCCAGAAAATCTGTGACCTTTTTCACAACAATCTCCTCTTGTACTGAGGTAGTCTTGTCACATTTGGGGCCTTTGTTTCTCTATCATCTCATGGTGGCTAGCTAGCGCTAGTTTGCTTAGGAGTGCCTGGCTAAGTTTCTTCTCCCTCTCAGTTGAGTAGAAAGCACAATAAAAAATTAAAATGTAAGATTTGTTCCTGTACCAGAAAACAGGAAAGAACTGTATAAGTATTTTATCAAATAACATAAATGCAAATGATCAATATTGAATCAAACTATTTGAATTATGATTGCTAACATCATATTGTGTGTGTGTACTAAGTAATGTACACCATGTTAGCTAGTTAGCTTGCTCCCTAAAACCTATTTTCTTGTGGATTAGAGCTGTAAATTTCTTTTAAAAACTAAAAATATATACTTTGAAGATTTAGTATTCAAAAGCATGATACTATGATATTTTGATGTACCTTGTAAACAGTGACAATTCCAAATAAAAAAAATTCATAATCTTAATTTTTAATATCTCAGTTGGTATTTGCTCAAATTATTTCTTGTCACTGTTAATTAGCTGCATTTTACATTTCTTAGGTTTATATAGTTAGGATGAATCCAAAATGGCTTCCTGATCACTCTGTATCCTCACTACATAGGATATCCAATAGAACTTCATTTGCAAATCAGCCGTGAAAAAAAAAAAAATGCTCAATTCGGATATGCTAAAATAATGACTGTCTGAACACAGACAATTAAACCCAAACTCTGAGGAGAACACAAAACACTGTAATTGTACGGAAGCATAATTAGATGGATAATGCAATGCAAATTAAAACCTGTTGTTATTTCCTGCCAGTAAGAACATGTAGAGCATGCTGCACAGCTAAACCTGGAAGCTTGATCCCAGCTATACGATGTACCTCTTCACTGAACAGTGCATGACACCACATCAACAATTTCATCTTTCCATGGCTTGATGCCATGCAACTTATCCCACATAAAATTGGCTCTTGGATTTCATTCTTTCGCACATGAGAGTGTGATATGTGAATGTGCTTTTACTGTATATGTGTTATTTTAGACTTGGCAGGCTGCTTAGTGTAGAAAAATAGGTTTATAAAATGTTCCTCACACTCTGCAGAACAAATACTAATCCACTGAAAAAGCTTCTATTCATTTTTTGCTTTCTTTTTATTTACATTTGCGTTCATTTACTTTTAGCAAACGAAACCTCAAACCCAACCTACCTCCAAAGTTCAATTTGCAGAGAAAGTTCAAAGAAGTTCGGAAGGTGTTGATTAATTTTCTATAACAGCAGCTCTGATAATAGTTTTGGCTGCAACACTTCTAATTTGTTACTAGTTCTAATTTGTTTTTTTTTATAGTACAACTTACTGTTGGGACTTGGTGGTTAACACTGTTGCTTCGCACCTCCGGGGTTGGGGTTTGAACCCTGCCTTCACCCTGTGGTGTGTGGGGATTGCATGTTCTATCTGTGCTTTGGGGGTTTCCTCAGGGTACTCCGGTTTCCTCCCCCAGTCCAAAGACATGTTGTACTCTGATTGGCAGTTCCAAAATTGTCTGTTCTGTGTGAATGTGTGCGATTGTGCCCTGCGTTAGGTTGGCACCCTGTCCAGGGTGTCCCTTGCCACGTGCCCCGAGTTCCCTGGTATAGGCTCCAGACTCCTCCGTGACCCTGTGTAGGATAAGCAGTGCAGAGAATGGATGAATGGATGGATGGAACTTACACAGGGACTTACATGGGGGATGTGCCACATAAAAAGATTAGTAAATATTTGTAATTGTTAATATGGTGAAATTTCATGTTAAGAGATGTTTATTTAGCATCTTTGGAAGGAGCCTTCTGTTTCAGTGCTTTGTAACAATCTAAGGCGAAGCTGTAACTTGAAATTTTCTGACATGGGAAAGTTTTCAGGACAGAAAGCTTGCTTTCCACTTTGCTCTTTGTTGGTAACAGGACAAGCTGTGTTTTTTGTCTTACGTACTGTAAGAGAGTGAAAAAAGAGAGGCTTGTGAGGGAATGACTGTTTATTGGAACTGACTTGTTTCGCAGATGTTCCACAACATTAAACATAACTATAAACAGATTAAAAAGCACAGCATCTCATTAGTTAATAAAATTATTTTTTTCAGAATTGTATAACAGCACATCTCTTCATAACATATCCCTGTTACAGTGAATTTTTAACAAATTTTACAGTTTTCCCCAAATACAGTAATATGGAAATTGTCCACATTTTTTTCTGTCTGCCACTTAATAACCCTCTGGAACAGCCTAAAAAGGTTCTCAGTTGAACTCCTAAGGACAGCTGTGGAAAAGGAAATTGGAAAAATCCAGTATGAGGTTAAACGAGTTAAGGATTACCATGTGAGACACTCGGTGAGGTTGAGAACAGCCTCCTCAGCGGCTTCCTAGCAAATGTTAAGTTTAGCACAGGGCCAGGGCATGCAGAAAGAAGCATTTGTAGAAAAAAACATCTTGCACTTATTACTCCCTCCGCCTCCTTCTTGGATGTTTATGAAGACAAAATGAATGTCTCTGAGATTTGTGTTTTTCCCAGTGTGTGGAACAAAAGTCTGTGGCTGGCGTGATGCTCTGCAATGTGGAGCAACAGATGTTTTACCAGACTTTTAACTTCAACGCTAGCGTAGCAGTGCATCACATGACGCCATGATGCACATGATGCACATTATGCTAGATAATTTCACTGTGCTTTTCAACAGTTACATGATTACCATCACAGCAAATCAGCCCTCAGAGCGGCAATCCAGTTCAGAGGCACGTACACACCGTGACCTTGTGGAGAGTGCTTTTCACTGTGGGAAACCTTATACACAACCCCCCCCCCTCCATCCCCCCCACCTCTGCCAGTGCCGCAGCACTCTTTTTCCACAGTCTGGAGATGAAATGTAGACAGTAGAGTTGTGGAGACATTGGAAGAGCTCTCCTTAAAGTCATTGCCTTTGACTCACCACTGAATAAGTGTGAATTAAATGGATGTTTGTATTAATATGCAGGTGAGTTATGCACTGTGGTAGCGAATAATGAGAAAATGTGGAAAGGATGATTAAATAAGTGGGTAGTGTAAAGCTAACTAAGGATGCGGAGCAAAACTGAAACGTTAATGCAAGTAAGTAACCTTAGGTTTGCTCTGCCATGGTGGTGCATATACAACTGCTACACCTGCAGAAATGGTTTGGATACACACCCTGTTTTTCACAGTGTATTGCTTAGTTTAATGAGAAACTTTAGCTAAACAAGACAGAGAACACGAGGACATGCCTTCTCATGTTCAATCTCTATATAACCTGTAGTGCCCTTTTTGGCTATTTTATAAGGTTATTTGTGTTCTTAGTGGACTAATCATATCATATTCTCTGGATAGTTCAGTATATGCACGACCAATGCACATGACCGCCACACTAAGCACACTTACTGCAAAGTAATTTCTTTTAATTTGAATTTTACTTATCAGAATGAATAAACCTTGTATATAATTCTAAACAAAAAAGTTTGTNTACTCCTTAGTTGTGTATTTAATACAGACAATCACGTTTATTACTTCTGTCTTTTGATGAGTTTCAGTTCACTACTGCTGATCTATATAAATACTCTATATAGAACAGGCTAAATGTAAGAAATAAATCATGAAGTTGATTATTTTCCAATAATGGCAGATTCTGAAGTGTTTTATTCCTCTGTTTCACCTCTGGTATGTACCTCTGATATGTCATTCATTAAAAAATTAAAATTGTCATGGTATAAGACGTCGACAAAACATCCACTGACATCATAGCAGTCATTCCATCACCTGTTTTTTTCTCTCTTGAAGTTAATATTCAAATATTAATTTAAAAAAAAAATGCTACTTGGCATGTTACTGAGAACCCACAAAGCTCTCTATCCTTAAAGTTACAGCTTTACCTTTGACTGTTACTGTGCTGATACTGAAGACTCCTTCCAAAAATGCTATAAAAACAATAAATGAAAACATCACAATATCAAATTATAATATTATTATAATATTTTAATCCGTTTTTGTAGCATATCTGTCATACAAGACCCTGTAGAAGCATTAATGTATTAGAATGAGCACATTCCATGGAAATCATGCAGCTGACACTACTGTCAAATCTGCTGTTACAGAAAAGTAATCAACATCTTCTGACCAATCAGAATTGAGAATTCAACAGCGCTATGGTATGCAAAATTAGCGCTATGGTATGCAAATTAGTGAATGAGTGAGTGTCAGATAAAGCAAGAAATTAATGGTACAGAAAGCTATTGCTAGGAAGCTGCATGAAATATTGGAAGTGCAATGTGGCAAGCAGTTGATTCATCTAACTTACAACACTTTCAAGTCTTTATTTAACCCATCTCTAACAGACATTTTTGAGAATTTATAACCAGTTGCAAAGCAGCACTGTATAGTATAGTATAGTATAGGGCAGTGGTAGCTCAGTGTTAAAGATGTTGGGCTACTGATCGGAAGGTCATGAGTTCAATCCCCAGCATCACCAAGCTGCCACTGCTGGGCCCTTGAGCAAGGCCCTTAACTCTCAACTGCTCAGTTGTGTAAATGAGATAATTGTAAGTTGCTCTGGATAAGGGTGTCTGCCAAAATGTATAGTGCTAATATACTGAATTTAATTTTTTAACAGTCTTTTATTGATAAAATCAGGAGGGAAAGTTGCCATTTACAAGCTCAAACACAGTCGTGGCTTGTTTTTTCCCATCTGGGGAGTGTTTCCTGGGAAACTGGCCCTCATGGGTTGGAGAGTATTTGGTTGTCAGTGGGTTGTGAATGTGTGTGACGTAGTGTTTCATTCTTTACCTGAATGTTGGGTTGAGTCGCTTTACAGCTGAATGAAACATGGAGGAATAAAGGTGTAATTTATAACCATTATGATCAGAAGTTGTTTTTTTCTGTAGGAGTAGTTCAGCAGAAATTTTGGGTAGATTTCTTCTGTTCAAAGATTTTTTTTTTTTTTAAATAAAAAAAAAACACACTTTGAGTATGGTTCAAAGTGTGCACAGTTTTTCATTTGGTAACCCACTTGAAAGTTTGAATCTTTAACTTGTAAGATTGCCCAATTCATAGTGTGACGGTAGTGTTTCTAGTGTAGGCAATTACTCTAGCCTTCATGGCTCTCAGTTCTTTCTCACACTTGTTTCTCATCATTTGGTGGAAACTTGGAAACTTACTCTTGCAGCACTCGTGTCTCCGTCACCTTTTTTAACGGCTTCGTGCTTGGATCGGATTCTGCCTCACTTGCCAGTTGCTTCTGATGAAAGTGTCTGTCAAATATTTGAATGCAATCTTTGTGCTTCACTAAGAGCTTGGTCAATATCTTTACACATTATTTCCTCACAATTCTTTTTCCTTCTCTAAGGTCCTGTACATCTGCGATGATTTAGGAGGTGGAAATGGGAATATTGCGGAAGACTGTTTTAAAGTTGCAGGCTTTAATTTCCAAATAGTGGGTGGCTTGAATATACATTAGCTTACCTCCTTCATGTCATGGGATCTGGTCTGTCGCAAAATGCCACAGAATACTACTTACACATCATTGTATAAGTAAGGAAAATAACATGATGGAGCTAGAGAAATAATCAACAGCTGTAAACAGTCATTTCCTCACCAGCCTTCCTTCTCTCTCTCTCTTTCTCTCTTTCTCTCGAAGTTAAAAAGACAAAAAATAAAACCTGCAGCTTGTCATGTTTCAGAGAAACCCTAAAATGCAAAGTTCTCTGTCATGAAGACTTTCCTGTGGAGGAAAACTTACAACTCACCATTTCAAAGCACTGACACTTCCATAAATGTTTAATAAACATCTACTTACAGAAGCTTTCCCATATCAACAATTATACACTGTTTTGGTTCGGTATTACTCTTACACACACACACACACACACACACACACACACACACACACACACACACACACACACACACACACATACTATAGAAACCATAACATATTAGAACAAGCACATTAAAATAAACCTGTGATTTGAATTACAGTTGTAACTACTGTCAGAGCGGCTGTTATAGAAATGAACACCGTCTGACCAATCAGACTCGATAATTCGAGAGTGCTGTGGTAGTATATGGAGTGGTGAGCTGTAATTATCTACCCAGTGTACGTAAGGAGTGGTTTCAATGGAAGAGTGGTAAGTGGTAAGGTCTTAAGGCTGTTTCACTATTGGAGCAGACTCTCTTTAGGCCCCTGGACTTCACTCGTTTCCTTACAATCCTTCTTCAACCACAAGAAAGACTCATTTATCTCATTCAAAGTTTCTCTGCTTTTCGCTCTCCCCCTCTTCTTCATCTTTCTGGGTCTTTTTCTTTCCTACATTTTTGTATGCTCATCAAGAGGTTGAAGAGAGGTGTGTGTGTGTGTGTGTGTGTGTGTGTGTGTGTGTGTGTGTGTGTGTGTACTTGAGAGCAGATGGCAGCTGGTTGGCCTGGCCGATTCAAGGTAATTACTCTGCACTGGGTTACTTAACTCTTTAGGAGTAGTCTGTTGTTTTTCTTGCCTCTCTCACTCTCTTTCACGCTCTCTGAGGGGGTTTTGCTCTTAAAGAAGCAGTTTTGGCTGTGGAAAGGAACACGGCTTGCAACACGTGTTTTTACAGCAGTTCTGCTGGGTGGGACTCTCCATCATTGCAAGAGTTCCTCATTTTGAATTTGTGGTTCTTGTTTTGGAATTGACATTCAACAGGCAAATTTGTGCAGCTTTTTTTTCCCCCCTTTCTTTTCTTCCTGATTGAATGTGACCCATTTTTTTGTGACCCAGCACATTTAGTACGGTTTGCCTTTAATCTCTATTTGCATACTATAATATATAAATATCTCCGGTGTCACCTAGAAGGGGATGGTTACTTCATGTTGTCAGAGAGAGGTTTTTTTTTCTTGCCACTGTCACCTCTGGCTTGCTCATTATGTATCTAAATCTACATCCTGATTTCAGTAAAGCTGCTTTGTGACAGTGTGTATTATTAAAAGTGATATACAAATAAAATTGAATTTGAGCACATTTTTGCCATTGTTTTTAGGGCTGTTTTCTGAGTTGTGCACACATGTCTCTCTGGGAACTGGTTAGTTTGTGTCATGCATGGAAATGTAGTCCAAATCCAAAAAATGTAGGCAATCTTTTTTTTTTTTTTTTTTTTTTTTGTTCTTGCATCAAAATCTAATTAAAAAAAAAATCTGGATCATTTCCTACTGGGTCCCTGAAGTTGTTTATGATGTTGTCGTGAGTGGCTGTGCTATATTTTCTTGCAGCAGAGTAGAAAAACAGATGTAAGGCTTTAAGAGCCATGATTCTTCAACAACAAGCTCTTTTTTTGTGTTAGGATGGCATTATCATAACTCGGGTATGAGACAAGTCATGAGATCTGTGTGTTGCTTTCCAAATACAGATTTCCTACCATGGCAGTGAGGAGGGTGGAGAGAGCGAAGATTCTGAAGGAGAGAACCAAGAGCTGGCACAGATCGACCGAGGTGTGTGTGTGTGTGTGTGTGTGTGTGTGTGTGTGTGTGTGTGTGTGTGTTTTTCCATATTATCCTTTCTTAAGTCATATCTTTTTTATGCTCACTTTCTTTTTTCTCCTAACTTTGGACCACAAGCTATAGAAGTATAAGGATGTGCTAAAGTATGTGGCATCCAGACTTATTAAGAATTAATCTCACTTTGACCTGAGGTGTAATTCCAGACCCGATCCAGACGCAGTGTTTTCAACATTACATCATTCCGTTGTTTAGATGTACTGTACACAGCAATACATTAAGTGTAAGACATAAATACAGCCACAATAGCATGTAAAAATGTAAAGTGAAACACTGCTCTTAAGATACACTACCATAGTGATAGTCATGGTATGCTTACACTCACTGGCCACTTTAATAGGAACACCTGTACCCCTGCTCATGTACCCCTGTACCCTTACTCATGCAATTATCCAATCAGCCAGTCATGTGGCAGCAGCACAATGCAGATAGACATCAAACATCAGAAAGAGATGTGATCTCTGTGACTTTAACCTTGGTATGTTTGTTGCCAGGCTGGTATTTCAGGAATTGCTGATCTCCTGGAATTTTCACACACACCAGTCTCTAGAGTTTACACAGATAGGTGTAAAAACAAAAAAAAACAACAATTGAGAAGCAGTTCTATGGCAGAAACACTTCATTGGTGAGAGAAGTGTCAGAAGAGAATGGCCAGACGTGTCAGAAGTGTCAGAAGAGAATGTTTTATGGTGACAGGAAGTGTATAGTAACTCATCTAACCACTCTTTACAACCACGATGAGCAGAAAAGTATCTCAGAACATACAATACATCAAACTTTGAGGTAGACAGGCTACAACAGCAGAAAATCACATCAGGTTCCACTGTTGTCAGCCAGGAACAGGAATATGAGGCTACATTTTGCACTGGTTCACCAACACAGTTGAAGATTGGAAAAAGACCAGATGAATGGGCCACCTGGCTGATTGGAAAATTGCATGAATGAGCAGAGGTACAGGTGTTTCAGATAAAGTGGCTAATGCTGTTAGCTAACACCTGTAGTTATATGGCTAGATTAGCAGCAGGGTAACATGCTACCACTAATGCTATCTATCTAGCTAGCAATGTTGAAGTAACTTGGGCTTATGCTGATATTTATGTAGCCAATTATTTTTTACAAGGTACTACAAAGTTACAATAAAATGTAGTTATCCATGAGAACAGGTTCTTACATTATGATTATTATTTCCAGATCTCTGGTGCCAATGAAATTTATTTAAAAAAAAAACAAAAAAAAACAGAATAGCAATGCAGCTTTGAATGTGTTGTGGTGGATTCATGTCTGTGTTTGGCCAACATTCTGATGCATTCTCTTCCTGACAAATTACAAACCATTCCACTATTCAAAACAGATTCAATTTATCATGACCCCAGTTGATTAGACTGATTAGTTTTTGAAGTTATTGTATTGTGAAATTTGTTCTGTGCTGAGAATAAAAATCATAGCAATTGATTGTTTTGTCCTTCAGAGCGCCGCAGGAACTGTGTTTTAACCCCTTTGGCCACCAGTCAGCAGCCTAATCAGGGCCTGCTTTCCCCGGGCCGTGTTCGCCGTGTGCGGTTGCTACTGGAGCCTGCCATGGAGCGCCACAGCTCTGAAGAGGAGCTTGAGCGTATTGCGGGCATTGCAAGCACCGCTGGTGCTGAGGGTGGATGTAGGTGGCACCGGCATGGTGAGCTCAGCAGCGCCTCCAGTGACGAGGAGGTGAAGGACCTGTGTGAGCCAGGTGCTTCCCCTAGCCCTGTGCTGTTCAGCTCGTCTCCACCTCGAGGCCTCAAACCCACACACACCTCCACACGACTACACTCCAGACCCATAATCCTCAGCCACTTCGAACAGCCCGCCGTGCCATACTGGAGACACCGGAGAGAGCCCGGTCGACCGAGTCTGGACCTGGAGAAGATGCAGCAGGTTTGGATGCACTTTTATTATTTACAGATTGCTTAGGTTGGCTTTATGTCATTTCTATGAATTGTTTATGCTGGAATGTCATAAAAACCATTGTTTATAGTTAAGGATTCATTGTTTATCTCAACACTGAGGGATTTATAATAAATGCCTTTCACATTCATTAGTGTTTAATCTGTAAGGACTACATGATAAATATTGAAGGGTTTTTGTCTTTATGCATATATCACCATTTCCAACTAATACTTATTACATGTTGTGGGAAAAAAAAACATGATGTTTCAGACTACAGCTCTTTGTTCCCTGGATTTGAAAAGGCTGTCTCACACACACACACATCGACATTCTCACATGAGGCCCTTGTGCCAGCCACCTCCAGAGAGAGGAACGGATGACAGATGTCACTTCACCCCTCCCCGTTCTGTCCCCGTGAAACCAAGCGTGTGTGTGTGTGTGTGTGTGTGTGTGTATAAATATATATATATATATGTATATGTATATTGTGTGTGTGTGTGTGTGTGTGTGTGTGTGTGTATGTATGTGTGTCTGTGTGTGTTTGGAGGAGTAAAAAAGGACAGAGAAAGAAGGAGCAGACATGCTTAACATTATTTGGACAGACTGTCAGAGTGTTCCTAAGATGAAGAGCAGGCTGTATGGAGAAGACAGTTGAGGGTTTTGAAGGAGGGAGGAAAAGAGAGTGGTATCATACTGAGGGCCTCCATATGTTGCTAGGTTTCTGTGGCGAGGGCAGATTATAAGAGACAGCGGGGTCTGTGAGTGTGAGTTCATGAACGCCTGCTAAAGTGGAATAGGCGGTGTTGGATAGCTGCTGCTGAAGGGGCTGCCAAAAACCTCTCATTTTAACCCTTTGAAATCAATTTCACTTATTTTTTTGATCCTTGGCAACTTTATTTTATGTCTATCCTAAGACCGAGAGGTCTTGATTTAACTGCCGTGTTTAAATCTATATTAGTACTGAGCTTTGTATTTCACTACAGGAACAGCTGTTCTGTATTAGGATAGTATTGCACATTTGGTCATTCCAATTTCGCTATATTACAATAATCCATACAGACCAATACTGAGGCGTATGCAGCTGCTCATGTGCAGCACACATGGGTGAGGTGTGTGTTTGGGCTTCATGAATGGTTTAGATGACAGATGATGAAACCAGATTGGATGGTTGAGTGAGCTTTTCACATTTATTACTGTGAATGGCTAATCTTTTATCCAGAGTGACTTACAACTGAAACACGGTCCAAGGAGAACACTGAGCAGTTGAGGTTTAAGGGCCTCTGGGATTCATACTCTTCTATGCACTAGCACAGATCCTTATTCACCAAGTAATTACTATTAACATGATGATAAAAGCTATAAAAGATACCACAGAGTCCATAACATCTCAGAAAATGTGACACATTTTATGTTTTTGTCATATTGCCCAACCCTGCCTGAAACACAAACAAGTTTTTTGCAACCAGTAAAGCATATTTTCGTGTTTTTATTTGTTAGATTGCTCAGGTGTAAATGCTATTCTGTGCATAGACTTAGCAAGTTTCGTTTACATTGTACTATTAGCAAAGCTTTAGACAAATATTTCCCAATCCTGGTCATTTCCCTGCAATATACTATTTCATGCATTAATTAGGGAGTAATGAGCTTTGGCATTTTCTTATGAAATTTCTCACAACATGCTGGTTATTGTGTTTATTAGCTTTGACCACATAGTGCTCTAAGCACACAAATGTTCTCTACCAAAGCAGCAGGAAAAAAAAACACTAAATGTTTATTAGAAGCACTGCTGAGGGCCATGAAGGAGAATATAGGACAGTCAACACGGGAATGATGGAAGCCTGGATCTTATCAGTGTCATTATTTCTGCCTTGGTTTTGTGTTTCAGAAAATGCTCCTGAAAAAGAACTGTGGTGGGAAAACGAGGACAATCAAGATCCGGGTACGTGTGTGAAAAATGAATGCATGTGTATGTGTAAACTAGCTTGAGTACTAATGACTAAGGGGGTATGGTTTAGCTGTGCAACAACATACTGTAATATAACATCATGCTGTTGAGAGTCCTGTTTTGGAAAATGGTTTTTGAAATATTCTGTCCTGTTAAGTTAGGTTAACAATTTAGCTAGCATTAGAAGTGAAGGATTTGAACATTTATAAAGATGACTTAAAAATCCCCTCAGAACTCCTGTCAGGTTTTTTCATAAGTTTCCACAGAAATCCTGTCAGCTAGCTGGATAGCATTAGCAGAGGAGATTGTAAACATTTATGAACATAACTTAAAAAATCTCAACAGAAATAAGTTAGCTCACCTGAGCTAGCTGGATAGTGTTAGCAGTGAAAATTATGAGCATTTCTAATGCTGCATTCGAGGCGAAATTTCAACTTGTAATTCCCTGTATACAACCAGTAAAAACCCTCAAAAACACACCCTCAACTTGAAATTTCACCTCGGCTGACTAGCCTGTTGCTAAAGTACTTGCTATTGTCCATTGGCTAGCTTATTGCTAAGCTACTCGCTGTTGTCCGCTGTTGTCTGCTGTTGTTGATATACTGCAATTTCAGTTCAAAATTTTGCATAAACGTTTGAAGTTCACAATACCAGTAGGCATTCAGGCCTGTAACTGGAAAAGTGCCGTTAAAGTAGCTTTTCATGAGCTTTCCTAACAAAAAACCTGCTTTTAAGAAGGTGTCCATGTTTTTTTTTTTTCCCCACATCGCACATTGAATGTGCTGAGTTGGGAAATGCCATTATTACAACTGGCAAATTACCACTTCTGTTGTGTTTGAGGTGCCTTATAAATATGACTTAAAAACCTTGAGAGAAACTGTGTCAAGTTAGCTCACATTAACTAGCTGGATAGAGTTATGACATTTTATAACTATGACTTAAAAATATCCCCAGAAATCTTATCAGAATCACCTATGTTAGCTAGCTGGATAGCATTAGAAGTGAAAATTAGTAGCATTTCTAAATATGATTTAAAATTCCCCTCAGAAATCCTGTCAGGTTAACTGTAGCTAGCTGGATAGCAGTAGCAGTGAAGGTCATGGACAGTTAAAAATATTTTTAAAATCATTAAACATGCTTATGTTAACTATCTACCTAGCACTAGCAGTTATGACTATAAAAATGTATAAATGTGACAGAAAATCAGTGTCTTGCATAAATATTCACCTCCTTGACCTTTACCACATTGTGTAGTGTTACAACCTGGAATTGAAATCGATTTAATTGGGATTTTTACCATTTGATTTCCACAATATGTCTAACATTTGAAGGTGCAGAATATTTTTAATTGTGACACAAAGGTTAATTAAACAAATAAGCAGTTTTTGGTTGATTGCATAAGTATTCACCCCCTGGGTCAATAAATGGTACAATCTCTCCAGTTACAGCTGCAAGTCTTCTGGGATATGTATCTGTCAGCTTTGCACAACTGGATCCTGATATTTTTGCCCATTCTTCTTTGGAAACTCCATACAGACATTAACCTGAGCTCAGTATTGAACCGGGGACCCTGGAGCTATGAGGTGGCAGGTTCCAGGTTTTCACACTACAAAATGTTGAAAAGTTTGAGGGGGTGAATGCTTTTGCAATGCACTGTATAGGAATGTCAGTGACTTCTTTATTTATATTTATACATTTAAAAAACTTCTATATATGGCCTCAGTGACACACCCACTCTGAGGCACTGTCATTTCTATATATGGACTTGGTAACACATCCACTTTTCCATTTCTATGCAATCCAATCTGCAGATAGACCCTATTCCTGGAGTCTTCCATTTAAAAAAAATAATTAAAAAATAATGTCATGATTAATGTGGTGCATGTCAAGGCCCTGTGTTTGAATGTCTGTTTTTTCCAGCATGTGTCTTCTGTAACTCAGAGCCGTTATGTTTCTGCTAATCTGCTTAAAACATAATTGTTGCGTAATAGCTTTTCTCCTCTGCGCATTCAAGAACCTCCGATCTGTCTACAAGGGATTGAATGTCCCTTTTATTTGATTAAGGTAAAGAGGAGAAGAGGAGTGAGACATGGTGAGAGCCCTGGTGTATGCGTGTGTGTTGGGATGAAGTCATTTTCCTTTTATAGAGCACCTTCTGTTGCAGGATCTCCATGATCTGGAGAGAATCATAGAGAAGGGGATAGATGTGTTTTTTTTCCCCCAGCTTACTTCCTTGCCTTCTTGTTTTCAGCCAATACTCTTTTTATATCGTGTCCTTTACCCCTCTGCAGTGTAGATCACCCTAGTATCTGTATCTTTCATTCTCAGTCTCTTCCCTCCTCCTTTACTCACTATTGAATCCATGTACTTCTTACTCTTCACACACTCAGGCTTCTTCTGTCTAAAGATAGATTCTTCTGTCTTACGATAGATCTGTCTTTCTTTTTATTCCAGGCTGTGTTCCAGGTGAAAGTTGATAGAGGGGGGGTGTGGTGGTTACCAAGGGGCCCATTAGGAGCAATTGTCATTATCATGGGGGCTGAGTGTGTGCCTCTGGAGTTGTAAGATGGAGGTCTGGGGAACACGAGGGAGACAAGGAAAGGAAAGAAGGAAAGAAAAGAGTCATCTGTGGCTGAAACCGGAGCAGATAAACATTCCCTGTCGAGGATGATACTCAGCTTGGGCAGATGTGAAGGGTAGTGGGGGTTAGCATGTTCCCATTGACTATGTTCTAGGTATAGAATGGGATGTTACTGTGAAGGTAGAAAGAAGCATAATGTTGAAAGCTAAATCCGGTAATTGGTTGCCACACTTTCTCTGTATCTATAGCTGTGCAAAATCAAATCAGGTCCAGCAGCATAAGCAAACACAGATTGAATACATAGGTACATTTGCTTCCTCAAAAAAGGCATACAGTTGGTTTCTCATAGATTTTATGATTAAAGTGCCAAACTGGTCCCAGGGCACTGACAATGGTTATGTGAGAGGAAAAAAGTTTGGCTCTGTGCTATGCATGCTCATGTCATTTCTCTCACTGCTGGTGGATTTAGACACTCATATGCAAAACATGTTAACTTTTACTTTGATTCTTCTTCACTGGAACTTGATCCTCCCACACCTCTTCTCTTAAGCCCTGTAATGTTTCAGTAAGACCCTTGAGGGCTATTTCAGGCAAGACATAATGATTTGACCTTGCATAGGTGTGTATATGTAATATGTGGCAGTCTGTGTGTCGCAGTGGCTGATTGAAGATGTAAAAACAGGTTTTGACCAAAATTGAGTCAAGTATATCTTCTTATAACACACTTTGACACATCAACTTTAAGAAACCATACATATATTTCACCAAAAATGTGGAAATGTTTTTATTTACACTATATGGCCAAATGTTTGGGGACACCTGACCATCATACCCATATGTGCTTGTTGAACATCTCATTCCAGATTTTGTCCCCCTTTGCTGTTATAATAAGCTCCACACTTCTGTGAAGGCTTTCCAGTAGATTTTGGAGTGGGGTTGTGGGGATTTGGCCATACAGCCATGAGAGCATTAGTGAGGTCAGGCACTGATGTTAGGTGAGGAGGTCTGAGGTGCAGTCTGCATTCCAGTCCATCCCAAAGGTGTTCAGTCATGTTGCAGTGAGGGCTCTGTGCAAGTCACTTGCGTTCTTCCACACCATGTCTTCATGGAGCTCGCTTTGTGCACAGGGACATTGTCATGCTGGAAAAGGTTTGGGCCTCTTAGTTCCAGAGAAGGGAAATTGTCAACTATAGCATACAGAGACCTCCTATACAATCGTTTGTTTCCAGCTTTGTGGCAACAGTTTGGAGAAGAACCACATATGGGTGTGATGGTACGATGTCCTTTGACCATATAATGTATCTTTCAATTATACCCAAGCTATTCTCCTAAAAAGATCATGTTGTGTAAAGAGTCAGGTTAACAAACTCAGTGGCTAAAGATGTCTAAAAGCTTGCTTAAGCATGATTTCCTCACACATTGAATGTCAGGCTTTGTTGAAGTTGTTGGATAGATATGTGTTGACATGGACATAAGCTTAATTAACTGTTTGTATTGAGATAATGACCATCAAAATGTCTGCAATGTTCCTAATCGGTGACTTTCTCGTTTTCACTTCTGTCAGCAACCAGATTTTAAAATGCTGTAACTTTACTTATGCTTAAGTTACATTCAAAACAGAAACATATTTCATATCTAAAAATCTGTGTAATATGTTAAATGTGAAAATTTCACCATGTGAAGGGTTTTCACAGTCTGAAGAATAATATACTGAATAATATCCCAGAAAAATAAACAGAGTGTGTATTATTAGATTATGCATGACTATTGAGAAGGGGTAAGAAGGAAATATATCTAATCCTTGATAATATATCCAATCCTCCTAAAGTCGAGATCATTAATCTGAATTTTGACTCTGAGCATGATAATGATGTTGGACTTTGGCTCTGACTCCAGCCATTATACAGCTTGTAATATGCAGTTTTGCCTTATAGAGATTCATTTGGATCCCTGGTGCAAATTTCCTGCCTTGTGGTCAGAGACTTTGTCCATAGGGGACTGCTTCTGATTACAGAGAAGGAACAAACATAACCCATGATCTCCAACACCAAAAATGGCTGGAGAAAGTGTTGTATCAGTGCCAATGCACACAAACCCGTTTCCTCTAAGGGAGAGAAGTAGTTCAGAGTTGTTAATATCAGAAACAGGCTCTTGGCCATGGAAAGAAGAAGCAGGAGGTTTGTACTGGACTGCCATGCTCAATGAAAATGTTTAATTTAGAATGCATTTTTCCAATTACGGACTTTGCTGGCCAAAAGTACATTTCAACTGAAATAACTGATTGTTTTCCATTTATGTATGACATGGGGTATAGATTTAGTTTGACCTTATTTGCCTACTTTTGCTTAGCAATGGCAGTTGACAGTCTTGGTGTGAAATTTGTAATCCCTACTCAACTCTTAGTTCCTAAATAGAAAACAGAAGTGTGGAGTGGTTATATTTATATTTAGTCTAATAAAGTAATACACATTGTCCCTGGAGGACAGCCTGCACAGCACTGGACAGTTTATAATAAATTCTGTCCCAACAAAATTCAGCTCATAAATGCTTTGTTGAGAGATGATGCTACAAAATGAAATTTAACTGCCCTGTGGAAACTGCCCCCTACTAAATGTGATGTGCATTAGTGATCCAAGTAGTAATCTCAGTGATGTGGGGATGTGTACCTGTATGTGGGTTTGTTTTCCTTAGTCTAGTTGGGCATGTTTATGCAGGTGGTGTGGAAAAAAAAAACATAGACAGAAATACTAGACTGTGCCCTGTAAATCAGGCATTGCTGGACATGACTATAATTTAACTTGTTGATAAATAAATCCGTAGCACATGAAGGAACCAAACTCAAACATGAATAGCATTACTGACATTTTCCACATGCAAATCCAGCTGCTACAAATTTTGTAGTTAATATATGACATGTGCCAAGACATTTATAATATCTGTATATTGGCAACATTTATATTAAATAAATATTTTTTTCTGTTTTTATGAGTATTAATCTATATGTTGAAATGCTGTTTCACGTTTTGCTCAATTTACACCCAGCTGTTCTTAGCTAGCTGGCTAGTGTTAGCAATGGTTATTAGCATGTATGGATATGACTTAAAATTTCTCTCAGAAATCCTGTCATTAGCTTATTTTAGCTAGCTGATCTTACCAGGGAAGATAATGAACATTCATAAATATGACTTAATAATCTTTTTCAGAAATCCTGTCAGGTTAGCTTCCATTTGCTAGCTGGCTTTAGCAGTGATGATAATGAACATTTCATAAATATGACTTAATAATCTTTTTCAGAAATCCTTTCAGGTTAGTTTATGTTTGCTAGCTAGATATTAAACATTTGTAAATATGTCTTAAATATTTTTCCAGAAATCCTGTTATCTTATGTTAGCTAGCTCACTTTAGCTGTGAAGATAATGAACATTTATAAATGACTCTTTTTCAGAAATTCTGTCAATGATAACTCCCATAGCTGCCTAAGGAAAGCTGTGAAAATACATATGTGTTTATGAATGCCAGTGACTTCCTTCTTCTTGCTTGAGAACTTCCTATATATGACTCAAAGTCATACTCATATTCTCAGTAATGTTGAGTGAAGAACACACATTAGCCTAGTATATTGACTTATATAAAATATTCACTTCATTCAGTCTGTTATGGAAGCTAATGTTAAGGCTCAGGACCAGGAAGCATAGTTCAGCCATTAACTCCCTGGAAGGGGGTTTCCTTTTCACTGCTGTTTGTTGGTACCAGTTTAGATTTACTGTATCATTCATTTCTTCTTTCCTTTCCTACAGAACCTGACCGGCAGTCGTCACCCTCCCAGATACTCTTATGATCCCTCCATCTTTGCCTTCCGCTCTCTGAGCACCGCCCCTCCGTGCAGTCCCCTGCTCTCCAGCGAGGAGCCATCTTGTGCTTGAGGGAAGCTACTGGACTTTGAGATGAAACAGCACAGCTTGTTGGATCAACCTATTACTCACATTAGGACAGGGATGGTTTTATTATCCTGTCATTTAGCAGGCTTTTAGCCCAAACAAAGTGCCCAAGTTGACAAAACAGCAAGTCCCAGGATGTAGAGGACCATCAGGGAATTGGGTAATGTCTTATGTTGTTTTACCCTTTCTGGCTGTCTGACCATATCTCAGGAAAAATCCTTAAACACTTTCTACAAAGACAAGGCCATGGCCACTGTACTATGACAGAGCCACAACAAAAAGCTGCATCCTGCTGAAATCAGCATTCTGAATAATTTCGTGGTTCTTGAATAACCCCGCACATCTGGCCATTTCCTGATGTTCAGGTATAGTTATTCAATTGCCATCGTACTATGTGCATCTTGGCTATTTGTAGATCGTGTAGAAAGTCTACACCAAGAGCTTTGGGCTGAGAAGGAAATGTGATGCGTGATTTGTAATGTGAGGATGGACTTTATGGAAAGAGTGGATTTTTTTGGGCGCTTTAAAGGTATTACTACAACTGTTACCAGAGAGGCTGGCATTCTACACTTCCTTGCAGTCGTAATAATCAAAGATGAATGAAATTCATGCTTTTAGGCTTGACCAACAATCGAAATGTAAACTCAATATTAATTGGTGACCTTGTGTAATCTGAAGATCGAGGTTACCCATGTCTGCCATAGTGCTTGCCTAATGTGTACTGTTATATGACAACAATAATAAATAAACAAGGGAATAGAAAGAAACCCTGGTACTAGTCCAGCATTAGACTAAAGCCGGTTTTACACTGTGTGATTATAGCAGTCTTTTTATAACTTCTCACACTATATGAGATGATCCCAATAAACTCTTAGCCGAATTATTTACTAGACTGTGCAATAAGGTGCATTCTGCATGTCAGATTATATGACGACAGTCCTCTAACAACAGGCCTGCAATTAAATAAAATTACTATGATCTGCTTACATTATCAATCAATGTGATCTGGGCTCAGCAGATTATGGGGTCACGGGAACGGAAACATCATAAATAGTACGCTAGAGGTAATCAGTATATTTTTTTTTCTATCCATGTTTCATTTATGTTTCACCATTGGCACTAATGTGTTTGTAGCTGACCTGTGAGTTACGCATCATGCTATGCTGTCCTCCTATTGGTGGCGTTTAGATGAGCTTCATGGCAGCGGCCAAGCTTTGAGATTTTAATGCAAATATCTGACATCATCAAAACTTGTTGGCGAGCGTGTCGCATTATGCTCTCTAAGATTGTCGAACTCAACTGACGACCAAAGAATTAATTTGCAATGTGAGATTTTTGTCTGCAAAAGCAAAGTAGGGCCAAAATTGTACAGTGTAAAGCCGGCTTAAGCGTGTGAATCTGTCTGACCCATCGCAGGTTTAGGACAGAGAGAATACTCTGTGTTATGTGCCTAATATACTGGAGCTGCAGTATAGAAGCTCCTTTGCCATGTTCGAATGTTTTGGACCAAGTACCAAAGTCAATACTCATCATATTTCATCATAACCCCCTTTCTGGGTTAAATCTAAGTTAAGCTTCTCTATTTTGACTGCACTCTTTCAATCTTGAATTGTTTTGGTAAAGAACAAATACAATGTTGAATATAAAACATGGGAAACATGTTTTGTTTCAAGTATTTTGCTTATGTAATTGTGTAGGTTTTAACTATGTTAACTATGTACTGTATTGATTTGTACCTAGCTTTTCAATGAATGTAGCCTACTCTTGTAGGGGTCAACATGTTTTTGCAAAGTGTAGGACAGCTACAAGGAACTTTTTGTTACTGGTTCCACAAGTTTATTCTAGTTACCCATTGAAATATATTCACGCAGAATAAATATATACACCTGCCGGTCGGACAGTACCTACATGTTTGTAACATGTAAGAAGCCTCTAGTCATTTTTTGCCATGTTCCAGTGAGATAAATAAATGTCTCTTGGCTCCAGTGATGTGGACTTTGTCATACATCTTTCGTTCATCAAGATCACATTTTTGCCTCTAACACAGTTCCTCGAATGTTTTTCAAAACACATTTTCCCTTGGCCATATCTGATAACTCTTTACCCTCATTTTGTAACATGAGTGCTATCTTTCTTGCAGTGGAGTGTGGAGTTCATGCACAATTTAAGTTCAATGAGCTGAAGCAGTGGTCTTCATGTACTTCAGTGCTCGAGAACTGGTACCAAAGGGGGAAGAGACCCAGACCCAGAGATCTGAGTTTATGTATCTCATTGTGTGATGTGAGCATATTTTGGTTTCCTTTCTGTGCCCTTATCTCTAGTTCACTAGTATGAGAGTGTACAATGTCATCATCATGTGTATGGCTTGGTTTTCTCATTGCACAGGGTCCAAAAGTCTGAAGCCAATACCAGGAACTGGTTTGTTTATTCAGTTATGTGAAAATAATGCAACTGGGTCAAATGATTTCTTAAACAAAGCACTCCTTATTAATGTAAGTAAGACATTTTTGTTCTTACTGACAGGGAGGATAGTGTATAATGTATAGAGAGTTATACTAATTGTGTCAATATAAGGTGTTTAATATTTTCTCGTAATTCATTTGTTGTTAATAATTAGTTAAGCTTTGAATGAAATAAAGGGCTGGATTAATAAGTAGCATCTGAGTAAAATGTAGCATGGTAGTGAACTCATATTTTTGGACCCTGCTCTATGTCGTGTAACATGCATAAGCCTGGCAGCAATATAAGGTCCAAACCCACCCTCGAGCTGCACACTGGTTCCAGCGTGGGCCGACTCCACCGGCCTGCTCTTGCCAGATCCCAAGCAGAGAGATAAGCTGTGTGTTTGTGTATGCGAGCATGGAGGCTGACGTCAATACACAGCAGTATTGCTAAGCCAGAGGAAACCAGTCAGGAGTGGCACAATTACGGTAGATGAGATGGGTGATGCATGATCGAAAGATACACACGAAGAATGCGGCCAGGCGAGCCATCTTTCTCTGTTACAAGTGAGACGTGCTTAAAATCACTGGACTATTTTGGTGACGGGATCCTAACACTCATCCACTCCCAGCATGTCCTTCAGTTATCACTACAGTTCCAATTACTGTAATTATAGCTCACTAAGTGCACTCCAACCACTAAGAGACATTTTCATTATGTGTGAGCAGAGGAGGAAGGTTCTGAAAATGCAAATATTAATGTTTCAGTGCTTTACATATTATGATGTTTCACTTTTAGAACTGCAGCTGTTAGTGATAACAGTGGTCAGTACAGAACATTTATTCCTCGTATGAACTATAAAACATAAAATATCAGGTTTGTCAGCATAGTCATGAGCAGCCAGGCCCTGAAGTATGAAGTATGAAATGAGGGAAATCAAATACAAAGGAGATTAAATGATGAATTAATCATGACGAGATGTTTTCAATGTGGTTTTCTTACAGATTCCTCTTTTCATGAGGCACTGATTGGATAATCATTTCCTCTGAATCTAGTGGTAGTGTCTGTGAGAATGCTTACTGACTCCAAAACCATGAAGGACCACAGTCAGAGGGATTTCAAGATGCCATAGTAAATTAGGCTGATGAAACAGGTTGAAGCAATGTGACACCTGATGGTATTTTAAGCCACGTTCTAAACAGTTGGCTGCTTCTCACAGAAGTTCAGAGAGGAATTTACCTCCCACAGTTATATTAAAAAGATACCACTTTCCCAGGCTCTTTCCCAAGCTTACTGTGTCACAGTGCTCAAAAGTCTGTTTTCCCACTGGAACCTGCCATGTGGAGGTGTGGAGAGCCAATCCGATTGCAACCTTCAAAATCCTGAGGCTTGTAGCCAGAAAAGTGTACAAAAGATATCAGACACCCAGTGGCTGGTGGGTGGAGCAAAGGAGGCTGAGACTACTGAATGTGTGATCAACCAGTGATCATGTTTGACCCTTATAGATTGTTGTTACTCCATATACAAGAAAATATTACATAGACTTATCTTGCACTTGCGACCTTTTACCTCATAATTGTGAGGAAATATGACACAACTGCAACATTTTTATATGCTTTTTTAAATATATGCTTTTTATAAATGTTTGACATCAACAAGTACATTGTGTAATATTAATTTGCAAGATAAAAAGTCATAACTAGGTGATCATTCACAAGTGTAAGATAAACAGTTGCAATGTCGCAATACTAAGTTAGAGATCAAGCTGTGTAATATTTTCTCATGCACGGTGGAAACTAATAGTAGTAAGAGCCGGCTTTAATTTAAAGAGGAAACTGAGAAATGAGTCACTGGAAAGTGTCCTGTTCAGTAAAGAAAAATCATTTATGAATTTGGTATTAAATTGCTGAAATATTATTCCTGGAATGGAATAATTGACAGCTGTGTTAAAATAATTAAATTGTATTACATACTTAGATCATTTGTAGTTAAACATTTCTTTTTCACAGTTAATTTACTCGTTTATACTGAATAAAATCAAGTCAGAATGGGTAATATAGCTCTCCCTTTTCCGTGACTGACAGGGTAGAGGGTGTAAAAGACTCATTTGTTTCACCAAACGGATGCTTCATACAGAATAAGGTGTGTAGCAAGAATGATCTAATATATACACATACATACATACATGCATGCATACATACACACACACACCTTACGCTAACAATAAATAATAAAAAAAAGTACTCGCATTATACACAACCATTTATTTTACAAAAAGAAGAGTAATAAAAAATACACTTTTCCTTTACATTTTGTCCAGGACTAAAGAACAATTAAATAAAGCGACGAAAAAAAGGAACAATATTACTAGAGAGTTGTGGAGTCTGTGGGAGGGCATAATCTTTCCTTGGACAAAACAACACACATTCATGCCAACACGCCTTCTTAACACTGAGTCACTCTTCATTAATATCAAATAGAGGGAACACATACACATAACAAGAACCCCCCCACCCCCACCATGTACGTCAAACTTACACACACATTTGTGTCACTTGATTCATGGACAGCTTGCTTTCAAACCTAGGATACAGAGCAAGCATCCAGATGGCTGGTGAATACACTTGCCCTCTCTCGGCTAAGGTAACGCAAGCTGAACACAGATCCAGCCTGAACACTTGCTGTTCCTGACTGAGTGGCTTAATAACTTCACTTAGGATAGCCTAAGATCTCACCCAGGATGGCTAGTGTTACACATACAGTATTTATATTGAGATATGTGTGATACATTTAGTGATTCTGGGGCTAATTTGTTGGTTGCTGCTATATTTTCTTTATTCCCATGAGAAACTGGCGGTTGTGTGCCACGCTGACGTCACTGGAGGACATCTTTGGTGCATTTCCAATAGCGTTCAATGATCTCAAACATATCTAACACCACCAGTGGCATTGTGGATGATGTGGGAAGCCATTAACCAAAGTGAAAATGGACCACCGTGTTGACAAAAGAAGTTTAAACAAAATAAGTTAACTCAGAATTTCATCAGAAAAATACATCTTGGATGGTATTGCAGATTAATATGCAAGTCATTCAGAGTGGGTTTCTCCTTTAAGTGTCCCGTATGACTAGGTAGCTGTGGGTGAACATATCAGGATTCAAAATGCAGAAGATCTAAGTGCTTGACCTGACCACAGTCAATGACTGCTCCATTAAATCTCTGATTTAATGTCTGAAAATCCTTGCAATGTTTGCAGTGCCCTATCTTTCTCCCCTGCTCCTTTTCCCAGACCCATTTGCACTGTGCACTAAGAACACACAATGTACGTGTGAACACAGATGGTAAGCCAAACAATGCATGAAAATGTCCTGCTCACAATCCATTTGCATAGTGCTCAAGTCTCCATAAACCAACCAGACTCTTGAGGGAAATGTGTATTTTATCAGCTGGACCTGCCCTTACACATGGTCACGCTCTCAGTAGCCATATTTGTCATTAAGATGAGTCCGACCATCACCAGTCTGACCTGTTCAAACAAAGCAGAGAAATGCAGTTCACACAAGACAGCAGTATTCACAGACATGTGTCTTACATTAACGCCTTAATTGGAAGCAAAGCAAAAATTTTCAATGGAAACTTCCCAAAGCATAACAGTCAATGGGCCTCATTTATCATTTTTTAGTAAAAGTTATTTCATGTTTTTGTAGGCCAAAACAAAGTAAAAATTCCTGGCAGATTTACAAAATCTTCGCTAATTTTCTTCATACTGACATAAGCATGTTGATAAATACCAATCAAAGCACATTTATGGCATAGCTGATCTGCACTTAGTGACACCCATAAAACTCCATAAAAGGCAAAGCTCTCAGTGAGCTCAAAGAGCAAAATGACAACTAAACAGCTTAAGAGTGCCTCCTAGTGCGCTAAATCTTCCAGTAATGTAGCTCAGCTATTGCAGCACATTAGCTACCACACACAACTCTTCCTCCTTTTATACGGTGCCATTTCTTTCACCTAATTGAATGGCTAGTCTTATTTGCCTTTGTCAACATTATCCGTATATAAAATGTGCAGAAACTTACACCAATTATACCACTTGAAGCTTAGCAAACATGGTTTACATAAATGAGTTCATATATGTACATTTGCTAAAACTCAGTGGCTCTCATAGGATAGGAATGTTTTTTAGCCTAAAAACTAAATGGATTTTTATGAATACCACATTTCTTCTGGAATGATGATGTGGTAATGTTCCTGCGAACAATTTACGAAAAAAATTCATTCATATCCAGTTTGATAAAAGAGGCCCAGTGTTCCTTTTTGATTTCTCAAACAGTTTTACTGCCTATCTGCATAAAAAAAACTAACCTCAGATGTTAATGCTTATCTTACTGTGAGCTCATGAAAGACCATATGGCGGATACAAGAGTGCAATGGAGGTCATTAGTTTCTGTATTAGGACAGCATTCATGTCAACAAGATCAAGGCCCAAACTTTCATACCAAGAAAAAAGTTCAGGCTGACTTCAGAAATAAGCCGTTATCTTATCGTAACGCAATAGCTTTGTTGTCAGTGGTTTGAACAAAAATGCATTACTTGAGTTCCCATAATTACTAATTGCTGTGAGTTGCAGCTGTGCTACAGTACCTGCGGGAGGCACCCACACACAGTAATCAGGGTCGTCCTCTGGGTACTGTTTGGACAAGGTGCTTGGAGGCTGGAGGAATACACAAATTTATCATTATATACACATATTACATACACTGTTGTGCAGTCAGCTCCAGAGTTATTGGCACCTTTGGTAAAGCTATGTTAAAAAAAAATTATATATGTATATATATATATATATATATATATATATATATATATATATATATATATATATATAACACAAACACACACACACACACACACACACACACACACACACACACACAC
>CM074954.1:6572582-6584670 GCA_037577455.1 Pangasius macronema | reverse complement strand
ATTATAAAAACTTAAGCAGCAACTTTTCCAATTTCCAATATTTGTGTCATTCTCAAAACTTTTGGCCACAACTGTATATGGCTACTATATTCCTTTTTACTGGAACTAGGTGTTTAAACTTGTTCCAGCATGACAATCCCCCTGTTCACAAATGGTTTGCCAAAGTTGGAGTGATCTTGAGTGGCATGCACAGAGCCCTGACCTCAACCCCAGTGAACACCTTCTGAATGAACTGGAACAGCAAATATGCACCAGGTGTTCTTTTCCAACATCAGTGCCGGACGTCACTAATGCTCTTGTGGCCGAATTCCCACAGCCATGATCCAAAATCTAATGGAAAGCCTTCCTAGAAGAGTGGAGGTTTTCACAATAGCAAAGGGGGACTAAATCTGGAATGGGATGTTCAACAAGCACATATGGGTGAGATTGGTGAGGTGTCCACATATTTTTCGCCATATAGCAAAAAAAAAAAAAACACACACACACATGTCTGCATAAACAGACACACACACAATGTCTGTATTAGGAGTGTAACTCAATTTCCACTATCTGTATTTGTATTTGTTTAATGCTAATTATTTTAAAAATCTCTATTCATATTTAGAATTAACTTGGAAAAGGGTGTGAACCAGAAGGTGTCTTTTTTTTTTCTTGTTTGTTTGTATTTTGTGTGAACTCCACTATGCCCCAGAAACACTCAAAAACACTTAAAAAAAACAGGGCAGGTGATAAAATGTTTCCACATTTTTGATTTTTTAAAAAGAACATAACCTTATTCAACTCCTAAATCAGATGTCCTGTGGACCTTTCTTGCAAACTTTCTATTTTTTATCTAATGTGACTGAGTAAGCAAGCTAACTATGTTTGAAAATAGACTTGTGTGATAAAACTATTTAATCATCCCTACATGATATTACATTGCCACCATATCCAGTGATGTTTATTCTGATTATATTGTATTACTATAGCTGCCAACCTTGCTCTTAGGCATTTTGTGTAGGAGCTTTTTAATTTAATATTGGAATATACTAGTATAATTTTTCACTCAAAATATGTGAAAAGAGCAGTCTTTTTCTCCCAGAGATGAGCTAATCGACATGTGACACTTGTGTGTCAGTGGGGGCAAAAAGGGGGTGAGGCAGTTCCTGGGGCTGGCTGGCTGTTGTTGGAGGTTTGTACCTACTTTTTCAGACGTCACCACCCTGCTGACTGACCTCACTAAAAAGGAAGCACCAGGTCTGGTCCAGTGGACAGAGCTATGTGAGCGAGCATTCTGCCAGTAAAAGCAGTTTTGTCAGGCCTGCTGTTGAATTCTCCTGAATTTTTTCTCCCCTTTGTCCTACAGACTGATGTGTCAGACAGCATGAACTAGAAGGAGTGTCTGTCCTAGAACTAGAAGGTGGGCAATCCTCACCCTGTGGTACTACCTACTGGGGCACCCCTTTACCTTCTGTCCCAATCATGCCCCGTTCTAATAGCTCCACCGCATGAAGGATGTCAATGCGTGAATCACTTGTTGGTATCTGGCACTTCAGCCATTCAAATTCGAGGTAGTCCATAGGCCAGCGGCACAGATGGTGGTGGTTGATTACCTCTCCCACCGGGGGGAAGCAGCTGCACGGACTGAGTCGGGTGGTGAGCTGCAGAAGGAGAAGATTTGGGTTGAACCGCCAGGTAATGCGTGATGATCTTCACCTGTGTCTTGTTACTGCCAGTCTACTTATTTGTGTCTCTTTGTGTTTTCAGTGACTCCCATAACCAGCAAAAGAGAGAGCGTGAAATAGCTGGTGGAGCCTGGTACATACAAGCAACCATATACATCGAGGAGTGTGAACTTGATGGAGCGAAAGCCGCGATTCAGTGACAGACCCATTTCTGTTGATTTGTCCTGTTTTATTGTTGAGTTTTGAAAGTGCACTGAAAAGCATGGACTGAATAAATGAGAGCCTGAGGTCAGCTAAAATTCCACCTGCCTCAAGAGTCTTCATCCGCACCCACACCCACATATTGGAAGTGTGCTCTTGAATGAACATGCATGGGCACCCTTGCTTTCTGCCAAGGCAAATGGACAATGATTTGAGTTCATTAATATGAAATAAAATATGTATATTGACTTAGCTAATATTACACAAGTACTGCATTTCATTGTCTCTGTACTCGTACACTGACTCTGACAATAAAATAAACCTATAAACCTAATAAATAAACCTAACCTAACTATATACAGTCCCCTCTGAAAGTATTGGAATGGCAAGGCCAATTCTTATGTTTTTGCTATACACCGAAGATATTTGGCTTTGAGATCAAAAGTTGAATATGAGACAATAGATCAGAATTTCAGCTACTTTCAGCTGTTGATTTGAAGGTTTCTCCTTTCAGTCTCCTCTTCAGGAGGTGAAATGCATGCTACAACCTTACACTTTGTCCCCCTAATGAAGTCCTTTTTTGTGTGTTTGCAGTGTGTTTTGAGTCATCTTGTTGCATGATGAATTTCCTCCCAATTAGATTGGATGCATTTCTCTATGAATTGTTTCCATCATTAACTGCCGTTGTTTTCCTTGGCTCATATATTTCTTTTGTTTCTTTCTTTATCAGGATATTCCAAATTGTTGTATCGTTGCATATGTCCTATGCTTGTGCAATGGCTCTGAATGATTTTTCATCTTTTCCCAGGCTTCAGGCTTTCTTTTCTCCCATAGACAGCTCTCAGGTCTTCATGTTGGTTTATCCTTTTTAACAACAAATGCAGTCTTCACAGGCAAAATCCATGACTCAGACCAATAGTAGACATTCAGAGCTATTAATTGTTTAAACAATCATTCTAACAGGGCACACCTGGGCAAAAAGAAACACCTGTCAGTCACCTGTTCCATTATTTTTGATCACTTGAAAAATGGGTAGGTTCAAACAAAAGGCACCTGTTCTAAACTGTTAACACATCTAGATGTAAATATCAAGAAATGAAAGCTGAAATTCTGATGTATTGTCTCATATTCATCTTTTGATCTGATCTGAAATCTCTTCAGTGTGTAATAAAAAAAAATTGGACTTGCTGTTCCAATACTTTCAAAAGGGACTGTATTTAATATTTAAATATTTTAATATTATTAAAATATGTAAATGTATTAAATATTTAAATATTTAAATACATTCTTTAGGGATACCACTGAAAATGTTTGGTCATGGTCAGAAGTGGTCAAAAATACTGTTTTTCCAGGAAAAACAAAAATGTTCACTGGTCCAGGCCCTTCTCCATGCTCAGACAGAGGATCAGCAGGTGCTATGGAGCATGGTACAGCTGGCAGGTACTCCAGCAGCAGCCACAGCAGCTGCCGCAGCCATGCCCCACATCATGCTCTAAAAGATGGCTCCGCAGGATGACCCGTAAGCATTATTTGGAGCTGTTCAAGCATGCGGCAGCCATGTGGGGATGGCCAGAGTCTCAATGGGCGGTCCGCTTGCTGCCACTACTATTAGAGGGAGGCCAGTTTGCAGCCCAACAGTGTCCGGTCATGAGCCTGCTGGAGTACCCAGACCTGAAGAGGGCCATATTGCAACGGGTTGGCCGCATCCCTGAATGGTAATGTCAGCGCTGGTGCTCACTGACACTCAGTAAGCTCAGCCGCCTGTTCACATTCACCCAACAGCTCCGAGACCCCTTTCAAAGGTGGTTGGTGTCAGAGGAGTGCACCATGAATGTGGTCGACCTAGTGGTACTGGAGCAGGTTGTCATCTGGCTACAGATGACAACCAGCTCCAGTTACACTAGCTGTCCCAGCAGCTCAGAATTGGGCCCCCGTCCCCCTGTACCAATTCCCTGAACCTGATTTTTCCCTTCTCCTCCCTCTTCTGTTTCTGTCCCTCCCCATCCTCCGTTCAGTGCATCTGGAGTGACAAGTGTGGGTGTTTGACCTGATGATAGAGCTGGTCTAGGTCCCTGATGTGCCACAGTCTTCCCTTGATTGACCTGGGACATACCACATACCTCAAGGGGGTATGTACCATGCATTGGTGGATTTGTAATTTGGGCTGTAATCAAACCTCAATATATCAATGCCTGGTTCAAGGTGAGGTTCAAGATGAGGCATAATTCAATTCCAGAGACAAAATTTAATTTAAAATGGAGGTGGCGGTTAGTCCTCACCTTATCCATCCACTGATTTTGGGCAGCATTTTAGAAGTTGTTAAGGGGAATATGTGTGGATGGGTCATGCACAAGTGCAACATGCTGTGGGGTGATTGTACCATTGGCGGGGAAGCATTGCCTAGGCCATCAACCTCAGCTCCATGTCAGGAAGATGGGGAGGGCCCCACTCCCTCACCCTTTGGGGGAATTCCCCTCAGGGAATTCCCTTTGAAGCAGACTCAATATGAAACCCTAAGACACACATTCAACCAAGTGAAAGTAGTTGATAGTCAACGGGTTCAGCCCAATGTTGCCGTAGGGAATTGATTTTCCATATGGCTCATCATAATCCTATGGAGGAGCAATTAGGTCTAGAGAAAACACTGAACCGTCTAATGGTCTAATGGTTTCTATTGGCTGGAAATCCACGGCAATGTTCACCAGTAGTGTGGGGCATGTCACAAATGTCAACTGGTGAATCTGCTGTCCAAAAGTGCCATTGCACCCCCCCTTCCATTAATTGAGGTCCCCTTTGAAAGAATTGGAATGGACCTCGTCAGGCCATTGGATTGGACTCCACAAGGGCATCGCTTTATATTAGTCCTAGTGGACCATGCAACGCAATACCCAAAAACTATGCATCCTCAAAATTATCTCCCAAGATGGAATCCTGAAATAAATTCTGACTGATCAGGGCACCTCATTTATGTCACGCACCCTTTGCAAACTATATAAAGTATTAGGAATTAAATTGATTCATACTATTATGTAACGTCCACAAATGGATGGCCTGGTTGAACAATTTAATCAAATGCTGAAAAATATGATAGGTTTGTGCAAGAGGATGCTCAGAATTTGGATAAGTGGCTCGAACCCCTATTATTTGTAATACGAGGTCCTGTAAGCATCCACAGGGTTCTCCCTGTTTGAGTTGCTATTTGGGCACAAGCTTGGGCCACTTGGGCCATAGGCAGGTACATCCCCAAATTGATAAAACAACAGTGATTGCAGCTTGCCCAAGACCCAAGACCAAAAAAGGAGGTGAGACAGTTTCTAGGGGTGGCTGGCTATTATTGTAGGTTTGTGCTGAATTATTCAGATGTCACCAGCCCACTGACTGATCTCACTAAAAAGGGAGCACCAGATCTGGTCCAGTGGATGGAGCCATGCTAAAAGGCCTTCACTCAGGTAAAAACTGCACTTTGTGGTGGTCCACTCTTACATTCTCCTGACTTCTCTCTCCCCTTTGTTTTGCAAACAGATGTGTCAGATGGGTGGCCGTGTTGTCCTAGGTGGTGGAGGGTGAGGAGCACCCTATGCTGTACATCAGCTGCAAGCTCTCAGTGCATGAAAGTAAGTACAACATGAACCAGAAAGAGTGTCTGGTTATCAAGTAGGTGGTCCTCACCCTCTGACACTGTCTGCTGGGACGGATCTGTCTGAGTGTGCACACTTTTGGTGAACAAGGCTTAAAATCAAGTTTCCATTGCATTAAAACCAGTTTTGATTTATGCCACGCCTATCTCCCATGTCCTATTTTTACATTCGGAGTGTCACACTAAAAATAGGCTATGACAAACAAAGTGAAAGTGTAAGTACACATAGGGTAATTAAATGTACGAAACAGTTACTGTGTTAAGATTTATTGCAAAGAATGGGAGAGGAAAAGAGGGATTATGGAGTGTGATAATTGCAGATACTGTAGATACTGTAAATTGTTCTGGATAAGGGTGTTTGTTAAATTTTGGGAATGTAAATAATAATGAGGCAAATTATTGCACATACACAGTGTGACACAATGCGACACCAATGCAGTGTGACACCAAACACATTTTAGGGGAAAAATGATGATAGAGTATATAATCCACTTCATTCACATTCATCAACTGCTGATGATGTATTACAGGAGCATCGCTGAAGAGGGCTAACGGAGCTCAGATCTAGGGGGTATGTCTCACTGTGTCATCACCTGACACAACTGATACTGATAAGCTTCATGAATGGACAGAACTGCGCTTGTTACATGTAGCCCGCTGTGTGTCACAATGCCCAGCTGGAGTGCCCATGAACTCCACTAGAGGGCAATCCACCCTGGACTCTTACTATTGTTTCTGCACTCCATTTCCCATATGTTTCTTGCCCCACATGTGATCTTGTCATGTGTTACCCTTGTCTTTGTGTCACTTTCTCATTGGTTCCTTGGTTTCATGTGTCTTGTTCTAATTGGTTTAGTCATGTGTCTTGCTCCTCACTGGTTGTTTTGTCATGTCGCCTTGATTGTTTGGTGTATATATAGCCCTCATGTAGCCATTGTCTGGGGTGGTGTATCGTTGTTGTAACCTGCAGTCTGTTCGTGTCATGGCTGTTCATGTCAAGGCAAGTATTCAATTGTATTTTTGGTTTTCACTTTGTAAATAAAAGCTGCACTTGGGTTTTTCACTATGCTTGCCTCAGTGGACTGATGTTACACTGTGTCATTTCAAACCTTTCTGTTTTTTTCTTACCACTGCTTTTGGTGCTGTTGCACAAAATAATAAAACATTTGTTAATTACATTAAAAAAAATATATATCTTTGAAAGACAGGTGTGGGCTTAGCCCTGCTAGCCCATTGTTATGAGCTGCCCCTTTACAGGATCAAAGTCTGCCAAGTGCTTCCAGGCTCTGTCCGCCATGATGGTCTCAATTACCACAGGCCACAACCATTGATTCCATGAGCTATGTGCATGACTATCTGTGATTTTTAGAGTCATTACACCTAAAATGTCAGGAGGAATTAGGGATAGAAAGTACAAAAGAGAAAGGGAACTTGTCAGACTTTCTGGTCTCTTGTCTGTGTGAAAGAGTGATTAAGTCCCAAATTTAACATGAGATTTCTCACATAGAAAGTCTGAATGAATCAGCAAAAAATCCCATGCATTCTATAGCTTAAAGAAGAACACAAGTGACTAGCTATAAGTTTAGGCCCAGATTAAGGCCACACAGGGCCTGTCAACACCAAGGGCCCCCTAACCCATCTTTGTACCCTATGTTATTCAAAATGCTAAATTTCAGGTTGCAAGGTAGATGTATTATAAAAATATAGGCTACAAGACACCAAACAAGTTTGGAGGTTTCTTTGACTTTAGGCACACCTCAGTGATTACAAGCTGTGTTTTCTGGCATTGTTCTCTCTCACCAGATGTTTTGAAACACTACTACTAATTCCATGTCTCTAACATGTAACTGTGAAAATAAGTCTATAAAACATAAAAATAAAATTTTTACATTTACAGCATCACAAGCATTAGTTATGAAAGTGCTTTTAAATCAGGGCCACATCAGCATCTTTGTAAGCCCTTGAAGTGTGTAAACTAAAACATTTAATTTCTAACATATTACTATCTCTTCTACCACCTAAAACCAGTAACCTAGACTCTGAAACTACAGTAAGCCTATAATATGGCATTTACAGGAAGAAGGTATAACAGAAACTATTCAGCTGTATGTATAACATACCATTTTGCACAGTGGGTGTGCTGTGATGTTCATAAAAGTCATAAAATATATTTGATTTTATGGTAGGGTAAAATTGGTTGTGCACTGAATGATTCAAATTCGTGCCATCATCCACTCAAAATCGAGCAAGGTACACTTCTTAACTGAACTGTACCATTCACAAGGTTTCCTCATCTCTCTTGAAATTAATTAAATGCCACTGCCAGCATCCGTCGTGTTTCTAAATCATTCTTAGGGTCTGAATTGCATCAGCTGCAGTAGACAGAGTTTGATTTTAATCTGGGGTTCAACACTGTGAAATGAAACAGCACTGTACAGTGGCATGTGTAGCAGCAGGTGCAGATCTGCTGTGAATGGTAGATAGTATGAAAATGTTCAGTAATAGTGTACTAGGGCCGTTTCAGTATTTTTTTTTTTGTAGTTCCCACGGGCCGAATGAAACAAGGGGCCTTGAGTTTGACACGTGATACATCATATGTATCATCAGTAGCATCTTACCATTGGATGCTCTTCATCCTGGCCTTATGAGAGGTGAAATCTTTGATAACCCATATCTATAACCGTTCCACATACTTTTTTAAATTAAAGGCAATTTAGAAAAGGAGCATTCTCCTGAGGCACTTGTAAGAGGCAAAGTGAGGTGGGGCTATAACCACATTTGGAAAAATATTTTGCAGACTGCCTGAAATTATTTGAAAGTCTTATGTGCAAATGGAAAATCAACATCAGTATGTAGACACTGCATGGTTCATTGTTTGTATTTCCGCTTTCTCGTGCTATAATTAGGCTACTACTTTGTTGAGTTCGAGTGCGCAGTCTACCCCTACTCGCATATGGATACTCAGTTTCTGCCTAATTGCTTAAGACCATAGAGAGATTTCTCTGACTTGCATACTAGCTTTTCACCTGTCTCAGATTTTTGCTTATAACCCTCTGGCTGTTCCATATAAATTTCACAGTCAATTAGTGCATGCAAATAAGCTGTCTCAATGTACATCTGATGTGAGATTAGATTTTTTGTGATGCCTTCTGCATGACCACTCTCACACTTGTCATATCAGCTGTGGGTGAGAATGTCTCCTCATAGTCAGTCCCTAGTTTCTGACTGTAGCCACTTGCAACAAATCTCGCCTTGTATTTTTCAGATCCATTAATGTCTCTTAAGTGTGTAAACCCATCTGCCCCCACCTGGCTGTTTGCCTGGTGGCAACTGAGTGAGTGTGAAGGTCTTATTCTCCTCCAGTGATCGCATTTCTTTGTCTATGGCATTCTTCCATTGCCTTGATTTGCGGTATATTGCATACTGCTCTATAACAAAAGTCTATGCATGTTTGCAGTTTGTCCCCCATATCCTCAATCTCAAATTCCTGTAGATGAGCTGGCCTCCTCCTGCTTCTTGGTGAGTCCCTTCTGATTACAGTCTCAGTAACTTTACCTGGCTGTGGGCGTTCAGTCTGTTCAGGCAAAGTCTCAGAAACACCACTTTGAATACCTTGATCTGGTACATTTTCCACATTTTCATCAACATTTTCTTCACTGCTTCTGATCTTGGGATATACAGCCCCATATTCTGGGTGTGACTCAGATGTTTGTGTTTCCTTTTCTTTGGTTGTCCTAGGTGTGAACTTCACCAACCTATGCTTTTGGACCTTCTCTGTGTTAGGACAGTACACTAGATAAGCCGGACTGTTTTTGTTGTAGCCAATGAAAACACCTTGCTCGCATCTAGAGTCTAATTTGCCTCCCTCTTTTTTGTAAGCAAAACATATTGATCCAAATTTCTGCATTTTGAAAACATCCGGTGTTTTCTTTGTGCGTCTACTGTAGCGCCTGTTTCTCACTAAGCTGGTGTATGCATAGCGTAGTTCCATAACTTATCTGGTAACTCGCTTTCTATCAGTAGGCATCTGTTCATGTCATAGTGTTCTCCAACCTCTCTCCACTGTGCCATTCTGGTGGGGTGAATAAGGTGCAGACGTTTCATGTCTAATCTTATTCTTTGTTAACAGTGCCTGAAAGTCTTGACTCATAAATTCAGTGCCATTATCTGAACGGATGCACTTGACTTCTCCATAAGGTGCTATGTCTGCTAAGACCTTTTCTGTGGCTTGTACTGTGTTACCTTTGGTTACCTTTGGACACCCTTGGAAAATACACTAACACAGTACCTGAGTAGTCATCTGTACAAGACTGTGCATATCTGTACCCTTCTTTGCTCTGTGTTTGCATGGGGCCAGCTAAGTCAGTATGGATTAGTTCTAAGGGTTTCTTTGCCTTTCTGTCTGGCTCCCTGTTTCTTGTCTGAGCGAATCTTCCCTTTGTACACACTTTACATAACTGATTTAGTCTGACTGTGCTTCCTTTTATCTCCATGCCTCTAACTACACTTTGTAACTTTTGTGCATCTTCATAGTTACAATGACCCAAAATTTCATGCCAAGTTTGTAAATCATGACACACTGGTCAACACTCTCAACAGTTGGCAAGTAATACAAATTTCCACTTTCATGGATGTCAAACCTGCTACCGTCTTTGGTAACCATGTGACGGTTCCCCCTTCTGAAAGTGATTGTTGCTGCTCCATTTGTTTCCCTTGCCACTGAGAAAATGCCATGTGGGTACGAAGACATGTATAGTGCATCCTGTAGCTGTGCTCTGTGATGTCTAGAAAATAAATCACTGCCGTTCCTCTTTGTTGTGCCATTCCACTGCACTTTGTCCCGTTGACTAATTCCACTGAATGGGTCTCAGGCTGAAATGAGCTGTCGAAGCTTTTGAACTTTCTGATGTCATTAACAATGTGAGATGTCGCGTCTACCATGATGCCTTTCAGCCTTGCGTTGTCTGGCGGGCTTCCATATTCTGAGTGCTCGGCTTTGAAGAGATGGTCTTAGTCACTGTCTTGTTCATATGCAACCTTTCTGAGCCATCTTGGTCCCCCTTTTTCTTGCACAGGGATTCTGTGCACCATTTTTACAGTGATTGCACCACTTTTCTGAAACATTTTCTTGCTTTGTGTCCTTTTATTCCACATTTGTAGCTTGTCACATTGGTATCTTCATCTTTTCTGTTAGTGTGTGGCTTAATAGGGCCTCGTGCCTGTCTCATGTGTGCCTTCATCACATTACCTGTAGACTCTGTTCTTTTCATTTTCTCCGCCTCCTCGTAAATCCGTAGTCTTCTTTTAAAGTCTGTGAACGTAACATCGTTCTCATTTTGCATTATGTGGATGGCTAGCGGCTTGAAAGAGTCTGGTAGTCCACTGAGAATCATAGCTATGGTCCGTCCATCCCTCATGGTTTCTCCTGCATCGCTAAGGGCTGTGATGATGTTCTCTGCTCTTATTAAGTAGTCGGTAACACTTGTAGGAACTCGGAGATCATCAAACTGAAGAAACTGACTGTCTCTCCAACCACACACAGGACAAAGACATTCCTTTCTCCCAACAGACCAAAGATGGCTCCAGCCTGTCTAAGCTATACGACAGGTCGTAAAACATTGAGATGCTAACGAACTTCGAAATGAAGAAAACCAGAATAAAAGGTGTAAATTACTCCTCGGTGACCTCGAATTGACCACCCTTAACAGATACATTTTGTTTGGATTAGGGAACCTGAGGGTTATCGAACTACACGCTACTGAGTTAAAATGACCTTTGTACCTCACTAAATCAACACATGGACTCCATGCCTAAGACTCCTACACCTTTAGGAATGTTCTTTGTTTTCTTAGTATCTGCCTTATCTGATTTCAGGTAGTCACTGGGTTTTACATCTACTTTGTATAGGGAACATGCCTTCACACATGCTGTAACAAAACCAGAGGGCAAAGAGTCTTTAATCAAGAAATTAACTTACAATTCAGCTACGGCGAATTCTCACATGGTGGGAAGTCCGTTGCTACCTCCAAACTGATGCATTCAACCCAGCATTATATTGTAACCCTACTATTATCGGAAGTATATAATATTAAACCTGTGGCATTCTGTAAACACGCCATTATACCCAGTAGCTAATGGTCACACACATGTATGTCGTGTTTGGTATCTGTATGTTTGTTTTCATGTGTTGAAACTGTTGATGACTGGCAATTTTCAGTATCTTATATTATACCACAATTATAAGTATTAAAGGTAAATAAGACTACATTACAATGGACATTGAGAAGGAGGTGACCTGGAAGGGGCCACTTGCAAATTAGCTGGAGGGCCAGCCAAGCCGCTCTTCAATCACCTCCAAGCCGACCTGCAGTTGGTTGAAGACCGAAGGAGTCCGGCTCATCCAAACTAGCATAAGAACCTCATGTCCAACCAAGTAAAGCGACACAATGCTCAACCTCAGCCTGAACACAATGCTCAAAACCACAAAGAACCGAGCCGGAGCTGGAGCCGAAACTGGAACGGAGCTGGGACCAGCACAGAGCTGGAACAGGAAGAGAACCTACACCAGAAGATTCCAAGACCTGCA
>CM074954.1:6518810-6533289 GCA_037577455.1 Pangasius macronema | reverse complement strand
AAATTCAAATATTTAAAATATACTGTAGTTTTTGTGAATCCATTTATTTCTGTAAAGCTGCTTTGTGAAAATGTCCACTGTTAAAAGCGCTATACAAATAAAATTGAATTGAATTGAATTGAATTGAATTGAATTGAATTGAGAATTGGGCAAGCACTTTGGGGTCAGCCCAACTGGAAAGGGTTAAAACCCCCTGACACAAAGGAAACGCCGAGTCTCATCCAACACATCTCTACAAGAGTCTCATCCAACACATCTCATCAAGAGTCCATCAACATCAAGGAGCTCTCTTCAACTAACAGCTCAAGAGAGTCTCCATCCACATCTGAAAGAAGTCTCATCAACCAAGAGCTTTAGAAATTCATCATGAGGAGATCACTCTTGCTCCGAGACTCCACATCCAGACTGGTTCTTGCAAATCCCCCAACTCATCAAAAATTTGCAACCTGTCTACGAGACTCTGCCGGGTTCGCACCGCATTCTGTTTCTCAGCCCCATTGATCTTTTGAGACGCTACATAAGGCCAACCAGACCGCCGACCAATCAACAACGCAATGAGGGAATCCCTGGCAACACAAACGCAAGTATAGTACCTCCAGATTCTCGCTGAACTGGTGCAATTAATACAAGTTTAAAGCCCTTATAAATGTGAATGTTAAATTAGACTGATAAGTTGATGGTTCATTCTGGTCATGGTCTGAGAAACTGCTAGAAACTTGGATTTCACTATATTTAGGATATTATTGCTGGTGGCCATTGAGGTAATATCCCATACAATTAATAAATACACTCATTTCAACTTATCACTGGACGATAGTTGATCAGCTATTAAAATATTAAATTTACAAATTTCCCCTTCTGAGCTGATCTGCTAATCTACATATTTTGGTGAAGATTACATAAAATTAACCTAAACAGCTAATTTCCTTACAAACCTATTAACATGGAAATGCAAGTGGGCGGAGCCCTGACACTATATATAAAGGAAGCAATAGAGAAACGTGGTTAGTTGGATTGGATTGCATTGAGAATGAAAGTGATATTTTCGAAAGTGAAAGATTGCAAAAAACCCATCTGTGATTGGAAGAGCACTTATACTTGTGCATGTGACATTAAGGTAAAATAAACACCCTTGCAATAGTACCTTGATGTTGTCAGTGCTTGATCATGTTTCATGTAGCCCCCTTTTTTGGAACCAAAGAACCATTAATTATCCAACTCGTAATAAAGAACCCTGTAAGGATTTCCTAATGTCACTCTCAGGTATTATGAATTCAACTACACCACTTATTAATTTCATGGTTGGCAGACTTTTTCAGATAGGACATTAGACATGTTGGTCTCAGCAGAATAGTTTTATAATAAACTAATACAAATCTCTAAAAAAAAAATCCAGACATAGGATTACCCAAGTTGATATATTAATCATAAATACATTAGTAGTATATTTTTTGTATGCATAAATAAAAGACCTACCTACTTTATCTGAATAATCGAAATATTTTATATTTGACCAAATTATTGTTTGTTTTCTTTATGCCTGTCAGACTGATTGTGGTAATAAATCATTTGTATTTTTTCCCTATTTTTCCTGATGAAGTAAATTATTTGTTCCCTTCTCATTCATGTAAGTTTCAGGGATGTAAATTGAAGTTTATTATCATTTTATCCTAGATTTTGGGGCCAAATCAGATTCAAATATGGCTCACGTACAGCTCATCTGGTGATTTAAATGCCACTCTGGTCTATTTTGAAAAGTCTATTCACTTAGAAAATCGGAGAGGTTTTCAAACCATTTGTATTTGTTTAGCACCTGGACCATTTCTCTAGATTTTGCCATTGAATTACTCTTTTAGGTGCTAATGAAGAGTTTGCACTTTGCTGTTGGATTTCAAAATGGACATTGTTTGCATTGTTCTTTGTCTGCTCCTCAAGCACAATAAAACTTCTGTGTATGCATTTTCACAGCCAGGGCTGTTTCTGAAAATTTGAGGGTTCTAAGTGACATCCTACCTCCAACTTAACTCAAGCCAAGTTTAGTCCTCAATATTATATGCAGAATAAAGGGAATATGAGGACCATTAACATGCATAAATGTTATCAAAATGCTAAAATAATGACACCATGTAATACTGATAAAGGAAATAAAGAAAAAAATATTATTTTCATCAGGATTAAATATATACATGCATATATATTTGACATTGCTTTGAAAAACTACTGCAGGGTAAATTACATCCTTTTAACATGTCATCCTTCTAACTATGTAAATAGGAGCAGTTTCACAGCAGTCTAGCAATTTCACAGTCTAGCAATTTTTACCATATGTCAGTGACACCCTCTTTTAAAACGTGAAGTTCTCAGCAGATAGCATGATGTTGTTTGAGAGTTGTGTGTTGTGTGCTTGAGGAATAACCATAACCCTCAACTGCTGTAGAATACTATAATACTGGATTATATAGTCATTTTTTTGGCTGTTAAAAAGACCACTGAGGTTTGTAAAACCTGCATGTGCCCCAACAAGCATGATGTCTGAAAGCATTTCATTATAGATAGGTCTTCTCTAAGAGATCGGGGTCAAAATCAATCTTACTCAAAGGGATTAGTCAACTCTTTGGAACATCCAGAGTTGCAAAAGCACCAGCAGTCCTACCTGACCAAAGGAAAAAACACATACAGGGAATGAATAATAATATACCTGACAGGGAGATGGGAATACAAAGTTCACTGAAGGTTAAAGAACATAGGCTTAACGCCATTCATTCATGATGCTAGAGAGGTGATAGTTTGCATGCTGAGTCTTCTTTCCAATTTAGTACATGAGGTAAGGATAGACATTAAGTATGTAAGGACAGGGCTATTAGAGTTTAATCTAGATGATTTCCCTTTTTTGTGATATGATACATAGCATGTTGAGGTCTCTATGGAGGTAAGAGGATCAGGACGGTTAGTGTCTATACCTCAGTGGGCTTAATAGGCTGTGCTCCTGTTAGAAGTTAAAAAGAAAACGTGAATATTGAGTGAGTTGGTATTTGCTGGCTGTTTGAGATACCCAGAATGGCAAATCATGTAAGTAAGATGAGTCTTTAGAAGCCGGTGCTGAATTCATCACTCACTCTATTCCTATAACTGAATGAATAGGTAGAACAAGTTGTTTGATGACCTCCTGGAGTTTCAATCAAGTTCCATAGAAAAGGCTTTTTAATGGATGATAATGGATCCAATTTATATCAATTTAACACCTTCAGATCAGTGTTATATACATATATAACTGAATACTTTAATTACTGAAACAAAGGGCTCACAGATTCAGAATAAGGATCCATGTGCAGCAGGTTTATTAACAGGCAAATCAAGTCAATACAAGTCCAGGTCAGTACCAAAAACACTCTAATCACAAAATAAAATCCAAAATGTAATCCAAAATGTGGTCAAAATAAAAGGCAGAGACAAAATACAAGATATCAGAGTTAGCATCAAAATCAAGGAACTAGCCAAGGGCACAAATGTGGCAAGGCAAGGCAAGGTCATACATGAAAAAGCAATCCAAATAAACATTGCTCATTGAATGACTGGAAAACTGCAAGCCTTCGCAACAAGAGAAGAGTCCGTGAAATCTACAGAAAGCTATTGTTTATGAGACTGAAGCAATTAAAGATTTCATGTAATTCCAACTGGAGTCATGTCAAGCATCACATCAAGCCCTCAGTCAACACACACCGGCTGTGTCTCAGCTAATTTTCCACACAAACTATTGGCAGGAGAAAGAGCAACAGCACAACTTTTGATTTTAATCTGTTTTGATGTTTTCTACAAATTAGGAGTAGATGAATGTACATTTCCTGCAATCTTTTTTGTTTTGAGCAAGATAGTAACTATTTAATTCTTAATAATTAATGAAATAAACTTAGTTTGATAGAATCCCAGCTGAAACCTCCCCCCCCAAGCCAAATGAATGCCTCTGTCTACTAATTGACTTCATCTGTTGCTCATTACCTCCTTAGTTTCCTCCTGAAAATATAAATAGCCCTTAGTTTGTAACTTCCATTACCAGATTATATAGTAGGATATAAGAGCAAGATGAGGAAATCTGTTCAGTATGCCACCATCATGCATAGCTATAGCCAAGCTGTTATGAAGAGGTCACTATTTCAAAAGAATTAGCATGTAAAGCAACCAAAAACCATAAGACATAGAACATCTCCCTTCATGGTTAATTCTCAGTCTAGTGACAAATCTAGCAGCATTTTGCGCATACATTAGCGGCTGTCCTGCACTAAATACAGCTCTCCAGCTCATGTGACAGCAGCTGGTTGTTTTTTTTTATTCAATTCTCACACTCAGTCACTTTCAGCTACTGCTTATGCTTGTCAGGGTCGCCTAGGAACACTGGACATAAGGCAAGATATTTCACCCAAGATGGGATGCCAAGGTGAACATGGGACACAGTAACCCAAGCACAGGATCAAACCCAAGACCTTGGAGCTGTGAAGTGCTACCGACTGCCCCAATTTATAGACCAATTAGTTTATGACATCAGCAGGAGACTTCTAGTGATCTTTTAAGCATGCATTAACTATTTTCACCTGAACAGTGTTGGCAAGACCGCTCGATCCTTTATTAAGTATGGGAAGTGGAACAACCCAAAAGCATGATGAAACTGTGCAATCCAGCACAACCACACAGTGTGGACTGTTTAGCTATGTGACCCACTAGAACTTGGAGCAGAGAAGTTTTGACCAATTTGATCCAGTGTGACCCAAATCCCCTAGTCATTTTCATACAATTTCTAGAAATCTATTCTAGAAGAAATAATGGATAAGAGGAAGCTTCATGTTTAGCCCAAGCTAAGTCATTTTATTTTATTTTTACTTTATTTTTTATTAAAACTATTATTTTAACGGTTTTTATTTTACAAGAACGGATAATATGTGTTCTTTGTTTTCCTTTTTACTCTACATACAACCAGTGTACATTTTTAACATCTTGTATTCCTTCATCACATATGGAGTGTGAACAATGGCATGTTCAACAATTTCAAGTTCACTGCTTGTCACTAACATCTAACATGCTGACCTCCATTAAACCTCACAATCTATTTTCAATTCGATCATTTAGATCAGAAATTTCTGTAGCCATCTGCCAACTGTAATTACAAAGCCATTCGCCTAGGAATGGGACATGAGACAGTGTGCCAGTGAACAACTGGTATATTTGTGTTTATTATGTTTTCCCCATGTTGGTGTAAAATGAGTATCATAGTGTACAAACACTTTGTTGTGTAACTACAGGTTGCACAACCATGACATCTTTGTAGATTATGATTTAAATAAAGTTCTAAATATAACATATAGAAAGTATGATTTTGGGATTTCAATGGATTTTAATGGAGTTTACACATCACTCATGCATGAATGGGGGGAAAAAACCCTTAAAGCATTCAGAACAAGGGCATAGATGTGCATGAGCTGGAATATTGTTCTACTTAGAGGTAATTTGAGTTGGCACTGGTTCAAGATTCAGGAGGAAAAGATCCAGGAGTGCAATCCTTCACGGACACAGAAATAATACAGCTGATTTTTGACTGAATCTTGGTATATCAACACTTCTGATTACTAGAAGTGGAGTAATGTTAAGGCCACAGTGAGGATTTAATTTGGGAATATGTGCATCTAGTGTGTGTTTACTATATGACCCCTCATTTTAATGAACCACAATTACTTTGGAAATTGGCTGCTCAGTTGTTTCTTGGCACCCTGAGTATCACTGCATCATTTGTTCACACACAATAAAGCTAATGAAATACACTTGACTGATTAGATGTGACATTTGTATTTGGAACCTGTTGCTGGCATCTCTCTACTTGAGCAAAAGAGAATGACAGTAAAGCTGAGCAATCAATTTGAACAGAAACACAGACTAGTCATTAGCTGTATCCACTATACACCACAGCTCTGTTGATTTCTCAAATCTGATTGGTCAGATGGTGTTGAGTAATTTTCTACAGCAGAACAGCTTGAATTAATGCCGACTGCAAGGCAAATCGAAGGCTTATATTAATGTGCTCATTGTTTCTATAGTAACAACTTAAACAGGGGCTTTTTAGTTGATGCACCACATAAAAGGATTTTAGAAGCCAGTTAATTTCCTCACCATAGGCAACAGCAGTGGAACATGCACAGACAAAATTGAACTGTGAACTCAGAGAATGAGGCCCTGCCACTGACAAATCAGCAATGGTTTATATATATATATATATATATATATATATATATATATATATATATATATATATATATATATAAAGAAAGAGCCTTTATTTGTCACATATACATTACAGCACAGTGAATTTTTTTCTTTGCTTATCCCATGTTGTTAGGAAGCTGGGGTCAGAGCACAGGGTTAGCCATGATACAGTGCCTTGGGAGCAGAGAGGGTTAAGGGCCTTGCTTAAGGGCCCAACAGTGGCAGCTTGGCAGCGCTGGTGCTTGAACCCCCAACCTTCTGATCAGTAACCCAGAGCCTTAACCACTGAATCTCTGCGACGATGCTACCCACCCCCTAACCACACTACCCATAAAAGAAAACAATACATATAAATATATTAATTGAATGATTATAATACCCACATTCATCAAGGAAAACATTCCAACCATTCAAATGATCTTAAAAAAAAATAACCATGCCTGAATAAATTTTCCCCATAACCCTGGTTCAGTTGCCTTCTAGAAAAATACTGAGGATCATTTCTACATGCTACTGTATGTCCATCTCATTCACCATTTTCCAGCCTTATCAAGTCAAAACAACAATAAGATAAGCACTTATGTCTAATAACAGCAAATTACAGTGAATGCATCCCCTTTGTAATTTCCCCTTGACTACAGCCAATTACCAACCACAGATATATTTAATGGATTATTCATTTTCATTGCAGGGGAATCAAGGTCTCGGTGAATCATGAAAGTCAAGTACATAAGGAGATGCAGGAGCATGTTAACAACATTCTCACATGATTAATTTCAAACCTGCCATGCTAGGCACATTCACCACTTTTATGATGTATTTATTCCAGTGCTATAGCTAGCACTAAATGCTGCTAGTTCTCATACATATTAAGATTTATCAGAACAGGAGGAGCAGAAGGAAGACCTGCTGTTAGGTAATTTGTCTTGAAATTATTACTGCAACTAATGATATATAGAATCAGACTTTTGATCTGCCAGTCCTTGAAGTGGAATGGAGCAGGATTATAATCTTTGTGTTTGATATCCCAAACCATCAGGAGTTACATTTGTTTATCTAATTATAATAGACACACATGGTACACTGACTATATAGAGTGACAATGGCCCTCAATGTACAGCGACACATCACACAACTTTAGTAGTATCGGTAAGTTCATGAAGCCTCAACAGTAATTGTAAGTAAGTAAGTAAATAAATTTTATTCACAGAGCACATTTAATCACAGCTTACACTGACCAAAGTGCTGTACAAAGGACAGGAAAAAATGTTATAATAATGAATAATAATAAAAAATAATAAATCCATTCATCCATCCATTTTCTGTGCTGCCTATCCTACAGAGGGTCACGGGGGAGCCTGGAGCTTATCCCAGGGGACTTGGGGCACAAGGAGTGGACCACCCTGGATGGGGTGCCATCCATCACAGAAAAATAATAAATAAATTAACATATTATAAAAATACATAGAGAGACCTACCAGCAACCTGACACACCACCAGCATCAACAACTGGCAAACAGCAGGGGACAAGCACAGAGTTACAGACATAACAGACTGAAAGTTTAGTGAGACCAGAAGGCCAGAGAATAAAAGTGTGTCTTGGGTTAAAAGCAGGAATGGAAGGAGCACTTTTTGTCAAGTGGCAACTGGTTCCACAGGCGTGGAGTGGCGACTGCAAAAGATCTGCCACCTTTTAGTTTGAGATATGACTGAGGGACATGTAAGAGAACTTTTTGGCAGATCTAAGAGAATGAGGAGATGAATGCAAATGGATAAAGTCTGTGATATAAGATGGGGCCTGCCCATTAAGAGCCTTAAAAACATTCAGCAGGATCTTAAACTGAATTCTAAAATAAGTATAAGTATTGTATGTATTAAAGTAAAGAATACCATAAAGCTACAAGAAACTCTTAGGAATCTATTTTTGTTTATACAACACTTCTTTGTTTAATACTTATATTCTGTTGAATACTCAATTCTGATTGTTCAGGATGTGTTGATTGACTTTCTATAACAGCAGCTCTTTTCAGAAGTTCTGGCTGCAAGGTTTATATTAATGCGCCTGTTCTAATATGCCATAATTTCTATAGTAACACTTTACATGGTGACTTGTATGGTAGTTGCTTCACATATGTAAACAAATAAAAAAATGTGGGGAATCATTGATATGGTGACTTTTCTGTGAGATGGCATTTATTTAGCATTCTGGGAAAGAGTCTCCAGTGTCAGGGGTTTGTACCAGTTTTCCAAAATTATTTATAATTCCACTATCCGGTGTCACCCAGAAGAGGATGGGCTCCTTTTTGAGTCTGAGTCCTCTCAAAATTTCTTCCTCATGTCATCTCAGGGAGTTTTTCTCTGCCACCGTTGCCTCTGGCTTGCTCATTAGGGATCCAAATATAAATCTACATCCAGATTTCTCTAAAGCTGCTTTTGACAATGTCTATTGTTAAAATAGCTATAAGAAGAAGCAGCTTTAATTTGTCACATATATATTACAGCACAGTGACATTCTTTTCTTTGCATATCCCAGCTTTTTTGGAAGTTGGGGTCAGAGCAGAGGGTCAGACATATTACATCACCCCTGGAGCAGATAAGGTTAAGGGCCTGGTTGAAAGGCCCAACAGTGGCAGCTTGGCAGTGCTAGAGCTTGAACCCCTGACCTTCTGACTATAACCCAGAGCCTTAACCATGCATGCAAACAAATATACTTAAGGTTATATAATAGCTATCAAATTGTTAGGAAATGTATAACACCACCCTGTCATTGATTAATTTTCTATAACAGCACTCTCCTTCCTGTTTTATTTCTTACATAAAGAGAAACACACTAAATAATACACTTTATTCTGTTTTACTGTTCCATTTTGTGCAACTGTAGAGATGCTGATGCAAAGCCATACATCCCATCATCATAAAAAGTATTATTAGGAAATTCTAGTTGACATTAAAAACTGTTTCGTAAAATGCTTTTATAATGTAGGTGTCAATGGGATAAACAGAGAAGTGGAACAAGGCCCTCCGATGCACTTTGGGATGCATATGAGGATGAACTATGCGAATTTTATTATTATCTCTAACTTACCTCATTAAGCAATAACAATTTGCATGTTTTTTTTTTAAAGAAAAGAGAATAGGCATTTAGTTACTTTTTTATTTCATTTAGGAAATGTATTGTTTTTTTTTTCCAGCCCAGCAAGGGCAAAAGCTCAATAACTATTGCATTTCACTGCATTATGTATTAAATCAAACCTGCTGTGGATAATACCCAAAATGGCTACGATGCATGATCATAACTTACATGCCTACATGCCCGTAGTGTGGACACCAATAATGTGTCTTTCCTTATTTAAGAAACTTTGAAACACTGAGGTTGACATGAGGTCATAATGACAAATAGAGAGAAAACCATGCAATTTATACATACAGATGTGTGACAAATTAAGAATGAACGCAATTCTTCCTAAAGATATTCCCTCAACTACTGTTTTGGTAGAGTGTGCTGGCTAATACTGCATGTCGCTGCAAAGTCTCCCACAAATGTTGAGATCTGGGGACTGTGAAGGCCAACGCATGTTTATATATTTATAAATACTGACATTTTTATTTTAATTGTATTATTTATATTATTATTTTCATCAGACCATTCAGTGAGGCCCCATGCCCAGTAACTAGGGGCAGGGTCATCCTAGAAGAGACCACGCCCATCAGGATGGAAATCATAGAATAAATCTGATCAGTCAGAAGAACTATTCTCACATATTAGTGAAGGAAGAGCCTCTTTTAGACCTCAGCTGCTCACAGTGATGCATGTGATTCAGTATTAGTGATGTATGTGATTCAGGAAGGAGAATCTCAATCTTTGCTTGCTCCTAGGGTAGTTGGCAGTGTTGCCACCTCACAGCTCTAGGGTCCCAGGTTTGATCCTGAGCCCAGGTTAATGTCTGTTTTGAGTTTCACGTTCTCCCCATGTACTTGTGTGTTTCCTCTGGGTTCTCTGGTTTCCTCCCATGTCCCATAATATTAATAATATAGCTAGATTGGCTATACTAAATTTTCCCTAGATGTGAATGAGTGTATGAATGTGTGTGTATGTGACTGGCGTCCCATTTGGTGTGAATTCTGATGCCTTGCACTCAGCGTTACAGGGAAAAGCTCCGGATCCACAGGGACTCTGCTTAAGATAACGTGTTTACTGAAGATGAATGAATGATCAGAGGACATTGAAAACCATATTGCTAAAAATCATCATATGTAATAGCTTACTTACCAAAATGGAAACCTGATTTATACTTGGAAGAAATATTTAATAAAATTGCTAATGGATTTTTCACTCACATACACTACATGGCCAAAAGCATGTAGACACCTGACCATCACAACCATGAGCTTGTTGAACATCCCATTATAGATTTACTCCCCCTTTGCTGTTACAATACCTCCACTCTTCTGGGAAGGGTTTCCACTAGATTTTGGAGCGTGGCTGTGGGGATTTGCTCATTCAGCCACAAGAGCATTAGTGAGAGCATGCAGTGATGTCAGATGAGAAGGCCTGGTGCTCAGTCAAACATGTTCCTTTTGAGCAGTAATCTAACACTGCAATTTTATATTATAAAAAAAAGCAAAAAACAACAACAAAAAAAATTGCAAAATTATTGATGTCATTTTTGTTTTTCTTATTTATGTAGTCACCAATGACAGGAGTGCCTTCCTTAGAGCCATATAATTAAATAATTTGATGGCCTCACTGTAATTTATTTTAATATATTTAATATCTATTATACAGTATTTATTATTATGTTTAATATTAATCTATATTTAATACAATGGTACTACAACAACAACAACAACAACAACAATAATAATAATAATAATAATAATAATAATAACAATAATAACCATATTATTATTATTATTATTATTATTATTATTATTATTATTATTAAGATAATGCAGGACTCTTTTAATCAAAACCAGGAGCCACATACATTTGCAATAAGTGGTAGGTGCCCAAATGGCTTGGTCCTCAAGTAAGAGGTGTGGATACAAATACAGAATTTCATTTATTTAAACTTCTCTGCAATCAACAATGAGCAATTGTGAGCAAAACTAGGAAGCAAAGAATAAATGAAGAAAGAGAGCAACCAGGGAGGTCACAACCAGATGTTTAGAGCCTTATGGGTCAGGGTGAATATGACAGGGTCACTATTTGTTGCTTCAGTTAATTGTCTTGACAGCTGTCTTGTGATGCCTTTAAAAATGCAAGAAAAGAAACAAACAAGGAATAGGGGATGGTTTGTTTTTAGGATCCTCTTCTTTTCTGGCCAAGGAGGTGAGTGATTTGCAGTGAACAAGCAGAAATTTAAGCAGTTGTTCTTGCCAAATTCATCATCAAAAGATTCATTTCTAGTAAATCTAGTAAATAGTTGATGCTTCAGCATCAGCAATATTTAAGAAAAACAACCATTGCAAACCATTTTTGGAGAAATTATTTTTCCCACTTCGCTGCATTTTTGCTTTACATTTCTTCTTGAGCTACATCTTTTATTTTGTGCTACTTATTTTTTGTTTGCCCATTGTACACTCTGACATTGCGGTAGGGAATCATAACCAGAGAGAAGAAGGTAAACTCCATTAAACTCCATTGATTAAAATTACTAGCCAGTGGTTTTGCGATATGCTCTTTTACCAATATTAAAGTCCACAACTTGACTATATAGATCCTCACTTAAATGGGCGATTAAATGGTCAGAAATGCATAAATTGATGGAAGCTGAGACCTTTAATCCACTCCTGGGGAGGTGACGAGGTGGTGGGTAGTTGGGGGTCATAGGGGTAAGGGACATTGTCATACACTCTGGAAAATCCTTTCTGTAACACAGACAGCAGTTGGCTTCACTTGTTTTTTTATACTGTTCTCATTAGCTGCACAAAGGAAAGCACGGCATGATTACAGGGTCAGGATAATTGGAACAAGGACATCTTGCATCTTCCTGCAATTCTGTGATGATGAGACAGTAGGATCTGTGCAGATCTCTGGGGTGTATATATTGATTAATGGAGAGATCTATTCCTCAAAACCACCAGCTAGGAGATTTACATAACAGTGCCTCAGTGGCCAATTACTTGAGATACTGCCTTCTTCTGTCTTTTGGCCAAGATTATAGTACACAGAGTTCATTTCCATGTCATAGAATAATTTCTTTTAGCTGGACTGAGTTTTGTAGGTGTTCTGGTCACCAGTAGCACGCAAGTGGATGCCACCCGCATGCCTGGCTCCAAGGGTTGGTCCCGGTAACCTTTAATCCAGGCAGGGTACATTTAGTCTTTTTGTACCTTTCAGGATCACTCTTTGTCTGACTTACCCCCTCAGATCTGTTCACCAAAGGAGGCCCTAATGGGAGTTGTAAGCTCCTGCTGACATAGCCCTAAAATTCTCCAAAGTACACATACACCATGACAAGGCTTAAAAAATAATACATGTTTGTGGATATACAAGAACATCTGCACACTTTACCAGCTTTGCAAATGGTGTGTGCTCACCCAGAGTCAGGAAAAAGAACTTTTGGAATTACATCTATCATATGTTATGCATCAAAAAGCAATTAAAGAATAGATCCATGCTATAGAATAGAAAGAATAGAACATTACACAATGTTATTAAATGAAATAAATAAATAAAGCGCAGAGATGCAGTCCTCACTTTCTGTGTGGATTCCATGTGGGCTTCTTCTGGGTTCTCTGCATTTCTCTCACATCTGTGTCAAAGCTTGTAGTTTTGATATAACTGATAATTTGATGAAATATATTTCTTAAAGCACTTTGCCTAGACCCAAACCACAACACTGACCAGGCAGTTACTAAGGATGAATGAAGCAATGCTGTATGTTCATGTTAACGAGAATATTCTTTGTTTGTCCCATGAGCTTCATATCGCTCATGCCTGCATGGAAGTAAAGAGCTTCTTTGTTGCATGGCACTTCCCTGGTCTCCATGCCATGTGAATCTTTCCATTGAAAAAACAATAGTGTACTTCTTTTTCATATACAGGTATGTATTCATATACAATTAAATCCCTTGATCTCATAAGCAAATTAGCTGATTAATTAACAGTCTATTAGCTCAATATTAAATAATCTACAATAGCACACAGAAAGATGGGAAATTTCTTCTTCTTCTTCTTCTTCTTCTTCTTCTTTAAAATATTTGTAATCATTCTTACAATATGGGTGCCAGTACAATGGACAAAATGGTGAGCCTGATTTATTTTCATTGCACCAGATGTCTCCTTGGTTGAATGACATGACACAGTGATGCTTTTTATCACCTGATATAACAGGTATGTGGTAGAAAACTCCAAGGTGAAACACAGGCATGAGAGATTGTAAAAATTGACTTTATGGCTGGGTTGCTCTGGATGATGTCCTTTACCGCAATCTTGATGTTAAAATTTGCAGCAACACCACTGGAATTTCGCAGGGGTTGCGGCACTGGGCGTCCCTACAACTTTGGCTTTTCTTGCAAATTCTTTTTCCTGTGTCATGCACTTTCTATGTGCAATGTGTCAAAAAAAAAACTTCTTTTAGATTGTGACTGTTGCTGTGAGTTATTTTTCAAGGTTTTTCTCATGTATTACAGAAGTCACAGCACTGTGATTAAAGGTTTCCAATTATTTCTCTTATTTTTCTAAAATGACACCGTGAATTAATTAAACATAAGTTTAGCAGAATTTATTAAGCTCTTAAAACTTTTTGATTACTTTTTGGGAATATTATTTTTATTTATGAGCTTACCATATGTGGAGGGAATTCATGTGACCTTGTTCTTTACTTTGGAGTTTGGTGGACAAACACATTTTCGCATTTTTTTTTACAAACTAAAAAAAAATACATAAACAACAAGCCACTCACAGTCATGCTTTCTGCTGTGTGAAAATTGTGAATCCAGTGAAATGTGCATGATCAAGCTGGAATTAAACATATTAGACACAGGATATTTCGCAGCAATATTATTTCACGTAAATTGTAGATTCTTCCTCTATCTTCTCATCCTCCTGGCCTTCCACATTAAGTGATAACTTAATGTGAACTAGCATAACATTATTCAGTGTTCTTATGCATAAACTTACACACAGGAGAACAAGTAGAATATGAACATTTTTTCCAAACTTACAGGATTTTTATGAATACCAAATTTCTTGTCTAAATGTTTCTACGAATGATTTTCAAGTAAA
>CM074954.1:6506920-6516967 GCA_037577455.1 Pangasius macronema | reverse complement strand
CTGCCTGTAACATCGTTCAGCATGACCAGTTTGGTGGTGGGTCAGTGATGGTCTGGGGAGGCAAATCCATGGAGGGAAGCACAGACCTCTACAGGCTAGACAATGGCACCCTGACTGCCATTAGGTATAGGGATGAAATCCTTGGACCCATTGTCAGACGCTACACTGGTGCAGTGGGTACTGGGTTCCTCCTGGTGCACGACAATGCCCGGCCTCGTGTGGCAAGAGTATGCAGGCAGTTCCTGGAGGATGAAGGCACTGAAACCATTGAATGACCCCCACGCTCACCTGACCCAAATCCAATAGAACACTTCTGGGACATTATGTTTCGTTCCATCTGATGCAGGCCAGGTTGCACCTCAGACTGTCCAGGAGCTCAGTGATGCCCTGGTCCAGATCTGGAAGGAAATACCCCAGGACACCATCCGTCATCTCATTAGGAGCATGCCCTAACGTTGTCAGACATGCATACAAGCACGTGGGGGCCATACAAACTACTGAGTACCTTTTTGAGTTGCTGCAGTGAAATTTGAGCAAAATGGACTAGCCTGCTGCATCATTTTTTCACGTTGGTTTTCGAGGTGTCTTTGAATTCAGCCCTCTGTAGGTTGATAATTTACATTTCCATCAAACGATGTGGCATCCTTTCGTTTCTAACACATTAGCCAATCCATGTCAGTATAGATATCCAGCATGATATTTTTCCCCATTGAGATCTGATGTGTTTTCAAAGTGTTCCTTTAATTTTTTGGAGCAGTATATATTATAACATAAAATATATATGAAAAAATATGAAAAGGATACTATTATTACATAAGTGATTCTTGTATGTTTTCTCTCATAGCCTCTAGTCTGGTATTGTCTCTATTTGTACTTATCTTTATTGTTATTTTTTTTATTAGATTTATTAACTCACTGTCAGTTTATTACCTGGACACTTTACTTAAAGTAATCTATCTATCTATCTATCTATCTATCTATCTATCTATCTATCTATCTATCTATCTATCTATCCATCCATCCATCCATCCATCCATCCATCCATCCATCCATCCATTCATCCATCCATCCATGTCTATCTTCTCATCCTCCTGGCCTTCCACATTCAGTGTTCTTATGCATAAACTTACACACAGGAGAACAAGTAGAATATGAACATTTTTTTCCAAACTTACAGGATTTTTATGAATACCAAATTTCTTGTCTAAATGTTTCTACGAATGATTTTCAAGTAAATATGTTCATATCCAGCTTGATAAATGGGGCAGAATATTTTAATGAGGTTAATCTATTTATTACATTTGAATTTTATTCAAATAATGTAGTTGAGATGTGAGCGTGGATAAACTACGTTGGTGCAGAATGTGCAGTGAAAGTTTACTGCATCGATCATGTGCCAGTAACAGAATGTCAACACTGTATTATCCATTTAGAAGATTTAGAGGATGAATATCTTATCTTATAAAGAATGAGTAGAATGTAAGTAATTTCCAATTAAACGTCCAAGTCTGAATTAATATGCATTTCATAAAGAGGGCAGTGGTGACTTTTAACTTGTTCTGAGTATAACAGATACTTGCTTTGATAATTTGTACTTTATAATTACATTAGACATTGTGAGTGTGTGTGTGTGTGTGTGTGTGTGTGTGTGTGTGTGTGTGTGTGTGTGGTTCTGAGCGAGAGAGAGAGAGAGACAGAGAAAGTCTCAAGTCTCAGAGATTATTTCAATGTAACCAAACCTAGTGTGATAATTACAGATGAAGCTGTGCACTTGTCTAAATTACACTATAAATGTGGGTCTCATTTGGAAAACATTATTAGCCCAGATCCAGTAGAAAATTACTACAACAGCAATGAATAGAAGAAAAAAAAATGTTAAAGACTCTGTGTTGTTGGATATTAGTACCATAGACATTAAAATATGGCCTTCTAGGACAGTCTGTCAAGTCTGTCAAGTCACTTCCATGTCAGGTTTTATGATGAGATTCTGATTCAAATACATTATTTGTAATTGATTTTGACTTTTACTAAGTTTTTATTTCTGGCTGGTATAGTCGCAGAATCCTCATTCCATTACACTCAAAGAGGCTTCATTCCTTTTAAACATACCAAACTTTTGTAACACATGAGTATATATAACAGCCCAATCATTAACGATGAAAACTAAAGTGTCACTCAGTCACACAGTGCAGAATGTGTGAAGGTGTGAATGTGTCACACCAGGAACTGATATGTGCAGCAGGGAATTGTCCTAATGTACTATGAAAATAGCGAAGAGTTATGCACATGACTTAAACTTGGGAGTGACTTTTCAATAGTTCCTAAACCACCAACAGTGAGAGAAATGTGGACTGAAGAAGCAAATATTTAAATTTTAAATGTAATAGAATGTAACATAAAAGCAAGAGAAAACTTTAAAGAAATGAAAAATTGAAAAGAATAATACTATGATATATGAATAAGAAGACAGTAACGAATAGCAAAATGGTTTCCACCTTCATTTTTCCGCACCTTATAAAAAAGCAACTGATCCAGCACATCCTATTAATTTGCATTATGCCTTTTTATGTTGTGCTTTGTCAGTTAATTGTGCACACAACCACAAGATGCAGAACTGAGGTCATGAAATCGTAATGCGTGTGTGGGATGTTGCATATTTTTCATGCTTTCTGTTAGCTATTTTGAGTTTGAATCAATAAAACAATATTATTTTTTTGTGCTGTTTCTGATAGGTTTTCCTGCTGTATTTATTAATACATGTAATAATAAACAAAACATAATGTAGTATGCCTCTCTCTTCATGATTCTGAAAAAAAAAACAAGAATATTTAGTCTTGAAAAGTGTTGGACTTATGCATTTTTAGAGTCAGACAGTATACCAGAACAATCCCATATTGATTATGCATTTAGTTCATTATTGAGGTAGCTCTTTTTAGTGTAGCCTATATTACTGTAGTTACTTGCATTAATGAAACTTAGTCCATATTCTGCTCTGGGTAAGAGTATCTGCATAATGTCTAAATGCAGATGAAATATAAATAATAAGACTCATTGCTCCGTGATAAATGATGACAAAGCTTCCTTCTCTTTTCTCATGGCAGCAAAATGCCACAATATTCTAAGATTCACTGAACTGCATAAATGATGCCACATTATAAAACCCAAGCAATTCAGAAATAAAAAAAAACATGCCTGTGAGGCATGGTTATGAAAAATGGTTGTATTGAAACATTTGTGTGTAGCAGAACTGCAGATATCCAGTAGTTATTGTGATCATTCTGACCTCTTGCCAGAGATCATAATCAGCTCACACTGAGTGAGGCTACTCCACAAGCCGTGCTCTTTCTGCTTGTCTGAGGTCAGATACGATGTTTTGCTGATGATGAGACTGATGAGCACTGTGATAGTCAATTCCTGACAATGACAGAAAGTAACTGGAGCAATGGCATCTCAGGAGTAGAAAATGGAGCACAGATGGACTGTGCCTGGCAGCCACACACTCAATTAGATGCCACTTTTGGGATGAAGGAAAATGGTTCCCATAGTGAAATATAAGAGTATTAGCATGTAATTTTTGATACCTGTATGACCATAACAGCCTAGATATATGAATCACTTTATACTGCTACTAAAAAAATGAAGCACCGTGTCATTTTCAACTGAAAATCTGCTACTCTGATGATGAGAAGCAGACATGTCTTCATAGGCTGATGACAAAAATGTGTAGCTTGAGGTTTGCTCTCAATAGCACTGTCAGTTAGCACCTTGTCTTGCTGTTATAAGCACACTCTTGCACATATGCACATCTTGCACATATGGTGTACCCATTATGCTGTAAAATTGTTAGTGTTTACCACAGACATATTACAATATCCATTTTACCTCTTTTGTGCATAACTTATGTATATTCTTTATATTTTCTTTTTTTTTTTTTTACTTAAAATGGCATGATATAATTTTGATTCTGTCTAAATATAAAAAATTATAACGGAAAGGTATTGTTCAGGAGTTAATAAAAGGCTAAAACAGTAAGCCTGAAATAATCTGAAATGTCCAAAAATTGTAACACTTAGATGTAAAATATTTAAGGAAGACAAAAAAAAAACATTCTGAACATACAAAATTACACAGTTTGGGACTGTTGCATGAAGGAAAAAGGTAAATAAAGGTTAAATAAATAGACTCTGGCACAACATTTTTTTTGTACTTTTTTATTATTTATTTTTATATTAAGTAGAAAGTTAGCAAAAGAACTTGAGAACAATAAAAAGTCTAGAAAGCTACAGAAGGTGATTTACATCTTATATTTTCCTAAAATATAAAAAGAGCCTTAACTGACTGTCCATGAGTGCGGACACTATGCACAAAGGGTTAGGGGGTAAAAAATGGCATCATTCTATGAATGGCTTGGTAAACATAATAAGTAATAACAAAATCTTTAATGAAGGCAACATAATAAGTCCTTTTCTACCTAGTTTGACAGTTATTTAATCTTTACTCATGCGAAAAGGAAAGGGGGTTAGGAAGGGCGTCCTGACACTCAAAAGCACTTGGAGTAATTTACATTTACAGGAACCTCTGGGTATTAGCTGCTCTGAAACACACTGTGAGCTTAAGATATACTTTGTCTCCTTTCAGAAAAGCAAACAGTCTCTCTGGAGTATGGAAACTGCCTTGGTTCTCTGGATTTATTTATTTTATTTTGTAGAATAGTAGATTCCTGTAATGCAAGGGAGTTTTGTTGATCACAGTTTAAAAGGATGAATCACTGACTGTTGGAGGTGTGATGTGAGGCTTTGTGCCATAATCCTACACACCAACTCAGCAGGGGGAATGTGTCTGTCTGTCTGTCTCTCTCTCTCTCTCTCTCTGTCTCTCTCATACACACACACACTTACACTTTTTTCACACTGAACAGACTTGTACATTGTGAAACACAAGTGTAGCACTCAATATTCTCCTGCCACCTTGCATGTCAGTTTAAAGCTATGATTGTTTTTTATTATTTTTCTTTTTCTACCTTCATGCTTCATAGCCCTCCAACTCAATGTTGTGTGAATTCTGTTGAAGCAAACAGCCATGTGACAGGAGCACAAGCTTTGAAACGCTGGTCCCAAAACAATGACTACTGACACCTCATAGTAGACTGCTGCTCCATGCATGATTCATGAATGCAATCACAAAACATAGCTACATATTATGGGATATATTCAGTGAGTTAAATATCTGTACTGAGGCATTAATACCAAAATTGCACGCCTGTACTCAGATCTCAGACGTAAATATGGACATAAGTGCTATTCAGGCAGTTGCATAAGAGTTGTGCATGTGGGGTAGAGTTTACAGAAAAAAGACATGTGTCTCAGTTATACACGATTCTGACCTTGGACTGTATTACATGCATAAATATAAACGACATGACTAATTAATAATATTGTCCCTTTAAAGTCCACAAAAATGTTTCACATTAAGGACATCAAGTGAAAGCAGCATTTTAATCAGAGACACTGCTTATGGATCAAATTTGTATGGACAAAATTATGAACAACACTTGCTTAAAGGAAAACAAAAGCATAGCAGAGGAGTATGCTTTCTTTAGCAAACATAAAATTAACAACGACATTATTTTATTACACAAAAGTGTAATAAATAATTGTGCATACACTATGATTTCATGACTTAGATTTAGCCTCTCATGGCTACATTTAGTTGCCCACACAATTAACTGTAGACACACAATGCATCTTTTTCTTTCTTTCTTTTTTTTTAAAGCAAAATAATAGGATGTGCTGGATCAATTGCTATTTTATAAGCTGTCAAATATTGTTTGTGGAAGCCATATTATAAATATTATGAATTGGGAGCCCAGGAATTCAACTTAAGCAGCTGTGTAGCCTGTCTTTGAAAACAGGAACAATGAAACAAGCATGTTTATTGAGTCAAGTTCTGTACAGATTGACACAAATGTCATGGACACAGACACAGTTCTGTGTCAGCTGGAGTTTAATGTTGTTTCAGCTATAAAAAAAGAGTCCTCACTGACCAGCATCCAATTTACAGCATCTCTTTTTGGACTTTAATGCTTGTGATTATTCCTTCGCAGCAGTCTGTCTTATTCTCTGTCTCTCCTGCCACTGAGGACCGTAATGAGAGAGATGGGTGACCCACTGTGATGAGCCATGACATTTAGAAAGACTTTACAAGGAAGCTTTTGCATCGTTAGGCACATTTCACAACTGGTGCTATCAATTATGAAATGGCGCTGACATCAATTTCAAAGAGATGATATCACACTGTGTGGGAAGTCTCATCATGTTGCATCTTAGCAGCTTTTTTCCTCTTGAGGGTCTCATTGAAAGTCATTGCTGTTTTCTATAAAGTATTTCTTCTGCCATAAATGGGACACAGACATGTCCGTCTGCACTTTTTCTCTTTCATCACTGACATCTGATCCACAGCTAATCATTGACTGATCTCTCTGAAATGGAGTAACTTGTACAGACGGCAACACTGAAACTCTATTATGGCAGAAGATGGAGTTTGCTCTCTTTAAAGAGAGTTCTGGTTTAATAACAAGCAACAATTTGAAAGGAATCATTTGAAAGGAGAGCTATCACCCTACATGCTACATACATTGTTAAATGACATAAAAAAAAATCTGCTTATTTTTGCCTTAGTTTGTGGAATGTGTTGTCCCTGTGTTGTCCGTTGCGGTGTGCATAATATAATACCAAACGTGGCCACAGACCCCTTACATGCATGTTGCCCATTTTACACTATGACAGTTAGATTCTCATCCAAAGTCAATTTTTGAAGCACTTGATATGGTCAGGGCTGTGTGTTACATTTTTGAGCAGATAGCACAGGTACTAGAAAAGTAGAAATTAAAGTATAGTGGTCAAGGACACATGAAGCTGCAGCACCTAGTACATTTCAGGATTGTTTAACTGAAATGGCAATGTTAAAAAAAAAAAAAAGTAAAAAGAAAAATTATATAATAATGAGTTCAAATTAAGGCAATGTAATCTTGCTATAGATCTTATCTTGCTTTAGGTAGTAGTTTTTTATTTATATTTTTTATTTATAGATTTTCTAACTCTGCTTTATCTTATCACATTAATATTGTTCTTTTTTGCGTGCCACAATCACACTTTTTTTAACTACTGTAGTTACCTACTAGTTTTCACAAACTGTATCATGTCATAAAAGAGAGTTTCGGATCCAATCAAATCAGCTTTTCCCAGTTTCCTCATTTGGCATTACTACATATCTGCAGTAACTTTTTGGATAGTACAGAGATTCACACTCGCATAAGGAAGCTGGTCCTGAATGAAAGTCCACTTTTAAAGTCTACATAAACAGGCCAACGGGGATTTTTTTTTAAATAAAATTATTATTTATTATCATTATTTATCATTAATTATTATAAACTCTATACTGGCACACTGGATTATCTCCTGTTGTATAAATAACTATAACTGCAAACAATACACAGACTGAATGGAAATGGTTAGAATTTCTTTCTTTTGTGTAAGCACAGTGTAATACCTTTGTCAATTCGCTACTCAGAGGCCACATGTGAACCTTTTATTTGGGCTCGTAGTCAGTCAGTAGCATAAAACATTAAAACATTTTTTTTCAAAACAAATTACTTTGCAGCATTCCAGCTTACACGGAAAGCTTGGCCTTTGTCACATATGCTCAGCTCAGTGCTCAGGGAGAAATCTGGATGTTATTTTATTTCCCACATGGATTCTTGCCAGATAATGTCTTGTCCAATACCCCAAGCAAAAAACATTAAGCAGCCAGAGCAGGTATGTCACATCCCAAGCCATCCCTCCTCTTTCAGTGCTTTTCCACACCAGTCCTCTAACTACTGGCCCAGCTAATAACTCCCCACCTGTTCTACCTGCCAGTCATTGCGAAGTCTTGCCATTCTCACTGCCAAACTTTGTTCTTTATTCTTTCTCTATAGATGTGTTTTTGTTGGGTTTCTTAATAAAAGCTCAGCACCTCTGTTCAAGCCCTCACGTTTGTGACTTGCTTATCTATTCAAGTTCATGTCTGTAAGTCCTGTAAGATATTAAACTATATTCTTCAATTATAGTGAAGGGTTCTTGATCTACACATTACTTACTCTTTTTTTCCTTGTTACTTAATTAAAAAATACTTTTAAAATTGTTGGAATTACTTGAGTTAAGCATTACAAAAATGCTTTTGATTCTCAAACCAAAGTTGATATTACATAATGCATTCTGGTTAGTGATAAGGTTAAGGCTATCAATAAGGCAATATGAATTCCAATTCCTATGTTAATGAACATGCTCTTTCTTTGTCCAGCAAACTTCATATGGTTTAAAATGCATCAGCACAGGGAATTTCTCCCTGCTTTCATGTAGTTTGTTACTGTATGTACTGTGCATGTGTATGGTACTGTGTACCAGTGTGTATAGGTCCACTTGACCTGCACTGCATATAAGCTGCGCAATTTCTAAAGCTGGTGGGGCTTTTATAACACTTTGGTACTTTCAGAACATTCCTGTACGCTTTAAAAGCATAGATTCATGTATCTCAGGATCCATTTCATTTGAGGACACAGATAACAAAACCAGGTTTATTGTGGTTTGTGTTTAATTATTGTTCTTGCTTTGATTGAAGGATTTGTAATTGAAACATCACAGTGAAGTGCTGTCACATTGATAATATACCTCCTTACAAACCCCAGTAAAACATGCTATACTTATGTGTGCAGGAAAAAATACAATTGTATTAGAATATGGCAGTAAATCTTCCAAAAGTTTGGTATGAATTTTTGAGGCACTTTCAGTTTTATTACTATTGCTGTCAAGAGACTCGTTATTACACACATACAGCAGAAGATTTAATGGTAACAATAAACACTTCTTGGTTTTATGAGTGAAAAGAGTTTTGCTGGAAAATCTCTTAAATGCTTAGGTTTTCCTACGCTAAAATGGAAAGTCTTAGGAAATTTGTATTGTATTTGTATTCCCTTGGAAATAAATCTAAGACTGTTGTCAGTTTAATGTTTTGTTATTGAATGTGCATGCATATTTAAGAGCAAATTTATAGATCAGTTAATGCACCTGTCCACAAGGGTGGACAAATCAGTAACAGAAAATAGATTTGTGGATTGTTCATTTTTTTTAATTCATAGTAGACAAGTAGGCTTCACAACTAGAAAAAAGCACTCCTTTCTGACTTATACAAAAAAAGTTTTCATTTGGTATGCAGCTATGACTGAACTTAATCATAAAATCCAATTAACACTGATGAGTTACATGCTGTAACTACAGTGTGTGCTACTCATTTTTAATCCTGGTGCCTGCTGGACTACACATATCAGCCAAGGAGCCAAATCTGGAACATGCAGGTATGTGAAAAAGAAAAAAAAACGAACAAACTGAACAAAAATAAAGGTCAGCATAAAACTCATAAAACTCTCCCACATAGTACACACAGTCACCCTGCTGTTCAACATGTTGAGCAAAAACAAAGATTTTAACCAGACTGAACACCGCATCTCATGGCCAAAATTTAAACCAATGACTCACTGACATTTTTGTTGAGGGTGCAAACACAATGTTCTACATTAGAAATATTGTTCAATGAGAAAAATAATTCATTTCCATTAGTCTGTATAACTGCACTTAACCAGCTAACTAGCTTGCCATAAGTTGTTGCATTATTTATACCACTTTTCAGGCTAGTCAGTCTGGCTGAGTTAAATAACTTTTATTATTATTATTATTATTATTATTATTATTATTATTATTATCCATTTTCACATTTACTATCAGTCAGCATAACTTCATACAGTATGCTTTCTACTCGAGACGAGAAAGTACAGTCACGTTTATCTTAGCATGTTTTGATGAAATTATGAAATGACTTTTTTAAAGGCAATTTATTGAAAACTGCATTTAAACTCAAACAGGCTGGTTATCAGCTAATCAAAAATTTAAGACCATAGCCTTTAAAAGTTAAAATCTGTGCAAAAATATGGCTTTAATGTCATTGTCCTTCAGA
>CM074954.1:6494192-6506820 GCA_037577455.1 Pangasius macronema | reverse complement strand
TATTTTCCCTGGTCTTAAGATTTTGATCAGGAGTATATATATATATATATATATATATATATATATATATATATATAAACATACACATATACACACACACACATTGCCTTCTGGTTACTGAGATTAAGGTTGAGGTTGGGTTTATGTGTAAGTATAATATTAATTAGTTACTGGAATCATTACATCAGTGGAAGGTACTCACAAAATAGAAAGAAAAAACATGCATATAGTATCTGTGTATTTTAGAGAGCAACTAAACCAAATTAGTAGTATTAACAGAGTGCATATATACTGTATATTTACCATTTTTATATTTGTTAATATCAATGCTAAGAGACTCTATTCTTTTAACAGTATAAGTGTGTATAAGATAAGGATGATTAGGGCCATACATCATGTACCGCAGTGATATGATTTGGATCATTCTCCATGTCTTAGAGGTACACCAATCCACTACATCTGTGAGCAAGAAAACAGCAGGTGCACTGGCAAGGAATGAATGGCATGGAAACTGTGAGACAGAATGTAAATTAGGAGTCTTGAGATTCCTGGTAAAGCCTCATCTTCTGCTCGACTGATATGCACTGTCCTTTGCTCAGTGAATGATAAGTGGGAACTGTGTGATCATAATGTCATCTCATCTTGACTACCTGCCAGGAGGATAGAAGTAACAGTACATCAAAGACTTGACCATACGGTGTCCTCAAGGAGCTTACATTTCTCTCTCACGTCTCAGCTTTCTAGTCTTTCTTCACTAAACGATCAAATCATAAAAAGAGTATTAACTGCTGTTAGAAAGACAGTTTGCACATGGGTGTTCATTTTAAAAGGAATTCTGCTGTTGCATTATGTATGCACTGTGAAAACGAAAGAAATATTTCCTCCACTAATGGTCTTGGTAATCATGATTTATGTTAAGTTTTCATAACTAAGTGGGGAGGAATAACAGGCTGGATGCCAGTGCTGAGTTCAGAATTCTCCATCATTCATCAGAACTATTGTGAAACCATAAAGATAGAGTCTCTCAGTGAGTCCATAAATAAGAAATAGACACAGGTTATAATTAGAACGTGGTGCAGAGGGGGATACCTAATTAACTAATTTAGGAAGGTCTTTTCTTCTACAGAGTCTCCCAAGTGAAGCCTATCTAACACAATAGGAACAATAAGAATTCTAACAATTAAATTTATGTCGATTAAACATTTATTGAATTTTATTACTTACAAAAATAGATGTGTAAACATTATGTAAGGAATAAAATTCTTGGGGGCATGTTGTTGTAGGAAGATAATCAACAACTGGCTGGTGTGATGTGGTTCCTTTTACCATCCCAAAGTTGATTATTTTCTTATTATAGCACACTGGAAACATTTTATTTTACATTCACATTTTACATTAAAGAAGGCAACAGTTTATAGACACATTTAATATTTTGGAACTCCTGAGGTTACGAGTAGGAATTTTTTTTCCCAGTTGGCTGTCAGAATTTTTGAGTTATAGGTTTTGGTCAAATGCAGCATTAGTTCCTGTTATCAATTATGGTACAGCAGCTATAAACAGCCAGTCACAGTTTATTTTAGACACAGTCTTTTAACAGTCACTCTATATTTTTCCTCTCTTAAAGTTAAAAACATGACAGAAAACACAGATTGTTATGTTACCAAGAAACCAGGAAAAGCAAACTTTGAAGACTCTCCTATACAATTTTAATAATTAAATTCATTTATTATTAGGCTTCAATTATGTAGATTGTCCACCTTACAAGTCCCATTGAATTAATAGTTAGAAAGAAAAGTTAACAAGCATATTAACATGTGGTTTCTGTTGTGTCCAGTACTATTGTTAGAGCACCTTTTGTAGAAAATTAATCAGCACCTCCTTATCAATCAGAATTGCACTGTGGTATAAACAGTACATGGACAAATATCACATATTCTGACACAGTAAAACTATCATTAGCTTGCAGCTGTGTAATTGGAGATATGACTGCTGGGCTTTGATATGCCTCTCTGGGTTGTACTGTGAATTGATAAGACAACAATATTCTGTAGCTTTTAATGTATAATAAGGCCTTTGTGGCATGGTGGCTCAGCCGGTTAAAGACTTTTTCATTAAAACTTTATGAACTGAAGCATTAAACTGCTGATGAAATGATAGATTCACACCAAGACAGTTGGGAGTATCAAGGCAGTACATTTGCTTATATCAACCAGTTTGATAATAAATCAAGATTTTTTTATTATTTTGCATAGCTTTGCATTTTGGAGGTTCACTATATTGTCAAAAATGTTCCCATTACCAAGTTTCTCTAACAGAAATGTTCATGACAGAGGATTTTAAATGTGAGTATTTGTATTGCCTCACTTAGCAGATAGCTGTAGCTCCCCTGTATACTATGATGACATTAAAAGTGGCTTTTCTGACTTCCTAGGTGATGGAAAGGTTCAGCAAAAATGAACAATGAAATTGTAAAAGTTTCTTTTTAAAGATTCACTTTATTATATTGCATATACATCACAACCTAACCACATATGTCTGCTGGTCTGGGAAAGCCTGTTGGATGTTGCTGCGTCTGAACTCTATAAAACAAGCAAATAATATACTTAATATACATCTGTAGTTTTAATAAAATATAAATATATTTTACTGAAGTGATATAGAAATGTTTTTATTTAGATTCTAATGGTTAAAAGACCTGATAAAATATATTTAGAAGAAATTTAGCTCACCGAACTGAGTGAATTAATCAGCAATGATTTCCTCACCTATGTTAAAGAGAGTGACAGTGATCAGTTGAGTGAAGAGACGATAACGAGGCTCATGATGCTAATAATCATAGTGAGAATTCATTTTCCATTGTAAATGTTCTTTAATTTTTTTTCAGTTCTTTTTTTTTTTGCCATAAATAAATTAGGTTATAAATGTAGAGGAAGGCAGGGCATCTTTCAGTGAAACTGGAATGAAATATATAACCACATTGGAATGACATATACACAGTATAACCAGTCGGATAATACTGTCTTTCAGGGTGAAAGAGTGTGGGAAAATGGCTTGGATGATAGTGTTATGTAACACGCTTGGGTTTCATATACTCACTACCAGTGGATGTGTTATTATTTTGGAAACTGCTCACTTCAAACTAGAGTAGGAGTCAGAGTCATGCTTCTCAGCAGCTGCATTACAGAATCATTTTAAAACCTGACATTGGGGACTTGAAGTTTAGTGTCTTTTTTGTGACATAGTTTAGTGCAGCTCTGTAAACCCCTACCCTAACTGTCTAGCAGATGAAACAGCGACCCAAAGGAGTGTTACCTTGTCAGTGTGCTGAAACAGAAAGAGAGAAAGAGAGAGAGAGAGAGAGAGAGAGAGAGAGAGAGAGAGAGAGAGAGAGAGAGAGATACAGACACAACAATGTGGGGAGGCAAGAAGTTCAGTTTTGTACCACTGTTGTTGCACTGTTCCCACTGTTCATTGTCTGTGACTGTGAGGTGGTGCATCTGCATTGCTGCATGATGTACTGTCAAAAGGAATGCTGTCAAATCAAACATTGCCTTGTAGAGTGCTAGCCAAAAATTCACTGAATGTAACGTTTTTAACGTGTGAAGCATGCATCATATGCCAGAACTGAACTAGGAATTTACTTGCTACAGGGCATGTTTTTTTTTTCTTTCTTTCTTTTTTTTTTAAATGAAGGATTGTATTTCCTCTAGGACAAAAGCTAGCAGCTAGTGAGGCATACCTTCAATCCTTTCTGTTGTTCTAACCATCATAAATACAGAAACCAAATAAATTCCCCTGTCTGGCTCACAATGCTTTCATACAAGTCCCAAAAAAGGTTTGTTGCCCTTTACGTTGTGTACATTCATCAGGAGCTACACTCAAGGTTTCTGTAAAGTCGCCTCTTAACAGGATACTCTGGACTTGTATTTGCTTCCCCACAGATTGCTGGCTCACTGAGAAAGGAGAATAATTGTGTAGGATGGGACCATTTGGTAACCTTGATGAGGCGCAGTTACTGCAAACTTTCTGTTTTTTCAGAGTAGTCTTTTGCAGTATGTGAAATTTGTTGGACATGTCTGATGTGACAGGACTAAATATGAAATACATATTATGCACAGGAGCATATTGAAGAGTGCTGCCTATTTCTTGACACCAAATATTGTGGAAAATGCTTTTGCATAAATTTAATAACCTGCTGGAGAGCTGGCATGACCACATGTGGCCCTGCTGACAGGCAGTCAGTGAGCTCTTAGTGCACTGTCAGTCCACCACTTGACACTTTTCTTATTTACTTTTGCTGTGCCATCTGGCCTGTTTTGCTTCTTACCCATGGAAGAGGATTAGTCACACTCTCCCTTCACACACATGGCAACGATTTTACTCTGGATCAAGAAGAAGTGAGAATACGGAATACTGTGCTTAGAAATGATCAGAGGGGCTGATTTTTGGGCAGCAGATTTCAGAATAATATATTATTTATAATATCATAAAAGATAAATTTTAGTAAATAATAAGCATGTTGTTGTAGCATCCTCATATGTCAGAAAATTCTTTTATTAACCTCCCTACAGCAGGAGAATTCCTTCTCTGATATAAATTTTTGTTAAAAACAAAACAAAACACTATAGCAGCATAAGAGCATGTAATAAATAAATCATGATGCGCTCCCACCCGAAAGTTGCTTATTTCCCAATAATAAGACATCCCAAAGTGTTTTATTTCTTTTATATAGCAAATATCTTTTTTAATAGCAAATTGCCAAGGTATATTTAATGTTGTGGAACATCCATGAAACAGATTAGTTCCTTTTATATTTTATGCTATATCTTATAGTCATCCTCTCACCAATCGCTCTTGAAGTTAACAAGACAAGATATGTAGCTTGTCATGATAGCAACAAAACACAAATCCCACCATCCTAAAGTTCTTACTGTGACTTGACGGAATAGCTTTACCTCTGACTGTTACAAAGCGCGGACACTGGAGACTCCTTCCAAAAATACTAAATAAGTGTCTCCTTTCAAAAAACTTCACCATGTCAATGATTACACTGTTTATTTGGAGCATCTGCTACACAAACGATAACATATTAGAACAAGTTGTGAGAGCTCCTGAATGGTGGAACAGAAAAGTGTTCCCCCTATCATCCGGAAATTGTGAGTTTGAATTTCGACTAATTCTGTAGCCATCCGTGGCCAGGAGTCTTGCAAGACAGCAAACCTGGCCCTGCTTTCTGGGTGGGAGGGATGACATACTCTCTCTTCCCTGTCAGTCCCAGAGGCACTAGCCAATCATGGGCATCTGTGAGGTCATGTATGCAGAAGCGGGCAGATAAGGCTTTTCTCAGAGTGTGTTTCACCGCCCTGTGCAGCTGTGAAGGAAATACATGTCAGCCTTTACCTATCCTGGCTGGTATTTGTTGTATGATAGGGGAGAACTGGCTGGTTAGTGAGAATTGGCCGAGACCAAATTAGGGAGAAAATGGGAGAAAAAAAACAACCAAACAGAAAAAAAGTGCAGCTGGTGGTATAATGACCAATATGAGGACACCAAGATAAACCCTAAAGGCGGATACCATGCTTGGGCTAAGCATAAGATTGATCAGTCAGGGCTAGTTAGATGTGTCCAGATGTTACATGCATGGCTGCTCCCTGTGGTGATGCTAATGAAATATCCTGATACACTTCTGCTGCAATTCATGCTCAATGCTCTACCTAAAGATCCTGCTTCTGCTCCTCCTGTTATTTTCCTCTAAAGCTATTTACACTTCAACTTCCTGCTGCAGAGGGTCATCTGGATACCTTGGAGAACTGCTCTTCTCAAAAACTGCTTATCCTCAAGATTCACGTTCCTGCTGCAGCGATTTGCTTTTCCTAGATTCCCTAGAGATTTTCACCACCTAGGAACTGATCTCAAAGCTCATATGCACAGTACACTCATTTGTGTATACGCCCTATATATTTTCAATGCATGTAATGCATTTCGCCTTTTACATTGTATAAATATACACTGTGAATAATATAATTCTACTATCTGCTGTCAGCCAGACAGGCATGGGTTCCCTTTTGAGCCTCAAGATTTCTTCCTTGTAATACCTGAGAGATTTCCCTTGAATCTTTCACCTCTACACATGGATTTCTGGAACAATTTATACTGTGACAATTTATACTATAAAAAAAAGCCTTGTACAAATACAACTGAAAAGAATTAAATAAAAAAATCAAATATGTCAACATAAAACCAGACATAAATAGAACTACATACAGTGAACAGCATGGAAAAGAAACTGAGGAAGAAAATCTCACCCATTGCCTACTCAAATTATTTCAAATTCAATCTCTATTGTACTCAAATACTCTTCTCAGTACTTGGTGTGTTCTGTATATTTCTCTTCCGACAAAGCTTCTCTAAGGAAACAGAAAAGGGATGCTACTGTCAGTCCGTGTAATGATAACAAAATAAAGTGCTATTTTTCTGTAATAGAGAGGTGACACAAGAGGTCATGAAAAGAAATGTTTTGACATTACCTGTTACAGTGAGTTCTCTCTAGATCAAGAATCCTCTGACCTGCACAGATCAGATAAAAAGTCCATAATACCACTAGCATTAGATGTGACTTAAGGAGTTTGGAGGGAATTTTATATCTACTGCCCTGTAGGGATCAAGTAATATTTGTAATCTCCAGGTGTGGAAAAAGCACTAAGATATTCTACTTAAGCAGGCCACAGCAGATGATGAATTGCAACAATTCTTCATAGTTTTTTTTTTTTTTTTTACGTTGATGAATTTGATTAGATGCTTTAAACTGAAATGTAAATAAAATGTAAATAAAATACATGGGGGCCAAGTAGAGCATACAGTGATTGGATAAATAATAAATGAGAGAAGTAGAGACCTTCAAGATTTTACTTTGATGGTATAAATAAAAGTTAAGGAGTTAAAAAAAATTTCTTGGGAATCTAATTAAGTAAGAGTACAAGTATTCAATTTCAATAAAATGTAAATAAAATACATGGGAGCATATTCTATTCAAGTAAAGCATGCAGTGATTGGATAGACGAGTGAAGTAGAGACCTTCAAAATGTACTTTTATTTACTTGGTAAAAATAAAGTAACAAGGAGTAACGAGTAAAGTTTTCCTTGTAATTAAGTATAAGAACAAGCATTCACACAAAAGTAATGTATAAAGATTCAAAAAGATAATAATTCTAATACCAGTACAAATAACGAGATACAGTTACTCAAGTATTTGCCATCCCTTGTAACCTCTGTGAATACACATTGATTGTGAGAACAAATATACTCCAAGACTCTAACTTAACTACATTAGAAGCCTTCTTGTTCCAAAGTTTTGCAATATTGGAGCTCAAGGAATTTCATGGACTCTAAAAGCTAGGCTGGAAAACACATGGCCTCCCACTTAATATTTCTGCCTATTACTCTCAGGTTTTTCCTTTTAGTAGTTCACTGTTTATCACATACACGCTGGATATATGTGATAGTCACAGATGCAGGTTAAACACATGGACTGTATTATTCCAATCCTGATTAGAGATTCTCTTTTACAGGTGTTCTGAGTAGACCACCATGTGATATGAAGAATAACACAATTTATCTTTAAATGCTGAATGTTTGAATCTGACAAAATTGTCAAACCGTTTGGACTCCAGTTCTTAAAAACTTCAATAATATAAACATAAGAATGAGTTTTGTGCTTTATAGATTTGGCACTCAAACCTTAATTCATTACACACAAGAAAGGACTGCTAATGTCCAGGAAAATTAAAGTTTACTAATCTACAAAACAATAATGCTGTATTAAAAATGGAAGAATGTAATCTGCATACCAAAGAGAGAACAGATACAAATTAAATTTATCAGGTTCTTCCACTGACAACATTTTACTTAATTACCAGGTGTAGTATTTTTGTGAGAGCAGGAAAATCTTTGATGGACTCTGAACTTTTTTTTTTTTTAGAGCTTTCATCTTAAAAGTTGTTTAAATTTAATGACAAGGAAGGAAATGCACATATTATTTACTCCAGTAAATAAAAAGTACATGACAACATATTGCATCCTCCAAACATTTCCCCATGTTTCTAGTATTCTTATCCTGAGCAGCAGAGAAGAAAGAGTTGATTGGGCGTTTCTCTGTTATTTTGGCTCTCTGATCAAATGTCCTTTCCAAGACTAATCTGGCTATTCTCATTTGTTATGGCTAATGATGCTGGGCAGCACAATTGGATCTAATCCTGATTTCTAATACAAGTGCTAACTTCTGTATTGTTAAACATCAGCTGCAATTAACAGCTGCAAACTCTGGGTTGTTTCTCACTCGCTTCATAGTCCTACATAAACAGAGGAAGGATTTTTCATTGCTCTACCAGAGGGCTTTTTTGAGGTTGTGTTCAACTGGTTTTCTGAGCTCTTTCTGAGTAAAGAAAAATATCTAACCTGGGAATAGTGGTAACAGGGAGANTCTGGTGACATGTTAGCCTGCCTGATGCCCTAAGGCCACATGACGAGAAAAACTCTACCTTGTTAACAGTCATGTCATCCCACCTTGTTAGAAAGCCATTGCATTGCTTCCACTTGCTCTCAAGTTATAGTTCGAACCTGACCAGTGGAGACTGAAATGGATTTTTTTTGCTTCATGAGCATGCTCACAGAAGCAGTCTCATCAATTTCATCTGAAATAAGACATCCCTTAAGGCTGAATATTCCAGTTAGCTAAAATATGAGCCAAATCACAGCACAGGTACATTTTAAGCATCTAAAATGTGCATGTTAAATATTAATATTAAATGGTAGATTTTTAGTGTGTGGATGTCTGAACTCCACTTTATAATAAATGCCCTTACTACAGTGAAATTCTTATGCATGTACAAAAAGTAATTATTTGTCATATTTCATCTTGTAGTGATCAAGAAATTCTAATAATAATAATAATAATAATAATAATAATAATAATAATAATATCAACTAGCATTTGTCTAATAAATAAATTGTATTCACAATTTTAGAGGTATGAATAGTTTTTTATCTGATTTTCTTTTCTTTATCTGAGGTTAAAGCTTCAGTCAAGATTAGATAAAATAACAGAAAATACACTCATTTAATTAAGCATGTCTGAGGATTAATGTTGAACTCTAGCAGCAGGGTTGAGATCTAAAATTTAATGCAGCATTTTAAGAGGACAAGTTTATATTCATGAGAAGCATATGGGGTTATCTCAGGTACTCTCAGCTGTGTTAAAAAAAGCTGCTCAAAGCAAAGTCAAGATGTGTTGGCCTTTAAAATCACTACCCTACAATTTGACATTGCACATCCTAATACAATCTAATGACTCAACATTCAAAAATGTTTCAACCCATCTCAGACAACAGTTTCATTTTTTTGAAGGTTTCTTGATGACAATGGCTGTATTTTGTTCTAAAATAAATAACCGTTTTTAGCACAGAAGTAGCAAATCAAAATCAAAATATGGTTAACTACCAATAAGTGTAATTGCATGAAGAGTATCTAATGATATACTTTACTGTTATTTTAAAAATAACATTTTTTTCATCTATAATTTGGGTAATAGGTTTGTACCTCATCAGTCATTAACACAATATCACTGAAAATAAAGAACCAGGGACAGACAAAAATGCTTTACTTTCAGTGGGACACAAATGGGCATATTTAGGTCCTCCTGCCTTGCTTTTAAATTTGCAAGCTTATTTTCTTAGTATCCAAGCTTATTTTGATTATAGTCCTTTGTGCATTCATTCTTTCATTCATTCATCTATCTTCAGTAAACACTGTATTTTAGTCAGGGACACAATGAATTCCAAGCCTGTCCCAGGAGCCCAAGGCTGGAATTCACCTTGGATAAGGATACATTATAAGCACCACACAAACTCGTTCACACATCCATTTCCAACTAGGAGCAACTTAGAGTACACCAAGATAAAAAAGGTTAAATATAAAAACTTTAAGATTGCCCTTCTGGATTAACCCTAAAAGTCGTGATGTAGAACTTTACACCGGAGCATTCTCAAGAAGGCAAAACACTATAATTTTGAACAGGATGATTGGTGTAAATTGTTATTATTTTGTCTTCTGGGAAACATCTTATGTAGCTTCTAAAGGGCAGTACTAAATGAAGATCTTTAAACAAAATAATAACAATTTACACCAATAATCCTGTTCAAAAGTTTACACCCCCCTGGCTCTTAATGTATTGTGTTGCCTTCTTGAGCATCATTAAATGTTTGCACCTTTTGTAATAGTTGTGTGTGAGTCCCTCAGTTCTCAGTGTGAAAAGATGGATCTGAACATCATATAGCCACTGTTGGAAAGGAGTCAAATATGCAGAAGATGCTGGAAAAACAAAGAATGTGCAGTACCTGGAGTATTTTTCTGAAGAAGAGTGGGCAGTTTAATTCTTAATTCTTAACTGTCTAAAGAAATTTGAAACTTGAAAGTCAGAAAGAAGGTTTTGCACTGAATTACATTCAACAGGCATTTATGAAGCATGTACAGTGCTTTTTGGCAAATAAGGGGAAGGTTTATACATAACCCACCCTGTCACCGGGGGAACATGTGAAACTCCACACAGACAGTAGTCTGAGTTCAGGATCGAATCAGGAATCCTGCTACTCCCAGTGCCATCATGCACACACAATCTAAATTATTATCCTTATTATGGGTATGTTGGAGGGTTCAGGATTGTGTGTTTATACCCCTACCAAAATGAATAACGCATCAGCATCCACTCGGCAAATACGGCAATGTTCAGTGCGCATAATCTGTACATCTCTAAATATAATACCCGCTACCTCTTTTGCACAGCATGTCCTCTATCTCAATCATTATTATGTATGGGAAAATAGTTGTTAAAACAACAAGGCTCTATGATGATTAGGGGATTCGCAGATTTAATGGTAAACTCTGTGGCTCTGGTATGCTGGTAATGCTATAAATGGTATTATAAGGATGAAAATGGTGTAGATCATATGCTGTGGTCCTTTGTCACCAGATCATAACCTAATTCAACATCTATGGGAGATTTTAGAGTGATGTGAAAGACAGTGCTCTCCATTACCATCATCAAAGCACCACCTGAGGGAATATCTTTGGGAAGAATGGTGTTCATCCATCCAGTACTGTCCCAGAGACATGTAGAATCTATGCCAATGTGTATTTAAGCTCTTCTGGCAGCTCATGGCAGCCCAGCACCTTACTAAGACACTTTATGTTGGTTTTCTTCACAGCTTTTACAATGTTTCTGTCATCAACTGTGGTTGTTTTCCTTGGCCGATCTGTTAGATATCTGGTTGTTAGTACACCAATGGTTTCTTTCTTTTTCAGGACATTCCAAATTGTTGTATTAGCTATGCCAAATGTTTTTGCAATGGCTCTCAATTTTCTATCTTTTCTCAGCTTCAAATTGGCTTGCTTTCAATAGACAGCTCGCTGGTCTCCATGTTGGTTTATCCTATTTAACAACAATTTGAGTCATCCCAGTGAAACCCATGGCTCAAACCAAGAGTATACATTGAGAGCTATTAATTAAACAATGAATCTAACAGGGCACACCTGGGCAACAAGAAACACCTGTCAGTCACATGTTCCAATATTATTGATCATTTGAAAAATGGGTGGGTTCAAGCAAAAGATGCACAATTGTTAAACACATCTAGATGTAAACAGCAGAAAATGAAAGATGAAATTCTGATCCATAGTTTCATATTTTTCTTTTGATCTCAATTCCAAATGAGTTTAGTGTATAGAGCAACAATCAAAGAATTGGTCTTGCTGTTCCAATACTTTCGGTGGGGACTGTATGTTTTCACTAGTGTTGCATATTGTGCTGTATAGTAGTCGCATATACAATGTTTTAGTTAAATCAGTCTATAAAATCAGTTTCTAGATGAGCTTAATTCATTACATTTTCAGTCATATCCCTATTTAGAAGCATTTGACAGAGGGATTTCTCAAGAAATTTATTGTTGGAGTTTTATACTGAAAATGGCATAAAAGAAAACTGTCTTAGGAATGGAGCACTGTAATTGGTTAATTTTTGCGCTGAGAACGCCTGTATTATCGCAAAAATGTATGTCTTGTGCCAGCCTGGATGACTAATAATCTTCTTATACTATATCGGATTGACTCCTAGTTTGCAGGTCTTCCTGCACGTTGAAATGCCTTGCATCCAGAAAGTATTTTCTATGCTGTTTGACTGATGCTTCCACAAGAAAATCAAACAAATAAACAACAACAACAAAAAAAGCAAATCAATGAACCTAGTGCCTACCGTTTTGCAAAACCGTGTGCACAAAAGTGACATCTGCAATTATGCAACTGAGCCACAGTTCAAAATGCCATGTAGCCTTAAGAACACTGCCCTTACATGAAACATTACCAAAATTATTAAATGCAATAGCTGAAACATTACTATGAGCAGAGGAATATAAATACAATTTATATGTGCCATTGAATGAAGTGGAGCTGATCTCCAGACCTTTTGCAATCAGTTTCTTCTGGCTCTGGCTGTACATAACCCCTGGTAATGTCAAGACTGTATAAAACTAGTTGAGATTGTGGAAATGTTTTTATTATTATTATTATTATTATTATTATT
>CM074954.1:6464849-6478057 GCA_037577455.1 Pangasius macronema | reverse complement strand
TTCAGAGTGTGACAGTGACTTTGAAGAAGAGGATGAGATTGAGCATCAGCTAGTTCCAAAACAAAGACAAGCCCCAGAACCAGCCCGTCAGCAGCCAGCTCCAGGACCAGAGCAAGCCTGTCAGCAGCTAACAAGTGAAGAAATGTGGATGTCAAAAAATTGTAAAATTGAATGGACTTCTTGCCCAAGAAATGAGCCACCCCGCATGGCTGCCAGTGTGATAAGGATGCAACCAGGGCCAACACGGATGGCAGTTTCTAATGTGCAGGACATCGAGTCTTCTTTTGAGCTTTTCATCCTAGATTCACTGATTTAGAAGGAAGAGAGAGAGGTGGAAGGAAATGGACCAAACCCATTTACATGCCTACTTTGGGGTTCTTATCCTTGTTGGAGTTTTCAGGTCCAAAGGGGAATCCACAGAATCCCTGTGGGATGCAGAAACTGGCAGAGAACTTTTCCGTGCAACATGGACAAGCTGTTGACTGCCTACAGCTGCAAAAGGAGCTGTAGGCAGTCAACAGCTTGTCCATGTTGACTGCCTACAGCTGCAAAAGGAGGACCCTACACTGGCTGCTGTTGATATTCTTTGACATCTTGGAACATGTCTTCTCTGGATTTGAGGTCAGTTATGCTGAGATGTCCAATATGTCAGAGAATATCAACAGCGGCCTGCGTAGGGTTTTTCTGTCCATATTGTGTTTTTCTGTCCATCTTGGGTCCACACACTTCATAATATGCATGCATCAAGTGCAAGAAGTACATATGCAACACACACACAGTACAACTCTGCCCCTCATGTGTTGTATAGGCTGGTATGAAAAGCCAGTGTGTTCAGTGGGGCTGATGTGTTGTCTAGACTGACATGGTTCCTGTATGTGTTCAGCTTGTGTTGTGTAAACTGACCTAATGGGTTAAATTTCTAATGAAGTTCAAATAAATAAGAATCAATAGTTATGAAACACCTTGCTCCATTTGTAAATTTGTTGAATTTTTTTCTCATATCTTGATTATAATTGATTTTCATTTTTTATTACATTTTATTAAAAAACAAACAAAAAATGAACAATTTAATTCATAAATGTGGTCTAACAAAGGTATTGTTTATATTGCTTATAATTGGGATGAAGTAAACTGTTGAGTATTTTAACATAAAATTGTTTGATTGTGTTGGGTTAAAAACCCAAAAAATGCAGCGGGTCCACCAGACCCACAAACACTGGCTGATTAACAAAAATATGAACACTACACAAGGGTTAATAGCATAACAAGGCCGTAGAGGTTTGAGGGCCGTTGAGATGTTGTCATAGATGTGTTTCTCTGTTCTATACGCTACATGCTGCCAGCATTATTCCCTGAGGAGGTCACAGTCTTGGCTCCATTTGATCCCTGTTCACCTTTGTCTCCCAGATCCACTTAAATCTGCTTACCTTTATGTTTGGATTTCTATAACTACTCCTAGAGACCTTAATTCTGCTAATTAAAAGCCATCTTAAAAAACATTCACATTCAGTGTTTAATGAAACATTATGTTGTTCTTTGTTCATCGATTTCTACAATTTATATGCTGTAGAATAAATGATTCAAGCCCACTGAGGCAGTAATGAGATCAAGTTCATATAGTCCATTAGCATTCATCTCATTTTGATATATGAATGAATATCTAAAGCCTCTTTATTATTCACAGATTAGCAATTTTCACCCTTGTATTATTTTAAGCTTGGGTTTTATAACAGATTCCAGGTTGATTTCCCTGTAACAGGATTCTGTTTCACTAGAATGGAGTGGAGACATAAAAGGGCCTCTGTCATACCTTGGTAGGATTTCATCGATCATTACTGGGGGATTGCTCTGTGTTTTTGAGTGATTTATATGACAATTAATCCCTTATAGAAGACCTGCCATTTTTAATCCTTTTAAAACCGAGTCCATGTTATTTAAATGTCTGTGCAACTGTTACAAAAGTAGGACACCTTTTTCACTGCACTGTGCTCAATGCAAAAAAAAAAAAAATTAAGAAAAATCCACAGCAGGAAGCAGCACTGATCTAGCAAAAAGCTGCTTAAGTTTCCTGTCTCTGGGAATCAACATGACAAAACCATGAATGTGGAACTAATACACTAGAAATGCAGCAGCAAACGCCTCGACTCTCACATGAAACCTCTGGTCACTGAAATAAATTCTACCCAATTGTGAAAGCTTTGTCTCTTTGCTCCTGTGTTTCAGGCCTCATATTTTCCACAATTTACTTCCAAATAATGAAAAGCTATGTACATATCATATTAATACCACATTATATGGCAATTATGGTGACCATGGTCTTCAGCACTTTTGCAATTAATTGTGCTGCAGTAAGATCCAGAATTCACAAAATGTGTTTGATACAAGTATTAAGCAATATATAAATATTTAAGTATTATAAATATTCATATAAAATGAATGTAGGCTGCAATCAGAGTAGAGAGAATTTAATATTTGGACTACGAGCAATATCGGCTCAAGCAAGGAGCTGTGTTAAGTTCTATGTCACTAGCTGATAATTTGTTGTAACTGCAATATGTCAAGCTAAAATTTACGCTTTTGTCCTGTAAATACAATAAAAATTGATGGAATGCCATTTAGGCCAATATTAAGTACATAAATATGACATTAATAACCACTCAAAATAGCTAAATAAGTAGGCAATTAAAAACATAATAAAATCCTTCATCCTGTGCACACAGTACAATTTCATGATATTGATTTTGTAACTTGTGACTTCTTTAAGCTGTGCAGTAAAGGTCAATATATGTGAGATATGTGCAATATGAAAAAAAAAGCTAAATATTAGGATGCACTGGATCAAGTGCTATTTTAAAAGCTAATGAGTGTTAAAGCCAAATTGTTGAATAAAATGAAAATTTGCAGTGATTAATGTGATAATTACAACAAGGACTTTTCACGCAGCAATATATTGGCAATATACCGTACTAGACTCCCAAAGGCAGTGGTCTGGACACATTTGAAATACCCCGTCTTGGATGCTCATCCTCAAAAATTAAAATCTCAGAGGGGTGAACTACACATAGGAGATTTGTATAATCTGAGTGTGGAGACCGGAAAATTGACTAAAGCAGCTGCATAACCCATCCCTGCACTTTTTTGGACAAAGTCTTCAACCCTGAATACATCTCTATGTTGATAACCTGAAAGGTTTTTTTAAGCTACCTCTCTGCACACACGTATACACTTGGAAGTCATATATACACATATGTGAGTCAGATTCTGTTTATAAATCACACAGATGCTGGAGGTGTCAAATGTTAGAAATGTACAGTAAGTGATGCAGGTGCTCTTGGTGGCAGCCATAAAATCACACTGTTTTAGAGTATACTGCCATCTCTTTAAAAAAAAAAGAGGGCTTTTCACTGTTTCTCTATGTTAGCTTTGCAAAATATTGGACCAAGCATGTACTTGATCTCCTGAATGTACTCTTCCTGAAAGTGCTGCTCTAACGTTCTTCTTCTGATTTCAATGCTTTCTCTCCACTTTGTTCTCAAACGGTTACGTACTCTTCATGTCGAGGCCTCTCTGCAGGCACTGTGTAGGAAGCAAGTGCTGAGCTGATGTCTGGTACTTTCTGATAAGAGCAGAACCTGGGTGAGGGGGTGGCTGTAAGACTAAATTCGAGACCCTCCATTGCAGGCTAGGATCTCTCAAAGATGACAGTGAAATAGGAAATGGGCTGGAGCGCTAACTGTAAAAAGGTGACCCAGGTTGTGTCATCTTTAGCATACTACAGCAGGATATACATGCGCTACATGGTGTGGATGAATGTTTATTGACTGAATTACGTTAGCCAAATAATCCCAAAAGTACATCCCACAAAAATTCATCTCTCAAAGAATTATCTTTTTTTTTTTTTTTAATTTCAGCATATAACGTCCATTATGATCATTGAATAACTGTGTGAGATTTATAACTTACTCAAATTAACTAAGCCTATAAAATGAGGGCAAGAGTCAGCTTATAGAGACAGATAATAATGTTAATTGTGAGTAATGTATTCCTAGAGAGACTCACTACAGAGTCATTGTAGATCACTAATTAGTCCATATAGAGCAGTTAACAGTGAGCTTGGGGAAGTTGGGCTGTTTTGTGGCCATATGTGACCTGGCATTTTCATGCCTCCTGATTCTTAAATAATAACTGGCTGAATCTTAAAAACAAGAAAGGATATTTTCACTCATGGATGAGAATAAACTTTGTTGAACTTGGCCAACCGAATGTATATAAAAATAACTCCACACAGTAGTTGAAGACGACAGAAAAAATAGCGCTATAACTGAATACAAATACATTATTTAGGGTGAGAAATAAATGCTATATTTATTTATTTCTTTGCTGACATACAATTTTTTTTTCTGTAACATTCCAAAATGCTTTTGTACTGACTTGATAATGATTGAGTAACAAAGTTTGTGCTAAAAAATAGGGTGACAATATATATATATATATATATATATATATATATATATATATATATATATATATATATACCTACAAATATTTGGAGCACTAATCAGATAGACCATAATCAGTGCATGACAAAACAGTACAGAACAACATCTTAATTACATAGTCATCATCACAGCACCATTAATTAAATTGGTGGCAGCCTTGACTGATGACTACATAATTAGTCTACATTATGTGTATATACATAGGTCATTGGTTCAATTAAACAGTGATTACAATCTTTATATTATGTAGCAGCCTGTCTATTTCAAACATAATAAATACACAACTGCATGCTGATGCATTCACTAAAAACAAGCTGAAACAAATGAATAGTTTGAACAAAAAATTGTAATGGCCTCAAATGAAAAAGTTCAGACAGCTTCACATTGGAATAAAGTTTGTTTCTACAATAAGAGGAGACCTGATCAATGCCAATAAATTTAAAATCAGAAAATGCTGTGAGTGGCTAAATGAAATACAGCTCAGTTGGGAATAGTGCTGTGGTGTTCATTCAACTGTCTCTGGTACAGGTAATGTATAGAAGATCACAGAGGCAAGGAAGTTAGTTTCAGATGAGGTGTGAGACTGGAAGAAAAGACTCGGTCGATTATGCCACAGCAGAATTACAATCTATACATTCATACCAATTAGTCATAGTCATGAAGATATGCTTGTATTAATGTTTCTTAATACTGTTTTGAAGACACTTAAAATCATGTGGCCTGAGGCTGTGGTGCTTCTCCTTTTTGGTTGTCACTCTGTCTGTCACTCATATGTTTATGTTAAGCATGAATTGTCTGCCACCCTTCACGTCTCTGATCTTTTATGCTCCAGAGGTTCAGCAGGTGTTTCAAAAAAGCTCACTCCTGTGAAGTGATGTACATTGTGGATTGCACACCAATTTGAAATCTATATGAATATTCCACAGGGGTGCCAACAAGAAACAACCTGCATTCTGATTTTGTGCTTCTGCCAACCATGGATTAGATTTCATATTTTTGAAAAATGTTTAGTTTTATAATTGTGAAAGGCAAAAATCACAACTTGGCATGCTGTTGGAGGAAAATATTGAACAAAGAGGTGGTATGATGTGGCCTGAAAAAAAGAGTCACTGTTAACATTACTGTTACCTATTATTTCCCAATAAGCGCAAACATTATAAAACAAAATAAACTTTATATTCTATAGTTAAAAATTGCTAACATTGGAGGCATCTCCAATTCGGGGTCTCCTGACAAAATGGTAAACATTTTAATGTTGCACCACATGGAAGCCAGGAAACCTGTAGCATTCATATCAGGGAAATTCAATTTCCCATTCGTTTTTAAGCCTTTGAATTTTTTTTAGCAGACTGACTATCCATTCTGCTGAGACAGATGGAAAAGAACATCAGAAATTCAGAGTAGTGTTATCTGCCCTGAATATCCATTATGTTGAATGAATTCTTTCATGATTTTCACTGAAAAGGAAGTAACAATGTTGCACATCAGTTGAAATGTGAATGTTTACAGACAGATGCTAAAACTACACAGCAAATAGCACTAAAATGAACAGCATTAAGCATCTTAACAGCATACAGCATTAAGTTTAATTAGGCCTGCTGTTCAGTCTAAGAGCATTCTCATTTTTTTTTTAATATCTGCACCCTGTGCTGAAAATGAATCTATCCTCAGAATCTCTCAGTACACCCTCTCAGTTTAGATTTATCCACTTGCTTGGCCACTGAATGCTTTTCTCACTTCCCACTGTAAACTTTACAATTTGGCAGTAATGTTGTTTTTCTATAGGTGGATTAGGTTATAAATGTAGAGGTAAACAAGGTGTCTTTTAGTGGAATTGGAAGGAATCTTTAAATGCCACATTATTAAGAAATGTTATTAATATGGATTAAAGAATTAGAAGTGTAAGCGCATCAAAAAAGAGTTATTCAAGGACAATACAGTTTTCCCTGACCTCCCCTGTAATGCTAGTGTGACTGAAATCATAAAATGTTGCTGGGTAGTGGGATATATATATATATATATAGTCCTAGTTGATTTGTATAGACAGTAGTGTACTATTGGAGATAGAAAGTCTGGTCTGTTTGTGCCAACAAAAGGTATACAGTATGCTGTGAAATAAGTGATTAAGTGAGTAATGGAGTGTAAGAAACTCTGCCCGTGCTACTGCATCTAAAGTGCTATTCCTCTAAAACAAAGCAAGTGGAAACGTTGATCATTTGCCTTGAAATGTGCTCGGTGAGGAGATTTAACATGCACTTTCAGAAATAAGGACCTTAATCTTTGACAGCTCAGATGAACTGGATTACTTGGCAGAATTAAGTGCAGTAAGTTTGATAACATTAGGTTGATACATAGTATTAGCATTGCTATCTCTAAATGAATTGAATAAGAGGATTAACTTTTATAAGAATCTTACAACCCAAAGAAAATGACAAAGCACAGAAAAGATGGATTTATCTATTTTATCTATGTCAACTTTATCAAATACTCATCACTGCTTTCAGTAAGCAATGGTTATCCATGTGGGTGCTCATTCCAAGTCTTATTCCAAAATCACAGCAAAGTCCAAACACTTAAAAAAAAAAAATTATAATAAAATAAAAATAGGACTCATCTACTGCCCTGCAGTACAACTGCCCTGGTATTTCTTCTCAGTACAGCACTTACAGGTTTAGATCTATTTATCTGGTTTTCCTGTTGATTATTGTTATATTTTCTAGTTACAATTATATTCATATTCAAAGCAACATGGTGGCACAGTGGGTACGGTTGTCGCCTCACAGCTCTCTTGGGTCCCTTGGGTTATGTCTGTGTGGAGATTTGCATGTTCTCCCCATGTCCATCTGGGTTTCCTCTCAGGTCTCTGCTTTCCTCCAACCTCCCAAGACCTTCTGGCATGTGGAATACCCAATACACAATGTCCCTAGGTGTGAATGTGTGTGTGTGCATAACGTACTTGTGATAGACTGGTGTCCTATTCAGGGTGTATTCTTGCCTCATGTCTAATGTTCTCAAGATCCACCGTGAGTCTGTGCAGTATAAAGGTCAGAACAGAATTCAGTCAGTGATCATTTCCAGTTTCCTGTCTACTTGATGATTCGAGTTGTCAAAGATGTGAGCTATGTTTTCCCTGCTTGCTATTTCTGTGCCTTGAACATTCTTCTATGGCAGGTTTGACCATTCTTTGCATTTCCCTTGTGTGGATGCCAATACTGTGATTGATAATTTCCTGATTAACGACTTAGATTTTTGGATTGTGATTCAATAAAATCTGCTTATGCATACTAACTCTCCTACTGTCTGGTTCATTACAAAAGTGCTTACTGAAGATGGCTTAATTAATCACTATATATTTATATCTTATTAAATTCATGGATTATTAGAGAAATGTAGTGCCTGCTACACAATGAAACCCAGTTGCTTATAAAAATTTCAGTGCATATTAGGTGGTTTATGTGCTTCAACTGACTAAGAAAAGATTGTTCATCATGCTTCTGATGTGTTCTTCCTACTATGGCCAGATTTATGAACATCATTCAGGCCATAGCAATGTGCATCATTTTCAATGCATACATCATATAAAATGTAAGCTTGGCCTCAATATTTGTGAAGCTTTTTCCAATAAAATCAAGAGTGAGCTGTGGGCTGTTGGTGTTTTGAGACAAGTGATAATGGATGCCTTTGTCTTTTTAGTGACAATGCAGTGACGATGGCAGGTAAATGCTAAATGGGTTTACTGGATATTTTTGACTGGCTAATATCTTCAATTTTCATCATGAGCTGCTTTTATGTATTTTGATAAGCAAATCTTTGTGGAGAATCCAGTTGCAAATCCTGTCTTAGTTATGCTTATTTGCAGTATGTATTTTTCAGAGGAAACTGGCATTTATTCATCCCTAAGCTGTGTTATACCAGCTGTAAGAGATGGTACAATTAGAAGGTAACCCTGATACACAGGCTTTCTTACATCCAGGGAAAGAGGCCAGGGTCAAAAAAGTAATCCGCACAATCGACTGCACCCATGTGGCAATTAATACACAGCCAGACAATTAATTTTTCATTATAAAATTATCACTCCATTAGTGTGCTAGTGAACAAATACAGATAACTGACTAATGTGGTAAAATGGGTCAACTTTCCTACACTGTATCTAACAGAAATAGTGTTATTTAAACTATTCATTCTAATTTACGAATTAGTCCCACCAAAGTATTTAGAAATTGATAAAACTGAGCAGAGCAACACTATTTATATGCAAATTAGATGATGAATAAACTAATTAAGGTTTATGGATGTTCAAGGGAGGAGACAGGGTAGGACCTAAAGCTTGTGAATGTGGGCTTTGCTGGCATATGGTTACATTTGACAGTGTGATGACAACAAAGGTGGAGTAATGCTCAAAGGATTTACACTCTTGCACTCTTTTTCTAAAAAGGCAGCATATATTTTTTCAAGTTTTCCTACTTTACACACTCAACACATAAAGATCAATACTGACATTTCAGGTAAACAGAACAAGGTCAGCATCAGCAGAATGCAATATATTATGAGCCAGAAATTAGAGATGAAGTAGAAAATAGAAAATTCAAGGGAATATATATCAGGAAACAATATTGCTTATAACTGCTTCTAGTGGCAGTTCTGCCCTTCATGTTTTTCAGCTTTTTAAACTTTTAAACTTTCCAGCTTAAAACTCTATAGACCAACTTTTGGGATATGCCTAAGACCTTCAATATCTGATTCACCTTCCAATATCTGAAAAACACATGGCTGAATCTTTGATTTGAAATGATTTACGATTGGTTTGTATTATGATGAACACTATGATATATATGAAGAGTTTGACAGATAAATATAAAGACCATGATTCTTTAAATTACTTAGAAAATTACTCTGGGCTCTCATTTATAAAACACACACATGTGGCATTTGCACAAAGCATGGAATGGCACAGGTTTATAAAACCTGCATACCTGCCATCTTGCACACAGTTACTAATTACATTTCATACATATTTGTAGATGCAAATACCTTCACCACCACTACCACCATAAATACACAATGACAAGTTGAACCTATTTTTTTCCCCCATATTATAGTATGACGGACAAACCTTAAAACCTGGCATTTTGCTGGTGTTTAAGCTAAACTCCAGTAAACATGAGTCATTGACATTTTCAGTATTAATAAATATAACTAATAAACTAATAAAGATAGATTAATTAATTAAAAAATAAGAGAAGCCAGACAACATGTCTCATTGCTCTCCCTCTTGAAGTCTGTTTCCAGCACAACTATAGTACTTCTCAGAAAAAAAGGAATCATTAGTTGACTCAGGCCATCTCCCACAAGATTTTGTATTACAGATACTACATTGCTGGAGTGAAAATGCTTTCCTCTGACATAAGCCAACTTTAGTCTTGCAATATGTGTGCAGTCGTCCTTGCAAATTGCACCATGTTCACATGATTTGAAACATTGTTGTAGTTTCACTATGCCATTTGGAGTTGCTAAGCAACAAAACCCATTCAAATATGTGTAAGCATAGTCTAAAAATTACATATCTGTATTTCACAGCACGTTTACTTTCCTAATATGTGTGTAAAAAACTGTGCATAGCCAACCTGTGATTTGGTCAGAATGCTCACTGCACACACTAAAATATATTAATTGATATATGTTTTGTTTGCATATTGCAGACTTCTGCCATAGCAGTTTTGCAATATTACTGTATTATTAGTGAAAACATGTTTTTTTAGGTATTTTGCTAACATACCACTATATTGTTTATGATCAGGTGCAGCAGGAAACAATTTGGTACAGTTCTGATAGTTGCTGGTAAAGATAAGGGCAGCAGGAAGGACCAGGATTCACATGTCCGAGGAACAATATTGATTGTGTGTTGTACTCTTTACTGAAATGATACAGATAGAGAAAATGGGGAGTAGTGCAATGTCTGCTTCATAACACAGAGGTACATCGATCAAGGCATAATGGCAAATTAATTACAGCATGCATAAATCTGCATATTAAACAGTCAGGTCATTTTGGGAAATGTTATCATATTTCCATTTGTCAGGCTACTGCGTACAAGCCACCTGCACAAGAAATACCTCTGAGGCTAAACATCCAGCAACATACACAAGCATCCTGTGTTAACCGTCAATGTTCAATTAGGACAGACAATTATAGCTGCATTTTTTACAATTATTGTAATGGTGCATTTTGGCCGCAAACACAACAGCTAAACAACAAGTTCTAAATACTTGTTTTTTTCATGTGGGCATACAGATCAGTAGCCCAGGCACTCGGGACAAGCGGATTTCGTGTCTGGGCTGTCATTTTTTTTTTTTTATGCATAGTTGCCCAGTGGACAAGCAGATTCAACAACTAGAAACAGCACTGAAGCTGTTATTTAGCACAACACACAGTCACCTAGTGGTTTTAAACTATCAGGAGAAAATAAAATTGCCACCCAGACTCAAAAAAATACATTTGTAAATATGATTCAAGGACATGAGCTGAATTTTTGGTCAACAACTTTCTGCTTTTTTTGGCAAGGGTGCAAATATTATGATCATATACTTGCTCATTTCTCGAAGTCTGTATTAATGAACTAACTACCTTGGCCCATTATAGTACATTATGTTTGCTACTATTTTATAGCCTTTGGTTTCCAGGCAACCAAAACATGGGAATGAGTAAGCTTATTGTGGGCTAGCTGAAGAATTTTTGATATGTCCACCCCTGTGTATGTATAATCCAGACACCTCATCACAAAGACACAGAATAGGATATCAGATTTTGTTCTCTTCTTGGCAGGTAAATTGGTGGCTGACTGAACTCGCAGGACAGTGTTGGTTAATGGTTCGTGACATGTTTTGGGAGGATGATAGCTCAAGTGTGAAGGTGAACTCTGGATTTTCCGTGCCTCAAAGGCTTTAGCTGCAGGTTGACAACAAAGTAACAATTCCAGAGTGAGTAATTGGGAGAACTGAGAAGATTCCCAGTGGGCTGCTTTTGCTGTTGGTGCGCTGGTGAAGTGTTTGTTTAATATGGATTAAACAAACACTGAATGGATCATCATGGACTGTAGGCTGATGTGCAGCAGTATGGCCTATATAATCAATGTCAAGGGCACACATGCTTGCACACAGCATAATGTTTGTTGTTTGTAACAACTGTGCCATAACATTTATTCATACATTTTTAGTTGTAAGGATGTCATGTACTATCCATATTTATATTAGGACTGGTTTAGTGAGACGCTGGGACAATTTCATATAAGGCAATGATGACTGTTTAAAACTGTGGGTAAACAAAGTTAATGAAAATGATTTGCCAGTGCCATCCCTCACTCTTTCCTGCATATAAACATATAAACACACTTACAAATTATAAGTGCTCCAACTAGGTCTATATTTGTAGTATTTTAGAGGAGCCAACCAGAAGCCTGTCCAATGGTACATCATTGTTTGTCCTGATTTGCAGTTGGTCAGCTAATAAACAGTGATAGATAGCACACTAATCAATTTATTCTTAGATCGTGAGCAGTGGGAATCATGTAAATAATTAGAAAATGTAAAAAAAAAAACTAAGAGTGGATTTATAATGGATTTGCCCTTGAGTCCTTGGGATGTACTACTAATTTATCACATTAACATTAACTGCTATGATTCGGTCACAATAAAATTTAAATAACTGTCCACAGTTTCATTTTGTCAGTAGAAGACCAGTCTACTTATTTCACTTTGGTAAATGAAAAATGAGATAAGGAAAAAGAAGATTTTTTGTTTTTTTTTTAGAAAAAAAAAGATAGACATAATATTTAGCTAAATAATGCTGTTATCACTTTTCTTTGTTAAGTGAGTCAATTTGTGATCTTGAGTAAAACTTTTTTTGGAATCTAGAATTTTTGGTTGATATTTCAACTATGTTTCACTACACATTGGTATATACAAAAGCAATCTTTTTGTACAGTTGGCCTTTCTCACTTCCACTAAGAACTGTCTCAATATGCTCGTAAGTAGACCCAATCATTTGGAGAACAAGCTTTGAAGTTGCAAAAGCCTCCTCAACACTGTGACATACCTGGCAAGACTTTCCTGTGTGTTACACAGAAACTAAACCATTCTGTAATTAACAGCTGCTTAAAGAAAAAAGAAAAGTGTAAACCAGGTTTCTCTGGCTTCAACAAAGTCTTTAGCAGACTTGGAAGAAGTGAAATCTTTGCTTCCATCACCCATTCTCCAGCTGTCATTTTGTCTTAATGCTGTTCAGTTTCACAAAGTAGTTAAACCTACTGGTGTAGTGTTCCCAGGCCAAGAGGTCTATAAGATCCAGTTAGCATAGACCTTGCTTCTGCTTCATGTGCCACTGTCTCTAAACCATACAGCATGGCCGGTCTCACCACTGTCTTGTACACCTTCTCCTTGATTCTCGCTGATATTTTTCTATCACACAGAACTCCTGACACCTTTCTCCACCCATTCCAACCTGCCTGCACTNCCATTACTCTGGACTGTTGACCCCAAGTACTTAAAATCCTGTACCTTCTTCACCTCTTCACCCTGTAATCTTACTGTCCCACTTCCCTCCCTTTCATTCACACACACGTACTCAGTCTTACTAACCCTCCACTTTGAACTCCTCTGTCTGACCTACAGCACACCTCACCACTGTCCTGCTCCTCTCATACATGTCCTGCAC
>CM074954.1:6362036-6388958 GCA_037577455.1 Pangasius macronema | reverse complement strand
TGGGTAGAAGAAGGGAAACAAGTAGAAAGGAATTAGCGTAGCTGCTGTTCATAATATTAGCAAGCACTAAATCAGTGTATGTATTAAGTGTATGCTTGGCTAAAGATATATGTCTTTAATCTATGCTTGAACTGGGAGACTGTGTCTGAGCCCCAAACACAGTCAGGAAGGCTATTCCAATGTTTAGGAGCTAAATACAAAAACGCTCTACCTTCTTTTGTAGACTTGATATTCTGTTATTAACCGCTGCTTCTACACCTACAGAGATACATGCAGTACCACTTTAGTCAGCTATCTCACCTCCTTATCTGTACACTCTTTTCAGACAGTTCAGCTTCCAAAGCTTCAACTTTCATGCTAATGCCACCATCAAAGCAATCATGCTTGTTTCACTCGTACATTGCTAACTAGCCAAGCCAAGTCTCTGCTGCATCTGTGTGGTCTATCTGCATTGCATTCTTGAACTTTGAAATCTGAGTCCTTTTGTTGTCTCCACTACATCTACTTTGGATTTCACTACAATAATAGGGCAGTGAATGTCACCATAAAATGGTGTATGATAAAATTTGCTCTGACTCTTGTTTTAAGGAGCTAACAGTAAACAGAACCTGACCATTGAAATAACGTAGTTAAATATTCTTCTCTCTTATGATGTCAGAGCGGCAGACAACTAATAAATTCTTGCAGAATTAATAGAAATATATAATTAGCCAGCAAATTAGCACCAGAATTGCAAAGCACAGCACAAACATTTCAATATAACCATATTTAACATATTTCAGGGTTGACCTTTCCATTAAATCTGACCATTTATATACTATTTATGCCACATATGATCCAGTCTAGGATCACACATAAAAGTGGTTCAAATCCAACTGAAAAAGATAAAACATTTCTGTTTTCACAGAGAACAAAGCTGTGTCACATTTAGGCAAAAATTGATTCATGCACTTAACTTCATTATATCTTTATCTATCTTTATAAGTAAAAAAATGAAAAGTCAGCAGTTTCACCACTATGTCACCACAAGCTACAGTGCCTTCTGCTGCATCTCATTAATTTTAATTACAACTTTTTCAAATAGGTCATTAGTGCTGGTCTCAAAAGTACAGCAGTATAAAACACTTCTACTGAAAGTATGACACAGGATTTCACGAGGTGATATGTGAATGATAAAATGCATTAGTTGTACATTTTTTAGCATGCATAATTAAAGTTAGTGTCCTTGTCCTCTTCATTTTAACTAGCTAATTGATAAATGGCTGAATTACTGCTCTGGCTCTTTATAACTGTCAAATTGGTTTAGTAATGAATGCAGAAATGTTGCCCTTGGTTTTCCTTCTTCTGATTAAGCCATTTATTTGTTTCCCCCCTCATTTATGCAGTTGTCTCCTAGGAAGGTGATTTTCGTGCACTCGTACAGTCTTCTCTATTTCATGCCCTTCACGCCAGGAAGATCCCTTGTTTATTAATCAGGCCATTTTGCTAATGAAAGTATCCAGCAGAACTAATCAAAACATGTGCGTAATTAATCAACCCGTAGCAATCTGTAACCTTTAACAAATGCCTGTGACATCTCTTTTCATGCTTAAGCTAAGCCCGTTTTTGGTCATTGATAGTATTCAAATGTTAATGGCCTTGCTTGCAAATAGAAAGACGAAATCCTTATCCTATATATATATATATATATATATATATATATATATATATATATATATATATATATAAACATATTAACAGTGACCCTTTAAATTTCAGGTGATTCATGTGAGTTCACAATGCAAAAGAAACATGGTTGAGAAAAGATGGATCTTGAAAATGAGATAATCCACAATTTAATGTTAATCTTCAACATTCAAGCAAGTATAAAATATAGTCCATGCAGTGAAGCTAGCAATATCTTCTTAACTTTAATTAGTATTAGACTAATATATAAGTCTAATACTAATATCTTAAGTCTATGTCTATCTGCTCTATTTTAACATAGTGATCAATGAAACATATGTGACTCACTTTGAAAATGCCTAACTTGAACACAAGGTATAAAAATAGCATTCTGGGTGTGCCCTAACCTTTTCAAATGTGGTTTCAGGGTGCCTTTTATTCCAGATGTGTCTTCTCAGATGGGCACATTTCTCCTCAAAGGGAAAGGTCAATTCTTTGGAACAACCAGAATTGCAAAGACGCCGGTGTTTTCTGAGGCATGCCGGCCAGACAGACAGACACAACTACATTGAGAGAGTGAGTATTGTCCTTCCTGACAGAGAAATATGCGGGAAAAACAATTCAAGGTTGTTTTTTTTTTGTTTGGTTGTTTTTTTGTTTGTTTTTTAGCAGGATCTCAGAGGCTCAGCAGCTCTGACTGTATTTCTGGCCTCAAGGGTTATATTAATGCTCATTCTAATACAAAAGTGTTTCAATAGTATCTATATGCACAGGGACCTGGATGCTTCAGATAAACACATTTAAAAATGAATATAATCAAAAGGGCTCACGCTATTGTCTGGAGTTTGTGAGTTCAAATCCCAATGATGCTACAACCATCCATGGCTGGGAGTCCACAAGAGAAAAATTGGCCATGCTCTGTGGGTGGGAGGGATAGCATACACACCCTTCCCTGTCAATCACAGTGATACTAACCAATTACCTGTGAGCTCATGTATGCGGAAGAGGTTAGGTAGCACTCTCTCCGAGTGTGTTATGCTGCTCTGTGACGAAGCATGACCAGCAGTGTGAAAAGATATGGTTACCAACCCTCCTCAGTTGATAGCTGTGATACTGTTTTGCCACAGCAAAATCTTCACGATGGAGAGTCTAGTGGTTTCTTGATAATGTGACACGCTGTGTTTTTTGTCTTATTAAGTTCAAGAGAGAAAAAATAGAGTCTGGTGAAGGAACAATGGTTTATAGCTGTTGTAACATAAGTGATAACAGGAACTTGTTTTCTGTGTATTCATGTTCCACTTGCATAAACATAATTATAAATGGATATAAAGTATGACATGACGTTCTGTAATTAATATATATATATATATATATATATATATATATATATATCTATATATCTATATATATATATATATATATATATATATATATATATATATATATATATATATATATATATGATTGTTGGAAAATTGCTATGGTATAAGATAAAAAAAATACTGTGAGGCCTGCTTCACATTGGGCCTCATCACACTACCCTTTCACTGGTTATTCTATTAAAATACCACACCTCATCATGTTTTATTTCTTATATATTGACTCAATAGAGAGTAAGCTGGAATTTTTCTCAAAATGTTTTTTCAAATTTTTATTAAAGTCTGATTGACAACCATGTGACACTGGTTGATTTTTTGCTACAAGAGCATGACATACTCTTATATCTATATGTCTATATGCAGCTGGGCTCATTAGTTAGACGTATCATCTGATCATATGACATTTCCATGTGATAGTAAATTGCATGTTGAGGTCAGAGTGGCACTTGCCAGCTTGTTGGGTCTATACCTCCCAAAGGACAGCAGGTTTAATTGGCTTTGCTCCTGCTTGCCCTTTACGAGTTAATGAGGTAAAGCCTGAGCATTGCCTCAGCTGGATGTTGCCAGCAGCAGTCAATGCCAAAGTGCCACAGTGGCAAGTCCAGCCTGCAGAAGCCCCTGCAGGATTCATCATTTGGTGCATGAAAATGCTCACTCTGTGTCTGTGTCTATGACTTATTCTGTTTCAGATTTATAATCATGACCAGCATGCAGATTCATACACAATTTTAAATACCTTGACCTATAAAGCAGAATATCTGATATTCAGTGATCTTGTTCACCCTACAATAATTAAAAGCCCTTTCGACTATACAAAGTTTAATTCAGGTCAGAATTGACATCATGAAAGTAGTCCTCCCTGTCCACCCTATTGTAGACATCTTTTTTAAAAATTTCCCTGATTTTCTACCTAATTTATTCTTGGCCTACAAATAGGTCTCCCCTATCACATGACAGTTACCAACCAGAGATGGCAAAGGCTATCACAGCTGACTGCATCTTTTCAAACTGCTTCTCATGTAACATCAGCAGGCAGCATAACACACTCAGAGGAAGGCGCTATCCACCCATTTCACACAGATGCCCCATGATTGGATATAATTGATAGGGGACAGAGTGTACGCCACCCTTCCTTTCCTGAAAGCACAGCCAATTTTGCTGTTTTGGACTCCCAGGCACAGGTGGCTGTGGCATCCTCAGAATTCAAACTCCAGACGATACAGCAAATGCTCTTCTGTTGCACCACTTGGGAGCTCACCTTTGCTTTCTTTGTTTTCTTTTCTTTTATTTTTAAGAAAATTGAATAGATTTCAACAAGTAGTGATTTTTCTTCCTGTGATTATGTCTCCTTTAAAGAATTGATTTAGTCTACAGCACGTACAAGGATAGAGAGCACTTACAAAGTAGTGCACCCTTATTACACTAGGGTACCTGCTTTTCATGGAAAGGTCATGAGATGCTGTGCTATCTGTACTCTTACTCTGTACATAGTCCATACTGCCACTCTCATGGTCCACTGCACCACTGGTTCTGGCTGTCTACCATACCACTTCCATAGTCTGTACCTCCAATCTGACAATCCATAACACTACTTTGCTCCCCACCACCACTCACATGGTCCTACCACCACTCACATGGTCCATACTGCCATCCTCATGATCCACAGCACCACATTGATGGTCCTGAACTGTACTCTGACTACCCACAATGCCAATCCTGGTACTGCCACACCAATGCTTCATAACACCACTCTGATGGTTCACAGTGCTAATCTGATGGTCCATAAATTGCACTCTCACAGTTCACAGTACTACTCTGATAGTCCAAAATTTTACTCTAACTATCAAGAATTCCAGTTTCATGGTCCATACAACTAATCTGATGGTTCTCAATACCACTCTCATGGTCAACAGAGCCACTCTAAAGCCCCAAAACACCTCTTTGATAGTCCACATCAACACTTGGTCCATATATACACTCTTAGAGTCCACAACAACACTCTGGCATTGTGTACCACCTCTTCCCCTGTACATAACACCACAATAACAGTCTGTACTGTTGCTCTCATGGTCTCATGGCAAAGACACTGGGTTTTTGGTTATGTATTGGAAAGATACATCTACCATAAGTCACCCTGGAAAATAGAACTAGGTTGATGACAAGTCAATCCCTGCCAACTGCATGCAAGAGTTTAATCAAATCACAATTTTTAGATTTGATTTATAAAAGTTAGAATCCAACCCACATACAGCTAAGCAGTTGAGGGACAAGGACCTTGATCCTGTGCCAACAGTGTCTTTTTGGTAGTTCAGTAATTTTAATTTCTGTGCAGTCACTAGAACAGGACCTTAACCACTGAGCCACTGCTACATACCTCATTTACTAACTACTCCTTTCTTACTTAAACACCTAATTGGCTCAGCCTAACAAACCAAAGATGTTACACATACTTTGGTATGGTAATAAATCTTTAACACCATACCCATCCAAATAAATNGACCCATTAGCATAAATTTATATGTCTGTCCGAGTCTCTGGAATGGAAAAGACTGATAGAAGAAGGCTGGTAGCTGGAGGCATATAAGTGCTGCTTTCCTGCTTTACCATTCTTGCACCTTTTGAACAAGTCCCAGTACCTAACCAGGGGCACTAAATAGGTAGCTGGCCATGTACTCTGACCTTGAACTTCCTTTTGTTTTCAGATAAAGTGTCCAGACAATTCTTATGTTATATTGGCCAATTTAATGGCCACTGTATGGTAGATTGCATTCTATTTTCATCTTTATATGTAACAGAACATAAGTAAGGGATATCTTCTGATAACCCCATGACATTTTGTGATTTTCGTCATCAATACTACTGTACATTACTGTATTGACTAAAATTCCCTTTCCATTCAAATTGCCAGTGGTGGTTTTTATGTATGCTGCAGTTGTTCTTCACTGCATAAATGCATAATAAATCCTTCTATGCATGAGCTTTGGTGATAGCTTTGGGCAGATTCAGCTGGACAAGTGCTGCTCTCAACCATTACGCATTTATACTTGAGCCATGTTTTGAGCCCAACAGCAGTGAGCCTGTCAGAAAATGTCAGAAAATAGAAGTGTTCAGCTAGGGACTACTTGGAAGTAAGTATTAATTAAAAAGACCTGAAATATAGCTGAAAGTATGGAAATGAAATGGAAAATCCCAGCCAACAGTCAAGTGCCACTCAGTTTGAAAAAGCACCATCCTGATCCTCAGGCAAGATCTGGAATTGCAAAAGTGGTAATTTAGGGTTCTCAGTGAAGAAGCGGACATGAGGGTGAAGTCCTTAATGTTATATTTACGTTTTGTCACATATACATTACAGCACAGAGAAATTATTTTCTTCACATATCCCAGCTTGTTTGGAAGCTAGGGTTAGCCATGATACAGCACCCCTGGTTAAGAGTCTTGCTCAAGGGCCCAACAGTGTCAGCTTGGCAGTGCTGGGACTTGAACTCTGGACCTTCCAATCAGAGCCTTAACCATTAAGCCACCATTGAGCTTGAGGTTACCACACTTGTACCTGTCATGTTGATACATAGGAAATATAAAGTACACAAGGTATTCTCAAGGTATTCATGTTTTTTGTTACTTTGCTAGTGCTTTCATATGCAGCATTTAGGCTGTTTTGTCTGAAATGTACCATAGTGCACTTGCTCCGTTTAGGAAAATGAGAACACAGCAACCATATTTGGACGTAGACCAAAATAACTGATCTGAGACCATCTTAGCAAGTTCCAAGCAAACTCTAGTGCAGTTCAATTGGAGTAAGTTCAGTTCAGTTCAGTTCAGCCCTGAATTGACAAAAAATACCGGATGTGAACCAAACATGCCAACATTTTTCTATAAACACCAGACCTTACCTTTATACCATCACTGTATTTCTGCCCAATGAATGTAAGCTCATTCACTAATACATTTTCAGCCCCATACAAGTACATTTTCAGCCCCATGTGCCCCTCAGCCAATGTTTTTTTTTTTTTTTTTTTTTTTTTTTTTTTTTTTTTTTTTTTTTTTTTTTTTTTTTTTTTTTTTTTTTTTTTTNACCACCTAAACAAATACAATTTCCCCCCCAACCCACTACATTTTCCCCCCCCCGGGCCCCACCCCCAATTTTTTTTTTTTTTTTTTTTTTTTTTTTTTTTTTTTTTTTTTTGGTTTGTTTGATTTTGGGTTTGTTGAATTAGGTGCAGTATGAAACTAAACTAAACCAAATAGCAAACGTATAAATTTTGCCCTGATTTGGAGTGAAAAGTGAAAGGTGTGAAAGCACTCCAAAGTGCTTAAATTAAAAACAGCAAAATAGACCAATAATATGCATTTATTGAATTTACATTACATGGTCTCTTTTTAGAAGTTATATACTGTAGATTTCTGTGCTTCAGTAGGTCTCAAGATGCAGTGGTATAATGTGAAATTATATACATTAGCTGTGGAACTGGCTAATGTTAGATCCCACATGTCAAAAAAGTTTTTAGAAACTTTTTATGGGAAAAAATGGCAATCAGCGGGTTTAGTTTGATAAAAGAGTATCTCTAAATCAAAGTTCAGCCTGAGTTACTAACTATTGCACAGAAACCTTGCAATTTCAACACTGATGGAATTTCTGAAGTCTACTGTGATTTGATGAAAAGGAAGTCTGAAAGAGGTACTTTAGGAAAGGAAGTGGGGATTGTCCTGAGTGAACATGATGTGCATAGCAAGGCGGATAAAAATGAAGTAAGCCTAGATATATATGTACTGGGGGAGTAAATTGTTTAAAATTTCTTATAGATCTCTTTAAATCTTATTATAGAATTACAAATCACAAACCACTCATTCATGCACTAAAATGCAAAATGGCCACCAGCTGTGTGCCTAAACAGAATAATCAGCATTTAAGAAATTAATTAGTTTATATGCACACTAGCGGCATTTTTCCTTTCCATCAGAATGTGTTAATTGCAGTTTGCCCTTTTACAGCACATGATGACTTGGTAATTTTGGAGCAACACGACTCCTAACACATAATGACTCAATGCTTAAGTGATTTGTGTTGTTTTAATCAAGCTCATGTTATTGTAAACTCATTCAGTCTAATGGGATTTAATTACAATAATAATGATTTCCCAATTTCCCCAAAATTACAATTGATAATTGATAATTAAAGTACTCACACATGGGCATTTAACAAGAACACACACTTTTCTGTGTCTGTTGATCTTCAAGCTATTACAAGTGCTTAACTGACCCTTTGCTAAATACCCCCCCAACAGGAATTGTACCAACTGTACCTTTGAGACAATAGCTAGGTATTGAAACCCATGACACATAGTCAGGGAGAGTGCAATTTTACCAGTTTTATAAATATCATACACAGGTGGAAAGGTGAGGTGAGATATAGGATTATATAAAGTCAGTTATACCTTTTAAAAATAACAGAGCACACAAATGTTTTTTCTAAACTATGGGGCTAGATAATGAGACATTTCTCCCATTTGGTTACCTGCCAATTCCCACCCACCAGACAGCTCTTTGATATCATAACAGGTGCGAGCTTGGGAGGGTAGAGGCTAGCTTTCTCTGAGGCACATGAAGCCAGCCAACCACATCACTTGGAGGAAAGTGCTATCTACCCTCTTCTGCATACACGAGCTCATGGATGCCTACAATTGGCTAGTGTCACTCTGATTGACGGGCTTCCCTCCCATCGAGATAGAACAGACAATTTTGCTTCCTTGGCTCCCAGCTATTGTCAGGATTTGACCTCACAATTTCCAAATGAGAGGGTGAACGCTTTTCTCTTGTGCTACTCGGAAGCCAATAAAACATTTTAAATAAATGATTTTGCTGCTACTATTTTGCGTCAACCTTTCTACCCAAATTACATGATAGTGTAGTCTTATGAACTGTCCTATATATTTATTGCCCTACTATACATTTTACACTCACACAGTTGTGTATTTGCACTTCATTATAAAGCATTATATGTATGTACCATAATCCTGAATAAATGAAATTTTGTTCCAATGTGTATATGGTACAATGACAATTAAACCCACTTGACACTAAATAACTACCTAGCAAGTCTGCTCATAGCAAATTAAAACTGCTAATCTCCTGAGATTTGCACAACAATCTCTGGAATTTACACAGGAAATTGGTCAGACAGATTTGAGCTGACTGGAAGGCTATGGTAAATCGTCTCCAGGTTACGCACGGGCGGAGTGATGCAGCGACCTGGAAGCATAGCGGCAAGCACCGCGCTAGCTTCTGAGAAATGAGGCAAGAGCGGCAGGGATGCCGGAAGTGTGGCACTGAGACGCAGCATCTCGTTCACTCGGGGAACCATGGTTACATGCGTAACCTGGAGACGTTCCCCTTCAGGAACTCGAGCTGCATTGAAACGCTATGGGAACGAGTATGCCCATGCTGCCAGACTTACAAATCCCTGCCTAGTGTGGAAGAGGCTCAGCTTAAGACAGAAGAGCCAGGAGCGGCTTGCATATCCAGGCCGTAGAACCTGGCAAACGTGAGGGGCGTGGACCAACCCACCGCATTGCAGATGTCCTGCATGAACACACCTGCCAGAAAGGTGTTAGAGGCTGCCACACCTCAGGTAGAGTGAGCCTTGACCCCCAAGGGTGAGGAGAAACCAGAGGACTCATAACCAGAGAAATGGAGTCCACAATGCACCGGCTGAGGGTCTGCTTGGTAGCAGGAAGACCCCTCTTCGGGGGACCAAAGCATACAAACAATTGGTCCGCCCTCCTCCACAGGGCAGCTCTGTGGACGTACGTGTCCAGTGCTTGCACTGGACACGTAGAGTTAAGCTTCCAATGGTTGGGCTCCCAAAAGGAAGGAGGACAGAAGGCCTGCAGCGCGAAAGGCTGTGGTGCCGAGGAGGGAACTTTCAGTATGTACCTCGCTTGGGGGTACAAGAACGCTTTGGCCAGACTGGGCACAAAGTCTAGGTAAAAGGGGGCCACAGAAAGGGCCTCAGGATCCCCCACTCTCCTAAGAGAGGAAATAGCCAAGAGAAAGGCAGTTCACAATGTCAAAAGATGGTCCGAAATCTCCTCTATAGGCTCGAAGGGGGGGGTTACAGAGAGCCTCAGCACACTGCAGACGAAACGTGTAACCAGGGGGTGCCTGCCCACTGACTGACCACCAAGAGGGGCATGGTAGGCCGGTCTCCACACCAGGAAGTGAAAAGTTTCCACTTCAGGGCGTACAGTTTCCTCATTGAGGAATGGTCTCAACAACCTCGGCTGAGAGACTGGAAGCACTGAGTTGTGCCCCCTCAGAGGCCACACCCACAGCTTCCACAACTCTGGGTGGGGGTGAAGGATGCCGCCCCCTGCCTGTGAGAGGAGGTCCCTCCGGAGAGTCATCGAGAAGGGAAATCAGGCCCAAGAACCATACTCGGCCCCGCCAGAACAGGGCTACCAGCAGTAAGCGGACCCCGTCCTGGTGCACCCTCACCAGAACTTGAAGCAGAGCGACCGGGGAAAAGGAAACACAGCCTCGGCCAAGTCTGTACCATAGCATCATTAGGGGAGCTGGATGAATCAGAGAGAACCAGAGGGGACAGTGCGATGTCTCCTGAGTCGCAAACAGATCCACCTGAGCTCAACTAAACATACGGCATATCTGCTCCACCACCTCGGGGTGGAGCCTCCATTCCCCGGGCATTGGACCCTGCCTTGACAGGGCGTCTGCTCCCATATTGAGATGGCCTGATAAACTGATATAAAAAGTTTCCCCTGGGATCACACAAGGATCTGGAGCGCCAGCCTGTAAAGGGTGCGTGAGCGCAGACCTCCCTAGTGGTTGATATAAGAGACCACTGCTGTATTGTCGGTGTGCACCAACACATGGCGACCTCTTAGGTCCAGGAGAAAGTGTCTCAGTGCTAGAAACATGGCCAGCATCTCCAAGCAGTTGATGTGCCAAGTGAGATGGCGGCCGCTCCACAGACCACAGGCAGACCTCTTCTGATCCGGTGAGAGATGCATCCGTCGCTAGCATTACGCAGCAACAAGGAGCTCCCAGCACCAGGCCCTGACACAAGAACCCAGGTTCCCTCCACATGTCTAAGGCACGTAGGCACCGCCGCATGACCTTGATCATGCGGAGTGGGTTTCCCCTCAGGGGGAACCCCCTGGTCTTGAGCCACCACTGTGGGGGTCTCATGTACTGCAGCCCAAAAGGTATTACATTAGATGCAGCTGCCATCAGACCCAGCAGTCTCTGAAACTGCTTCACAGTGAGTGACCGGCCTTCTCTCACTCTCATGACTGCTGTGAGGATCGACTCGATCCGAGCAGGAGACAGGCGTGCCTGCATCGTGGTCGAGTCCCACACCACGCCCAGATAAGTGATTCTCTGTACTGGAGAAAGCACACTTTTCTCAGCATTTAGTCTTAACCCCAGCTCTTTCATATGAGCAAGAACAACATCTCGATGACAAACCGCCATCTGCTCCGATCAAGCTAATATCGATATAATTCAGTATGTGGATGCTCCGGAGTCGCATAGGAGCCAGATCAGCATCCACACACTTCGTGAAGGTGTGGGGTGAGAGTGCTAGGCCGAAAGGAAGAACCCAATATTGGTAAGTTTCGCCCCCAAAAGCGAACCTCAGGAACTTCCTGTGTTGAGGAAGGATGGAGATATGGAAATATGCATCTCTCAGGTCGATCATGACAAACCAGTCCTTGGAGCTGATCTGCGACATGACCCGTGTTACCGTGAGCATCCTGAACTTCAGTCGTGAGAGGTTCAACTGCCTCAAGTCCAAAATGGGACGCAGCCCTCCACCCTTCTTGGGAGCAATGAAGTACCGGCTGTAGAACCCGGACTCTCTGGGAACCCGGACCACCTCGATGGCCTCCTTTCTCAGCAGTGTGTGTACTTCCTGCTCGGGACACACCAGAGTGGGAAGAACCCTGGAAAAGCAAAGGTGGAGGAGAGCTGAACTGAATTTGGTAGCCTCTCTCTACAGTATGCAGGACCCATTGAGACACATTCAGCAGAAGTTTAGCCAAATAGCTCACTAAGGGGATTAGCCTCTCGAGACTGACCTCCGGTACGGCAAGAGCTTGGTGCCCTGGAGCGGCGAACCAACAGGGAATGACCAAACTAGCTACTTGGAAGGCCTCCAAAGAGGCAGCGAGCCTCCCAGACCTGCTACGTTCCCGGGCGAGAACTGGGAGAAACGCTCGCCAGAGACCGCTGTGCCCTGAAGCACCATAGGTGGCAGGGTTAGCAGATCGACCTCCTGAGGGCACTGAGGCGAGACGGGCACCGTATAATGAGGTGTACACCGTCCCACCCCAGAGGGGCCCGCCCTTCTTAGCCGCGGCCCTCCTTGACAAAAGAACAGTCCTCAGATCCATCTCCATGTCAGAGGGACCGGACCCATAGCACCGCCGTGACCCCCGGTCCCACCGCGGGGGAGCACGGGAGGCAACACTCTATTTCTGTGCCTCCCTGTAAGAGGCGGCAGTACACGGAGGGAGCTGCCCCCACTCAGCAGCCCCACAAGCCAGAGAGCGGCGTGGGAGAAACCGCTGGAACATCACCGCCTGTGTACAGGCCTGTTGACGATGCCATAGACTGGCCGATAGCATGGGCAGTCTCCTTGGTGGCGCGGAGAGAAAGATCAGCGGCCCGCATGAGCTCTGTCACGTGATCAGACGGCATTTCCCTGTGCTCATCCAGCTCTTTGAGCAGGTCGGCCTAGTACGCCTGTAACACCGCCATGGTGTGCAGACACACACCAGCCTGACCCGCTGCCGTGTACGCCTTGCCCACCAGTGCTAAGGTGGTCTGCAGCGGCTTGGTGGGCAGCGCCGGAGCCTTCAGGGACGATGCCGCACCAGTGGACAGATAGCCAGCTAGCACTGTTCAACCCTGGGCATCGCCCTGTAGCCAGTATGGTCCAGCCCCGCCATGTTAGCATAGTAAGAGGAGGCTGCACTGAATAAATGGGTCGAAAAAAGACCTCCTGCATGACCTCGACACCTCGGTGTGGAGGTCAGGGAAAAAGTGGTGGCTCTTCAAAGAGAGCCTTCTGGGAGCGAAGCACACGCAGCGGCAAATGCATGCAGTGTGGGCTCCGCTCCTAAACAGACAACGCACAGACCGTGTGTATCTCCACCCGTAATACAGGGAGAAGCACATTGCCTAAAATGCTGTCTGTTTTCGCCCCATGTTTCTTCACCGGCGAAAGTGAAAGCGAAACTACATAAAAGGATCAGTGGATCCTGCCACCAAATCCATATGAGGGGCGAATTATCACAGACGCCCTTCACGTCAACCTCCTCGGAGGAAGACAGGTGGAGAGTCGAGCCCACTCCCTGGGGGAAAGAAACCACAGAGCGCGCTTCCGAACCCAGAGAGCGGACAGTGGATCTCCAGATCCCCACGAGCGTAACCACCGAGGCATGCAACTGAAGGCTCCCTCCTCGAAGAGAGCCTTCCAGGAGCGAAGCGCACGCAGTGGCAAACGCTCGCAATGCAAGCAGCCGGCTCCCTTGAGAGCCGGCTCTGCATGCGCCGTTCCCAAGCATACAACGCCTAAGCTGTGTGTATCCCCACCCGAAACCTAGCACGGGCAGGGAGGAACACACAGCCTAAAACACTGTCCACTCTCGCCCTTATGTTTAGTTTTGTCTTTGGCCTTATGCACTGGCATTGCCTCAGACATCACACAAAAAGACAAACAATGGACAAATAATATGATACAGAGCGCTTGCTGAATGACAGAAAGCTAGCGCGACGCTTGCCGCTCGGCTTTTATGCTTCCGGGTCGCTATGTCACTCCGCCCTCTGAATCCCCTGTGTAATTACTGATTATTAATTATTATTAATGATAATGTAGAATATAAAATGTAGAATATATAACATCTATGTATTTAGTATAAGACCACATATACAATGTAATTTGTAAGTAACTGGACCATCACATAATCACTGTTGTTCTGTAAGTCAACACATTAGATAAAATAATGAGGTTAAAGTGCATAGCGTAAGCTCTGATTTGAGGGTAATTAGCCTGCTGTATTTCTTCACATGAACATTAGTTCAAGCACAGTAGAGGTAACACCATTTCTAAACTTGATAGATTAGGTGTGACATTGGCAACTGGAGCCTGTTGTTGCTGTCTTTTCTTATGAGGTGCAAAAATGAGACCATGAGAGTAAAGCAGATTATGAGAATGAAAAATCTAAATAAATTAGTTGCAAACCTAGACAAAACATTAGGTGTGTAATAATAAATTGTGATACATGGGGAAAAAACACCTGTGAGCTTAGTAGTAACAAAGAAACTGACAAACACATCAATGAATGAAACACCTGGTCTGTTTCAGTGAGCCTCTGATTCTTGTTCTTAGCTGAAAGGAGTGGAACCTGATGTGGTCTTCTGGTGCTATAGCCCATCCACCTCAAGGTTTGATATGTTGTGCATTCTGATATGGTTGAAAAAAGTGCTTATTCGAGTTTATATAGACTTCCTGTCAGCTCAAACCAGCCTGGTCATTCTCCTCTGATCTCTCTCAATAACAAGGTGTTTCAGCCTGCACACCTTCTGCACACAGAATGGTTTTCTTTTTGTTTTTTGTTTTTCACACCATTGTGAAAATCCCAGATCATCAGTTTTTGAAATACTCAAACCAGCCTGTCTGACACCAACAACCATGCCATGGATAAAGTCAGTGAGATCACACTTTTTCCCAATTGTGATGTTTGATGTGAAAATTAACTGAAGCTCTTGACCTGCATCTGCATGATTTTTTGCATTGTACTGCTGCCATATGATTGGTTGATTATATAACTGCATGAATGTGCAGGTGTACAGCTGTTCCTAATAAAGTGGATGGTGTGTGTATATTTTTTCACTTTTACATACAAACACCCGATATTCATTAAGGCAACCAATATTGTTCATGCCAAAGAAAAGGTCTTCCACAGCACATGTTAATAGGACAGTTTGCATGCTTTCTTGTGTATTTTGTACATGTATTTTTACACACATAAACCATTAGTACACCAGGTCTGAGGGTACATTTGTATATTGTGGATGTTAAACATATTGACTAAAAAACAAAGAACAGCCAAAAAATGTTCTCCAACAATGGCTTATAAGATTCCCATGACCAATAAGTAAACATTTGTTCTTTTCAAAAACATGGCTTGGTGTAATACACTACTGCAGTGTTCCTGAGGAAAAGAAACTTCAATTTACAATTGGGTCTTTCTTACAAATTCATTCAATTTTCATGTAAATTGCATTTGTCTATAAATCTTAATATCTTATTCAGTGGCATGTTTGGCTCTTACTATACTCCCTGAAATATGGGCCAATGTGGAGAAAGAAATTATTTGAAGCAGAGTGGATATTTAAATGGTATTTTCCCTGATTAATTGTTAGTCAGGATGTGAATCTGAATGTTAATCAGTGTTTTACCTCAGGCTCATATTTTCCAAAGCCAAATGTATTACCTATTTGTTCTACTTTTCTTTCCAGAACACCAGGGGCGGTTGGTATAAATGGTTTAGCAGGGTTAAGCCCTCCCCTTGTCACTCAAAGATTGAAACATCAATATAAGGCTTCATTTTTGACATCCACATCAGATTACTCATTGTGAACAAATGTCTTAAGGTGGATTATTTTGTACTTTTGTGGAACCAAGCACAACAGGACCACCAATGATGGCAAGAAAAATCCACAGAATGGTATGAAGATGCTGGGGTTGATCTGGATTTTAGCAGTAGCATGTCAACAGCTGTGATATAATGTCATGTGGTACAATGAATGTGAATGAAGTGGGTTATTTACTCTATCATCCTTTTTTCCCAAAAAAATAGGGGATAAAATAAAAGTAAACTAAAGACACAATGTAGAATTAAAATACAAATTACACAAAAGGACTGATGACAGAGTCATGGTCAGAGTGAAAGGGTTACAGCTTTTCTGGTTACCAAGTTTGGTATTTGGAGGAAACAGCAAGAGCCTTGCTGAGGCTTAGAGCCTTGAAACACTTTTAAATAGAGTTTGCAAATGCATATTCATATTTAATTGTGTAGTTTCATTGCCGAGCTGTTGATAGAAATTAGATTTTGTGATTTTAGATCATCCACTCCTCCACCTGGTCAGACTACCTGGAGCTTATCCTCAGGGAAGTCCTGGGATAGATCCGGAAGGCAGAGGTGATGGCCAATCCACATAAGTGCCATCTGGGGCTGAGGCACAGTACCTGGGATACCTCATCGGCAGGGGTATGCTGAAACCACAGAAGATTGAGGCAATAAATGGATACCTCCGTCCCACCACCAAAAAAAAGGTATGCACCTTTTTGGGGTTGGCGGGTTACTAAAGGAGGTTTGTCCCTAACTTATCCTCTCCAGCCTCCCCTATTTCAGACCTCATCAAGAAAGGCCTACCAGACCGGGTGTGCCACAGTCTGGTAGGCCTTTCTTGGTGAACCAACCACAATCCCTTGCAGTGGATGGCCAAGGCAAAAGACACTAATGCCAGGGTAACTCGACAGTTCCTCTCAATGCAGGACTTCTCTTTTTAGGTGCAGCACTGAGCAGGGGTCCACCATGGCAATGCTGATGGCCTGTCCCGGCACAACAGTACTACTGGCAGTAGGCTTAGAGCTGGAGAATAGGGGGTACTGTGATGGCGGGCCTACAGCCACGGCCATTCAAACACTTCAAGCTCCTCACACAACTGCTGCCTGGGTGCTGAAAGGACAGCGTCACTTCACCACCCCAGTTGTTGTGGATAGCGCAAGAGCACAAGGCTGCAAGGCAGTATGGCGCAACTATGTATGGCTGGCATCCAATGAGTGCAGCGGAAGCTCCTCACCCTCCCTGACAACCCAGGAGAGTATAAAATGGCACAGCAGGAACAATGAGGTGATTTAGTTTGGTTTGTATGGAAGCACTGACCACTTTCTCTCCCTCTCACACAGAGAATTCTCTCGACCAGCACTGAGACGGGCATCCTCATGTCCACGGCCAAAGCCTCACCTTGACGCTGTTCAGCCCTGCTTGCCCCACCTAGAGCCAGGATGACTGCGATGCCACACCGTTCACCCAGCACTCTGCACCTATCTCACCTCCAGAGAGACAGACAGACCAAAAGACAGACAGACAGACAGACACAGACAGACAGCCTTTTTTGGTCCAAAAGGGGAAATTTAGGAAACATCTGATTTCACAACCAGTAGTCACTGAAGAACACCATATTTTATGCCTCAGACAATAAAAAATAAATAACAACATGATCACTATAATTTATAGCGATCATTATAAAATGCTATAAACCTTTAAGAATATTTTACAGAATATTCCTAAAAAAATTCTTAAAAATGTGTACTTTTTTCTTATTATGATAATTATCACTCGATACATTATCAAATCATTTTCAGTGCATTTGAATGCATGGAATTTCACAGTGCATGTGTGTGTGTGTGTGTGTGTGTGTGTGTGTGTGTGTGTGCTTCTTACATATTGTACATCAGCCTGCTCATGGTCACATGAAATGGGTATCACATTGAAATTGAAGAAGCCTGAATGTGCTATTTCCATATTCAATACTGCATACATTATCATCATCAATGTGTCAATGTGTAAATAAACTATTCTGTATTATTTTGGTTTTGGGAAGGCATGTTTTGTGTGTCTTCAGTATGACATAGAGAGTAGCATACATAGTTGGTGAAGTTAAAGGTATATATTCTAGAGAGCCATTACCAATAGTAATTACATCAATCAACATGGCAGCTGTCATGGCAATTAAAGTTGCAATAGTAATTTGTATTAAATTGTGTATTAAATGGCCGAGAAAATCTGTTTGGAAAACTGTGCTCTGGGCCAGAGTGCTTGTCTGTGTTTACATGGATCTCCTGTCAGTCATTTTATACTATCCAATACCCCTTCACTCCACCTCCCATTGTAATCTGTTCAGAAAAAAATATGGTGTAAACCAATAAGTGCCCACTGTAGCCAGATAATTTTCCTGAAATAAAGAAAAAACCCAATGTGCTTTGAAAAAACACAAAACATTGTAACACCTGAATAAACACTAGCAATGCTTAGAAGTGGGATGAAGCTGGATGTGGACTTGGCAGCTTTTCCCCTTGATGAGTACATAAGCACAATAACTTAGATAGCCAGGTAAGGCAATTTTTTGGATTAGCTATCTTCATAGAAATGTATGTGGTACTAGATAACTGCATCAAACTCTGGCGCAGCTAACGATGCTAACACACTTGCACAGGTAGTGACAGTCTAACAGCAGCAAATCAGTATGAGCTGAATTTCACATACTTATTGGCTCTCAAACAATTGAATGGCCAAGTGGGCAAAAGCATAGGTCAAGCTAAAATGCTAACACCATCAGCCAGCCCACACACAGGAGACACAGGAGTAGGTTTAATATGTAACTGTCAGGTATTGGCTGGCTGTGGAGGCGGATGCAAATGCAGGGGGGTTTATTACAGGAAACACACAGAAACAAACAAGATGAAAAATAAGAACTATAAACATAAGCTATGAACAAAAAGGCAAGGACTCTACAGGTGTTTACAGCACAGTATCATCAAAATGTGTCTACAAAATGCATCATAAACTGATTTCCTGTTAGTCAATCAACACTCAAATTTCATTGTCTGTGTTACCATTAAAGACCTAATAGTTCACTTTTAACAGTAATGCTAACATGACACTATTGTTGTCTCACAGTGTTGACAACTTCAGCAGGTCTGCCACGTCATGTATTAATCTTATGATGTAGGGCACAAATAAAGTATTACTACATATAACTTTAATAAATAGAATTGTAAAATAAATGTATGATGAATTTAGATTATAGTGGTTTCCATTTGATTGTACACTGAAATGCTGCACTCAGATATTTGCCATTTTCCTTTTTATAATTTGAACATTCAGTGAGGCAGGAAATGAAAGAATACTGATTCACACTCCCACTCCCACACACACACACACACACACACACACACACACACACACACACACACACACACACACACACACACACACACACTCAAACACACACACAAAACTGTTTTTATTATTGCTTTATCAGAGATGTACCTACAGGTCTGAAGCCCTAAACATTCTTCCTGATTTACTTTGTAACTGCCGTGGCTGAACTAATGTATTCATTAATATATTTCTCTATTCAGGGCCATCAAAGCTTTATCCTCACAAATTTAATGGTTTATTGTTTCAAAGGTCATAAGTCAGGACAACAGCAAGTTTATTTGTAGCCAGGTGGCAATTAACTACCCAGACAGTTTACAGAACAAAAATAGAAGCCATTTTCTATGTTTCTGGCAAAACAATCCACAAACATATACAGCTTAAAATCTGTTCTGCTTATTTCATTAGGCTTCCCCTAAGGGAGAAGGGAAGAGATTGTGCCAAGTCTCGTTAAATCATACTCTTACATAAATTATACAGAGGACAAAGAATACAGAGTTGTTCAATGCACTAGGATGGTATTTTAGTGACAACATTACTTGCTCACAGTCCAGCATATAAGTTGATATATTGACTATACTGGCAACATAATCTATGTACACTTAGTATACATTTAATATTTGTATCATACATGTGCTTTGATTTGTAACAAATAAATATTAAATTCTTATAAAAACATTGATAGTGATAAATAGTGATAAATTATATGCACTGGCAACCCAAGGTCATGAACGGTCCTGAGAAAATGTCAGATAGATAGAAATCTTCATATTTTGTCAGTTTGGACATAACCAGTGCCAGAACTCATACTTACATTCATTAGCCGTGAAGTTAAGTAGGCATTTGTAGTGTTAAAGAAAATGTCATCCCTGATACACATGAAATATATTTATACTGAAACATTTGTAATCAGTGATTCTGGTGATAATCTGTGATGCTGTATTTTTTGTTATTACTGTGAGTTAGTAGTTTGTGCCACAATAACATTACATGGGGATAGCCATGTTACAATGGCATTTAATAGGAAAAAAAATTTCAATGATTTCAAACATATTTGATAATTGGACTCAAAATATCATAATGTAGTGCATTTGTATATGATGAAGTCACTAGTTAGGGTTACAATATACAAGATATCAAAACTGGTGCTGCTGACGGCAGGATTAGTGTGAAAATTTAAGCTTTTGAACCTTATAAAATGCATTTTGGGTGGCATTAAATATCACACAATAATCAATATTGATATGCAAGTCTTTCCATAATTTCAACAATGTGGGATTGATTACATCAGGCTCTGTTCCTGTTAGCCAAGAACAGGAATCTGAGGCTACAAAAATGTAGCCTGATCTATTTCCAATCTTGAATTGTCCAGTTTCTGTGAGCCTGTGCCCCTGCAGCCTCAGATTCATGTTCTTGGCTGACACACCTAATTTGGTCTTCTGCTGATGTAGCCCAATCGCCTTGAGGTTCAAAGAGCCATGCATTTTGAAATGCTTTTCTTCTCACGATGGTTGTAACGAGTGGTTATTTGAGTTATCATAGCCTTCTTGTCAGCTCGAACCAGTTTGTCAGTTCCCCTCTGACCTCTCTTATCAACATGATGTTTCACTCCAGAGCAGAACTGCCACTAACGGGATGTTTTGTTTCTTTGTTTGTTTGTTTATTTTTGGTAAACTTTAAAGAATGTTGCATGTGAAAATCCCAAAAGATTAGTACTTTCTGAAACAAGCCCATCTTGCACCCACAGCAATGCCACGATCAAGTGAAGTGAAGTGAAGTGACTTGTGGCCAAGTATGGTGAACCATACTCGAAATTTGTGCTCTGCATTTAACCCATCCAAGTGCACACACACAGTAGTAAACACACACACAGTCGTGAACACACACCCGGAGCATTGGGCAGCCACTTTAGCTGCGGTGCCTGGGGAGCAGTTGGGGGATCGGTGCCTTGCTCAAGGGTCTCACCTCAGTCATGGTATTGAGGNAACCATTAGGTGCCCCAAAGTTGCTGACATGACAGTTTTTCCCCGTTCTGATGTTTGATTTTAGGCACTGTGCTGCTGCCAAGTGATAAACTGATTTGATAATTGACTGAACGAGCGGGTGTACAGGTGCTACTATTAAAGTGGCTGGTGAGTGTAATTTATAATTTATATAAAGTTCCCCAAAAACTCAGGTTCAGACTCTCTGTCTGTGGCAGCTGCTCCATTCTAGCCATTAGTGTCAGTTTGCATTATAGAAAAATACTGAGGATCAATGCTGCACCCTCAGTCACCCGCTCTCCATGTTCCAGCCTTATCAAGTCACAAAGAACAGTAACACTTTTGTCCAATCAGAGTAAATTACTGTGAATGCACCCATTTTACCATTTCCCCAGCAAATATAGTCAATTACCAACCACAGAAATATCCAATGGATTATTCATATTCAGTAATCAGCACACAAGGTATTTTAGGTCTGAGTATATTAGATTTACTTGCAGTAGATTCTTGATGGGATGATTGAATTATTGAATTCAATCTGCCATGCTAGAAGCAATCAGTGAATTGTTTTATTATGTCTTCATTACAATGTGGTTGTTCATAAAGGCTTTTTCTAGCCATATAAAAGATTAATGTCATTTATATATTTTATACCACAGTGTTGTTGAATTCTTCAATCTGACTGGTCAGAATGTGATGATGAATTTTCTATAACAGAATCTCTGCTGACACAGTAGTGTTGGCTGCAAGACACATCACAGGTTAATATTAATATGCTCCTTCTGATATGTTATTCTATCTTGATTCCCTTAGCCATATATTTGATTATAATTATGTGTTTTGTTATCCAACAAATAAAAATGTATAATTGTTGATACAGTGCAATTTTCTGTAAGGAGAAATTGTATGTTTAGTTAACATTTTTGGAAGGAGTCTCCAGTGTCAACAGTTTGTAACAATTCCTTTTTCCACCACAGGAAAGTCTTCTGGACAGAAGGCTTCAACTCTAGTGAGGGAATGACTATTTATAGCTGTTGTACTGTAAGTGATAACAGGAACTAACTTGTTTTTCAGACCCTGCATACCCACAAAACTAAATATAACTATAGACAGATGAAACATATGATGTGACATTCTTTAACAAGTAAAACTTGTTAAAAATTATAATCGTTGGCCAATTGCTATATTATAAGCGGAATACCGCACTTGCTGTAATAGGAAAATAATCAACTTTGGGGTAGTGACAGCCCATCACCATTGATTATTTTCCTAAAACAGGCCCAATATTTTTTCATCTTTAATTAACACATACAGTATGTCCATTTTATACAGATAATCACTCCTTAATCCACAATCCCAAACCAAGCATTAGTGCTGTTCTTGACTTAGATTTATGTCGAGCTATACATCTTTGAAGGTCAATGGAGCATGCTGGAAGTCTGTGGTTGATATTCCAAATTTTCAGCAGTTACATTGGCTTACTCTACATTATGAAGTCCTCAGCCTCCACTCCAGATTCTACTGTCACTTAAATTACAGTTTTGACTCACTGCAGTACGAGTTCCATTTCATGGTACACTGACTATGTGCAGTGACAGTGTCACTCAAGAACACACAGCATCTTTAGCAGTCTCAGTGCAGGGAAACCTTGAGATGAAAGCATTTTTATCAATGTATTATGGTTGCTTTCCCTGTATTTTATTTTAAGTAATATTTTGTGTGTGTGTGTGTGTGTGTATGCTTGAGTATATGTCTAGCAAACAAAATGATGTGGGATAGCTTGTGGACTGGGCCTAAAACTTGTATGTAAATCACCTTTAAACCAGAACCAACATTGTATTTGAAGTTTCAAACTGTCTTGTATTTTAAGCCTGCACTTTTGTAGGGCTGCATATCAGTATGTTCAAACACTTGCCTGTATGCACATTACACTCATTCACTTTCAGTAAGCAATTTGTCCTGGTCAGGGTCATGCTGGATCCGGAAGACTGGGCGTGAGGATGGTTATACACCCAGTTCATCACACTCATTTACACCTATGGGCTATTTGTCTTAGCCAATCTATCTACTGTCTTGTTTTTGGGAGATGAGAGGAAACCAGAGAACCCAGAGAAAACCAATATATCCATGGAGAAACATGTGACAGACGGTCATCCAAGTTCAGAATCGAACTAGGGACCTTACATTGAAATTATAACAATACAAATGTAACACATAAAAATAATCCAACATAAAATAGCATACAGGGAAAACAGAAAAACATAATGTCCTAACATAATCTCCTCTTTCACATGGCCAAAGCATGGGTTCACCGGTGCTTTGATCAGATCACATCATGATCAAACAAAATGCTTATGGCAGTGTTAACGTTAAACAGTAGGAGTCTTTGAGGAGATGACTGAATAAAAGGATGTGCCCATGCATACATTAGCATTCTCAGGGCATCAGAGCCGTATGCACTGTCTTTGCCGCGAGTCTGTCTGTGCATGCTGCTACTGCTTTTTAAGTATGAGGAAAGTGCTGTAGCTGAGGCACAGAAGAGTCATACAACACTCTGACAAGAGGCTCTGTGATTGTCGTCCATTACCCAGATGACCTGGACTAAAGGAGAGGATGCACAGTGACACACCATTGTTCATGCTTTAGCATGCAAATGCTTTCATTTGCATAACTGGCATACATTATCTACCCAAATGGAATGATTCATACTCTGTAGTTTATCTGTGTTTACCACACAATTTTCAGATTGCTTTGAACTATAAATAGGCAACTAGCACTTTAGATATATGCACCTGTCACTTCTACCAAATGTATGAATTTCAGATAATGTTTTATATGACAATAAATAAATCACACTTTGGACATTATGTCGTTATGGGGGCACTTAAGCTTGTACTAAATGACGCTTGACTGCAGTAGTCGCTTCCATTTGTCAAGGCTCTCAAACTGCCCAAAGCTGGCATGCTGCTTACAGATAAACTGTGGCACCAGTTACAAGTGACAAATAGGTGTAGGAAGTAGATCTGCTGTTTGATTGTTATATTTACATGCTTAGCACTGGTCAGATGTCACTGTGGCATAGCTAGAGTGAAACAGCCACATTTAGACGACTCAGGCAGTGTAAGGCATTGGATTATATAGCATTTTTAAAGACTGAGCAGAATGTGTGCAGTCTACACAGATGTTTAAACCCAATAAGGGCATGATGGAGAAGGCATAGATGCTCTCTTCTGTCAACACATATACTGTGCTTCCTCAATAGATGGTGCAAAATATTGTTTGGTAGTACAGTCGTTGGCATATATTTTGTGCTTATATATGTGAGACCCAACAGATATCACCCTGGGTAAATAAATAACTAACTAAATTTGTTTATTTAACCAAAATGGCATTTTTCTATATTTTGTAATGTTTCCTCGGCTTTTTCAGATTTTTCATGTTGTTTGAAAAGCCAGTTTAACCAAAGACATGATAAAAACAGTCTTGCTTGCTAAGCTAGCTAAGTGTGATTTCCTCACACAGTGAATGTCACAATTTAATCAAGTTCTCTCTCACACGTAGTAGTAGTATATATTGTAGAAAATATCACCACATGAAGGACTGCCACACGTTATTTATTTACCTACCTTATCCTTATACATTGCTTTAACTTTACAAAAGTTGTGATCATATTACTACAATGACCGCTTTGTTCTTTACATCATTTCCATTCATTAGTTCATACTTTAGCTCATTACAAATTCTTGCATTATGGAGACAGGGTACACATTGCAACCTGTTAATTAAGTTTTCTATCTACTAGTGAAGTGTTCTCTTGTCTTATCCTCATGTGTAATCTCATATGTAAAAAAATGCATCTGTTCACTATAAACATCATTAGCGGGTTCTTGCAGACTTTAACCCTGCAACCACACTCTTACTTTTTTTATTCATGTTACCATTTCTTTGTGTTCTTTGCAATGTTTCAGAACAGAAAAGTCTTTTTTTAGAAAGTGTGTAAATTCACACCTTAAGATGTCTTAATAAAGTGTATAAGAGAGAAAGCAACACAGTAATTGAGCAACTGTATAAACTTAGTCCTTCTGCATGTTACATAATACACAAATCTTTAGCAATGGTTCAATAAGCCATAGGACTTAAACATGTGGGTATGCCTTTTGTTTTTTCTTTTGTTTTTTTTTCTGGAAATGGCAGATTTGTTTGTTTGTTTGTTTGTTTGTTTGTTTGTCGAAAATGTACTGGAATATTTTTCCCAGATTTTTTTAAATCTAAAAATTAGATTATCTATTTAGACATTAGAACAAAGGTGTAGTCTGGGAAAACAACAAGGTAACAAGTGATGATCTACACCCATGCACTGTTAATGGCAGCCTTCTTAATGTTCCTATTTTCCCTCAATATCGTAGAGACCAGAAGCTCTGCTAAGCCGAGCAAAACTAAATCCATGGTTATACTGAACACATGTATGAGTATGTATGACCTTGTTCAGTGCATAAACTGCAAGCTTTATGTGCAAAGAAAGTAAAAGGAATGGAAAAATTTCTAATTAACCTCAAACCTAATTAAGGTGTTACAGAGGAATTCTGGTTAAATTTCCTGGACAGCTTTGACAAACAACAGCCAGGAAATAATTTTCATGAGTCTAGTAAAATCTTATTAGTAAAATAATTAACATATTAACTGTTACATATAAATTTGATATTTTTTTAAGTAAAGAATGAAGAATATTTTTTTTTGAATAAGAGACTTTTTGGAATGAAAATAAAAAGAAAGCTTGAAAGCTTAGCTTGTGTACAGGCTACTGTACCTGACTACTTAGAATAAATCTAAAAAAAATCAATAAAAAAACCTTCAGAACATTTTACAGTGAATAATTAATCCATCCATTTCCCATACCTCTTATTCAATTCAAGATTCAAAGAATCTTATCCTACAGAGGGTCACGGGGTAGACTGGAGTCTATCCCAGGGGACACCTTGGATGGGGTGCCAACCCATCACAGGGCAAAATCGCACACACATAACAGACAATTTTTTTTGAAATGCTAATCAATCCTACTAGGGGAGGAAACCAGAGTACCCAGAGGAAACCCCTGAAGCAAGGGAAGAACATACCCCTAAATGTTCATGATGTTCATGCCTTTTCACATGAAGAACAAAAACATTGTGTACAAGAATAATTCACAACAAAAATAACCACTAAATAACTGTATACAAAGAAAAATAAAACACATAAGTAAGAAAGGGCCCAGCTTCTTGGACAGTACTCAGTGATAGAGGAGGATAAAGGAGGCTGAGATAAAGGAGGGTGTTTCCCCTTTCTCTGTCTCTCTCTATCTCTGTCTCTCCATAGACTCTCAAACAAGTTGTGTCCTTAATTTTTTCCCTCTTGTCTTAGTGTTTGTTTTCTAAGTGTAGGTTTTACATTTGTATTAGTTTGTATTCTTCCTCTATGAAAGATCGCATTACATAATAAGACTAACAAAGTCTTAATGGTCTTCCAAAGAGGGAGGTGGGGGCAAACCTAAAGAAATGTATCAAACAATTAGCCATGAGGGGGAAAATCAGTGCAATAAACTTACCTGTATGTCTTTTGAGTACAAAGTCTGTGCATGTGGTCTTTTGGTTTTCTGCACCAGAAGAGGATTCAGAAGCTCATGTTATTTAAGTTACTGGGTAATTTTGTCATGTACAGTTAGGTCCAGAAGTATTTGTACAATGGCAGAGTTTTTGTGATTTTGCTCTTATACACCACCACAATGGATTTGAAATAAAACAGTCAAGATGTGATCGAAGTATAGACTTTCAGCTTTATTTTAAGAGGTTCCACAAAAATATGGCATTTACCATTTAGGAATTACAGCCATTT
>CM074954.1:6313263-6332655 GCA_037577455.1 Pangasius macronema | reverse complement strand
AAGATGTGAAGAAAATCCTACAGAAACAGCTGGTCTTTATTTGGGGTTAATCAGAATAATTTCACTGATGACAGCTGCATGATAATTACTTCTGAACTTGACATTGGATATCATTGCTTCATTCTGAACATAGCCACATCCCCAATTATAAAAGGGTGTGCACACTTATGCACACAGGTTGTTGTAAGTTTTTTTTTTTTTAATTTTTCCTATTTTTCCCTAAATCTTTTCTGATTGTTTTTCACTTAATTTTTGTATGTTTTAATTTCACACTGAGAAAAAATTATTAAAGTATGATAAATTAATATTATAATATTTTGGGAGTGTTTGCTTATTTATTTATTTCCCTAAACCAGTTTTTTTTTTTTAATAAAATGGTTATGAATATTTTTGACAAACAAACTAGAAAACAGTGAACCCCCTGGCTTTGCATCACGGACCGATGAGGAGCTCTGGTCTCTTGCTCTTTTATTGGTTATATAGCAATGCTACTCTGTGACTTAAAGACCTGCCTCCATGAACTCCAGCAAAATCACGTTACAGAGGTGTGATATGAGCCATGACATCAGCACTCAGTCCATCTCTCTAACATGCTTATACTGCCTTATATATACTTATATATTATAAGAATTAAAGTCTTATTCTCATACAGACATATACAGTGAAAAACACAAGTGGCCCTCAGTATTCTCCAGCCTTCTTGCATGTCTCATTTCAAAACTGCAGTTTTTTTTTCCACCTGTATACCGGTGTCAGGACACACTCAAGACAACTTTACTACACTGTCGTCGTGTTCGAGACTTTGCAGTGAGGTTGTGGTTGCTGTGCTGACGTCTGACATTCACTGTGGCTCCATGCATGACTCATTGATGCTATTGGAAAAAGTCAGGGCTTTCAGCTGAGGGAAAAAAATGCAAACATGGACAATAATATATATATATATATATGGGTTTTTAACCAACTTACCATTTTAGAAGAGTGTCCTTGACAAATAATTACCGTTCTATGTCAACTACAACAGTATTTTTAGTTTGATCTTGTTGCAGATATGAAACACAAAGACGTCTCATCTCTTTGCATCCAATTTACAGTCTCCTCGGATTTTTCTGGCATGCTTGAGATTACTACTTGTCCTGGTAGCATCTTTGTTTCCGCTTCTCCTGCAAGTGAGAACTATAATGAGAGAGATGTGTGACCTGCTTTGATCAGCCATGACATTCAAAAAAGATTTCACAAGGAAGCTCTTGTGTCTTCACAACTGGCGCTATCAATTATGAAATGGCTATGCCATTGATTTCAAAGAGATGGTATAATGAAAAAAAAAAAAATGAACCTCTCCATTTTCTCGAGAGTGGTTCTTGTGCTGCATCACAACAGCAAAATCAATTGGACACAGACGTGCCCTTCCTCCCTTTAGTTACTGACTGCTGATCCTCAGTGAGTCAGTGATCCTCTTATGCCTATGAAGTGGTTTAGCTTGTAGGGACAACAATGTTGAAACTTAGTTACAAGTCAGACTTCTCTGCATTTTTTTTTGGCAATATGTTTATCCTTCTTAATACCCTTGCACTGTTGAATTCTCGAGTCTGATTGGTTGATTAATTCTCTGTAGCAGCTAAGTCAATAGTTCTGGCTGCAAGGTGTATATTAATGTGCTTGTTCTAATACATTATTGTTTCTATAGTAACAACTTTGTAACAGTCAAAGGTAAAGTTGTACATTTTATGACATAGGAAAAACTTCAAAACAGATGGCTTAGTGGCTTATCGTTAAGCTGCATTTTTTTTAAACTTCAAGAGAGAGAAAAAAGATTGGTGAGGGAACAACTGCTTATAGATGTTGTTTCATAAGTTATACTGATGTTCCACAACATAAAATGTAACTATACATGGATAAAATGTATGGCATCATTCTTTAATTAATAATATACTGTAGGTAATTACTAGAAATTCATTGTGGTACAAGAAGAATAAAACACTTCCCAACATGCTTTCATAGTAAAATATTTAACTTCAGGTTGGTAACATTTTGTGTCAGGCCGCACCACACCACCCCATTGCTGATTCGTTTCCTGTAACTGTTGTGTATTATTCCTTTAATTCTGAAAGAAAGGAGCTGTAGCTAAAGATACAGTGTATTTCTGCCCTTCACATGTCAGTGTCCATGTGTTATTCTTTTAGCACATATTTTTTCTGATGTTTATGAAATGCGTGGGTACTCTCAGTGTCTTAAACATTCAGCAAGGGGATTGTGCATGTGGGTAGAGAGCAAGAGAACTGCCAGAAGACATCCCGCACATATGGTGACTACCGTGCAGCTTCATGACAACTCAGATACAGCCGCTCGTTCTAAAAACATGTAGTTTTATGTAATATTCTAACATGCCTGGTTAAAGTATATATATATATATATATATATAAAAACACAACTGCTATGAGCAACTGGTTATTACCTTGTGCTAAATTACCTTGTAGAAAACCTGTGATAATTGGCTATTAGGTTATCTTCAAAGAAATATCAAAGAGCAATAAGTGAAGACAATGTGAAAGCACACCACCTGTACATTATTTATTCACTGCTGAAGAAAAAAAGACATCAGCTCATGTTCCTTACAGTGAGATATCACTGTTTCCATTGACTACAAGCATGGAATATTTGTTTTTTAGGTTACAGGAGACACACCTGAGTCCCTAAAGTTCCATTTCTTACCTGGCATGTCCAATTTGAAATATTATCACAGTTGGTGTTTTCCAAAGAGGCCCTTAACCTATAACCTTGTCTCTGCAAGAAAGGAGTTTGAGATCAGAAGATGAATATGACATGATAGATCAGAATTTCAGCTTTCATTTTCTGTCATTTACAGCTAGATGTGTTAAACAACTTAGGACATTGGGCCTTTGTTGGCAGACCATTCCACTGACTACTTAATATTTGGTTGCACATCCCTTGCTTGCAATAACTGCATCAAGCCAGCGACTCACTGGCATCACTAAACTCATTCCAGAAGCAGTCATGCAAGCCCAAGCCATGACATTACCTTCACAGTGCTTGACTGATGAGCTTGTATGTTTTGGATCATAAGCAGATCCTTTCTTTCTGCACACTTTGGCCTTTCCATTGCTTTGGTAGAGGTTAATCTTGGTTCCAGAACTTTTGTGGCTCATCTCTGTATTTCTTTGTGAATTCCAATCTGGCCTTCTGATTCTTACTGCAGATGAGTGGTTTGTATCTTATGGTACTGCCTCTATATTTCTGCTCCCAAAATCAAACAGTGGATTGTGATACCTTCACTCTTGCCCTGTGGAGGTTGTTGGTGATGCCACTGACTGTTGTTTTTTGGGTTTTTCTTCACAGCTCTCACAGTGTTTCGGTCATCAACTGCTGTTGTTTTTTCCTTTTACACGATATTCCAAATTGTTGTATTGGCTATGCCCAATGCTTGTGCAGTGGCTTTGATTGATTTTTCCACTTTTCCCAGCTTCAGAATGGCTTGCTTTTCTCCCACAGATAGCTCTCTAGTCTTCATGTAAGTTTAACAACAGATGCAGTCTTTACAGAGGAAAGCCAGGGCTCAAACCAAGAGTTGACATTCAGAGCTATTAATTGTATAAACAATTAATCTAACAGGGCACTAGACTTTTTATTAGTCTATTTAGACATTGTTTGAATGCTCAGGCATTGTTTATATGCATATGAATCTTGACAGCATGTGTAAATTAATCGTAAATTGATTGTCTGATGTGAAAATTACTCATAAGCAGCAATTAGAAGCGTTAAATGATGTAATTTATTTTCCATTCAAATGTCCATTTCTATGATAATACTATACTACAAGAATCATGAAACTTTTAGAAGACTAGATCACCCTCTTTAACACAAGTTAAAAGAGAATAAATTAGGGACTAATTTATTATATATATATATTATATAGGAGTATTACATAGCAATTCCTCCTTCTCCTTCTCCTCCTACTACTACTACTACTAATAATAATAATCATCATCATCATAATGTAAGAAAACAGGAATAAGAGTAAATAAAAATATAAGATATAAATATAATTCCTGTAAAATAAAAACAACTAATAAAAAAAAAAACTCACACAATGATACAAATGAGACATTGAAAGAAATAAAAACATGTATGTCTTTCGCTGCTTTTAAAAATTACGTAGAACATTTAAAAGGTTTCGTTACAGGGACAAATTAAAAAAAACTCTTTAGGTCCTTAAGGTATACTGCTATCCTGACCAGATTTACAGTTCTTCACTATTACCCGGTCAGGTTACCTGCTTACACATTCTTAAAGGCAAAGCAATTAGTGGAGTTGTGGAATGCTTCCAGACTGAACAATCAATAGGAAATGTGAAAAGGAGTGCATTTTAGACTCTGCTTGGATCCAGGTATGTGTCAACAGATCAGGATATTGCCCGGAGTTAGCTGCAATCTGGCAAGCTGCACCCCTGCTACCTGCAATGTTGATTTAACAGCGCTAAATAATACAGCAGCCTGTTGTGTTCTGGGACATGTGTCCCTAAATAATAGTGCTATTGCACTGTAACTGCTTTGTACATCATTGTATTACACTTTAATGAGGGCTAAGGCTTTTAAACCTGCATTATTGGGGGGTTTAGCATATTTATATGGTTGCTAATAACACAGTGCTACTCACACCTCCCTAATGACACTAAGGATAGCATTGTCTGTATCTGCTCCAAATATCTGTTCCTGTATTTGGATTTAAACTTGAGGTGAGCATTTTTTTTTCAAGTATTAAATATGAGCCCTACCACTATGCCCCCAGAAACACTGGAAGACACTCATGCAGTTATAATTTTTGTTTGCACCTGTCTGTAATATTGTAGAACAAATTTGGTTAGCTTCCAAAATATAAACAAATTAGTAGCCTAGTTTAAACCTCCTCAACCAAAACTAGGCAGTTACTAAGGATTTTGTAAATGCATGGCTCACCATCACATGTAATGTGGTCTTTCTTTGTCCTGCAATCTTCATATCTGAAGCTCTGGCATGAAAGTAAAAACCTCCTGCTTGCGCAGCTTTTTTTTTTTCTTTTCTTTTTTTTTGCTGCGTCCCACAGGATTCCAGTCCATTGAGGCACGCTTATAGTCTCAAACAGTTCTAGAAACATTCATTTTTAAAAAAGAAAAGAAAAGAAACAAATAACCAATTGACTTCCTTTTGTATATACATTCTGGATAATGTATTCGTGTTCAGTTACATCCTTTCTCTCCACATGCTCCAAAATAAAGGTACCAAACTGTACTTGTTCCTTGTCACTGGTGTAGTACCATAAAGGTACATCTTTTGTGTCTTTAGTATGTATCTTTCACTTGGAAACGAATATAATTTACCTTTAAAAATAATTAAATATACATAATTGGACCTCCAGGACCACATTGTATACCCTATGGTATACCATAACACTATGATTGGACAGAATGATATTTAAGCTACTCATTAGCTTTGCTCTAAAAGCTAATTAAAGCTTCACCACATTCACTTTCACAGGTGAAAGAAATCATGAAGGTCTAATAGAATTATTTTTAAGAGCCTACCTTTCCAAGATACATTATATGATTCAATTTGAGGAATCTGTAATTGCTACATTACAGTGATAATATACCTCATTACATACCCAGGTAAAACATGCTGGAGATTTGTGTGAAGGTATTATATCTTTAATGCTTTCAATCTGATCACAGTTACCATCATGGGACTCATTATTACACACATAAAGCCATTTTAATGGTATCAATAAAACTATCCCACTTCTAAGAGTGAATAGAGTTTAGATGGAAAATCTCTCCTGAATTGACTAATTTGTATTGGTCTCTGCTCTTTGAAAATATTTTCAAATCTTCAGTCATTTGGCAGCATTTAAAAGCTTCCCTATTGTGAACGCATGCATAATTGAGTTTGAATAAATTATAGATTAATAAAGCCCCTGCACACACTGTTCATATTTGTGTGTAGAGCTGTGGATTCATCCTGCTCTGGTTGTAGGCTCAGGATGATTTAAGCATGACGACAAGAGTTCATCCTAAAAGAGTATTATTCTTATCCACAGTTAATGGCAGCTTCATCTCTACATGCTTGCTTCTAGTCGCCTGAGCTGCTGCTTTATCTCTGTATGTGCTCAAATCTAAATCAGGTTTTCAAACAGTATTTAAGAACAATTATTTCTGTCTGTTGAGCTGTTTGTTCACTCCTGCTTCCTGATGTGATGCCGGTGCCAGATTCTGACACACTTCTATTGCCGTGGCTCGTCCCAACCTCCAGACCTGCCTGATTCATCTTGGAGCATCTGCTTTTGTGACTCAATTTCTGTTACTGTGGATGGTCCTACATGGATTTGCACTTCCCAAAGACATCTTTGCTTCAGTACGCCTGCTTACCGTAGACGTGTGCCTAAAAACTGCTGCTGTATTCATGAATACTGTCCAGCGCTCATCTCAGGATCCTCATTCTCAGTTTGCTCATAGTGAACATTCTTTCAACACTCTTAGTACTATTTGACTTTATAGTACAGAGTTGTAGAAGAGTAATGGTTTATTGGTTTCCCTTTGAGCCTGGTTCCTCTCAAGCTTTCTTCATGTCATGCCAGAATTATTTTTTCTTTGCCATTGTTTGCTTGCTCATTAGAAATCTAAATCTTCATCCGGTTGAAGTTTACTGTTAAAAATGCCATACAAATAAAATTGAATTCAGTTCAATAATATACTAATCTCATTTTATTTATCTCTTCCTTTGCTACAGTTATGGAGGTGATAAGGTTTTAGGCCTAGCAGTTAACCAAATTGGCTATGATAGACGGAGAAGGTGGCCATTTTCCAAATTGCTAACAAATACTTATTCATTTATTGATAACGTTATACTATTCATTTATAGTTATATTCAATGTCATGAAACATCTAAGAGACAACTTAGTTATCACTTATAAGTACTATAAACACCAACCTCTTTTTTTTCTCTATCTCTTGACATTAATAAGATGAAACCTGAAAGTACAAACACCTTTGTCCTGAAGTCCTTCCCATGGTAGAAAACTTACTGACCTTTACAAGCACTGACACTGGAGACTCCTTCCATAAATGTTAAATGAACATCTTTTTACAGAATGCCTTACCAATACCAGTGATTAGATGTTTTCCATTGTTAAAATAACAACCATTTTAAATCCATTTATTATTGGCTTTGGATTATGTGTCTTCCACGCAGGTTAATCAGCTGTTTCAGCTGGATTCAGCTTCCCCCCTCCTCTAATAACTAATAAGCACTTCCTGACCAATCAGATTTGAGTATTCAACAAGGCTGTAGTATAATGTGTTTTACACTTTGTGGTCCTACTGAAGTTTCAGATAAATTACAGTGTCTAAGTTCCAAGCAGGGCAATTCACGTTGAAGCTGTAGATAAATATCTGTATTATATGCCTTCTGTGGCATTTATAAGCAGAGCAATGCAACGGTAGCTGACACATGTAGTGTAAATGGAATAATTTCTACATGGCTGCTATTCTTCTTTTTAACAAATGGAGGTTCTTGGTTTTTTCCCCCCCCTCCGTATAATAAATGCAGCCTTGCTGTTTGTTTAAATTGTGGATTTAACTCGGCAATGTTGTGAGGAGAGCCCCAAGGCACTGTAGCGTGCATTTAGGTTAAACTTATTCTCAGCAGAGCTTAAGTGCATAATCTGTAGGGAAAGTTCAAGTGATGTTTTCCTGGAGGAAAATGCAACAGAACAACAAACTCATTCATATTCAGATGCTGTAAATGCACAGGATACACACGGCTGGTTTAGCAGCGCGGATGAATATGCTATTTCTATTTTATTTATTTATTTCTCTATCATCAACTTCAGTAAAATGTGTGCATTTACCCTTTTTCGATACTCAAATTTTGTATAAATGCAAGACAATTTGTTTGTTGGTCATAAAAAAAAGTCCTATTGTTACACCTCTTCATACTATAGGGCCAGATGGGAAATACCAGATTGCCACCGGCCTCAGCTAGTCTTGAAGTAACTGTGAGAAGCGTTGCCGGCAACTACAACCGGTGAAAAGAGATAATTAAATGAAACGTTATGAGAGCACTTTACACTCCTTAAAAAGATTGCCTCTGCTTCTATGGTTGCTGGGCTTAGCTCGATTTGGTAAAGCTCTAGAAAAGTGGGGGCATCATATTTGAAAAACAAGACATCCTTAGTAAAAAGAGATATCTAATAAGAATGCCAGAGCATGGGAGAAGGCCTTGAGTGAGAGGAGGGGACAAGCTGAGGGATTTAAAGCATGGATTAGAGGTTCCCTGCCACTAGGATGCCACATTCACTGGCTTGCTAATGACCTGGTTAGCCTTGAATTTCCTCACCAGAGTCCTCTGTTGATTGAGTGCAAGTGGAGCGGGCCAGCAGGTTGGCATGAAGATATGGAGAATGTGACCTGTTATTGAGTTGTCAGACATGGCAAAGATGGCTAGAAACATATCCTTGCTATGAAGACTGTTAGAAGACAGGTCTCACAGCAAGGCCATCAGGGGAGCAAAGCTCAAAATCAGATTAATTAGCACAAGGCACATGACTTGTGGCTCATAAGCAGGGATGGTAGAAACCTCTTGTACTGATCTGCAACTCTAATACTTTCTGTCTCTCATACATTAGAATAATTGGTAAAAAGGTTGTCCATCATCTTTACAAATACACTGAGTCGTTATTTACCTCTGGGTATTAGAATGGTAGCATGTGGGCAGTATCTCTGAAAGACTGGAGCGATTTACAGGTATCTGTGGGTGGATAGTTAGGAAGCAGGAGTTATATTGTTTAATCAAACTGATTACATAAGCTGTGTTGCTTATTAGCTATGACTCTTCACAAACAAATTCTTTCAAAGTAGTCACTGGTGTTTATTTATTTAATTATTTATTTATTGTTTGGTTATTTGCACAGGTTTACTATAAGTCCATATACTCATACAGTATATTAAATCTTAGCTGGCTGGTTGGTGGGAATTGGCCAAGACTAAATTAGGAAGGGAAAAAAATGCAAATGCTTGATAAGACTTTGCAACGCTACATAGCATACATAGACTAACTACCCTCAAGGAGTAACACAGAACAGGTGGACACAATCAGGTAGCAAACCAATGACAGGATGGGGGTGGAAACTGGACCAAATCAGAAAGCAAAATATAAGCAGATTGCCCTTGACATCATGGAAACTGCAAAGTGAAAGGTGAATCTGTGACACATTCACTGTGTGAGAAAATCACTCTTAACTAGCAAGGTTTTAGGTAGACAGTTTTACCAGCACATTTGTAAAACTGGCTCCATAAGCAACATTATCTCTGCAGGAAGACAGCCTAGGCAAGATTAAAAAACTACATAAAAAATATTTTGATGTGAAATACATATTTTTGATGAAATATATTTTGACTGCCACATATACTGTATATTAAGCTTTATGATTAACTTATTTAAGCTTCTCAAAAGCCAGTGTTTTAATGTATATGGGATTAGCACTGCTTCCTTCCTCTTATGACGTTGCAAATTCATTTAAAGAGATTCAACCCTCATTTGCTAGTTTTTCTCTTTCATTCAACATCTATCATTTATATTGTTAAAGTGGAGCATGCTGAGTCAGTAATACAGTACCTAATGATTTGTATTACATCCTTTCAGTGAAATTTTGTTAAGGACAAAGTGAGTTACTCAGGGAGCCGATGGCAATGGCGTGTGTTAAGCCATTAAGCTATGGCAAGTCAAGTCTGTTATGTTGTAATGGCTTAGGGTAATGGTATGGGGTAATATTGTAATACGACATGCAGAACATTAAAATATCAGATACATTCCATTAAAAAGTCAATTTCATGCAAATGTTAAAGTCACGCATTGAAGCCGTAAAAGGCTTGACTATGTTTTAAATAGAGCAACAGGTCTTTCACTAAATGACAGAGTGCATTGAGTCATGACTTGGGAAATGAGGGAAATTATATAATTGTTTATTTGTATCTGTATTCTGATTACTGTTCTTTTCTGTAATTGAAGGATGGTAGGTATCTGCTGGTTTATTGCATACCTGTGTGCCATAATATATTATATAACACGTCATCTCATACACTTCCCATCATGGCGACAAAGATAGACTCAAGTTTAGTTTTATTATCTTTGACATTTACCTGGCATTTCACAAATAAGGGCTTAGAACTTGCAATTATATAACCTTTGTGTTCCTGCTACAACAGTTTTAATTGTAAACTAGTACAAAAATGCAAGTGTCAGTTTTCCAAATGAGGTGCACACATTATTTAACAAAAGCATATTGACATTATAATGGCCTCAACAAATAAAAAAAATAAAAAGTGGTTGATTGGAGAACAGTAGAACTTGCACTTCAAAGGTGATTACAAAAGGGAATTAATCAAGAAGTGCTGCTCCCTGCTTTCTATACGCTTGAACATGCATGGCGAGAGTGGGCCAACCTGCTAGACATACCCGTCTCCATTTCTAATCTCTGCTAACATTATTGCTTCGGGTTTGTAGAAGCATTATTTTATAGTCGTAATTTGTTTGATAGAGTTTTTGACTTTTGAGGTCATGCTACAACTCAATAGACCATGCCCGCTGACTTCAGTTTGACTGTATAAAAGCATACAAGCTTAGCTACTCAATGCAAAGTCTTGTGAAGGCCCGTAACATGAGAGAGAGAAAGCATGACAGCTGCCAGAGTTTGCAAGACACACACACACACACACACACACACACACACACACACACACACACACACACACACACACACACACTATTATATTATTATATTGGACTGTATTTTGGAATTGTTAATAAAGACTTTCTGCACATGGATCCTAACCAACCTCTCTTGGTTCAATCTTTTAAAATATGTATATACAGTATGTATTGCTAGGCTGATGTAACACTATCTAGAACTAGTAAAGTTGATTATACCCAACTAAAGTAACTAAAATGAATTTACTTTTATTACAGAGTGTAATAACTATGCTCACTGGAATAACTTTATTAAATCTGCCCATTTTTTCTATGAAGAAGCTGCTGCATGTTAGAGACACAGCTGAAGCTGCACTTCCTTTTGTCTAGAAATATCTGAGAAGGAGAAAGGCTTTGGGAAGCCATTGGTGATGATGCTGTGCACTTTTAAAGTGACCTGGTGTACCATTTAAGTAGGAATTAAAACCTGGTGGGGGAAAGGCTAAATTCTTCAGAATTCATTGAATTGAATTTTACCAAATTTGAATACACCTTTTGTCATACTTGTCAACTATATTTGACTAAATTATGATTAAAAATATGTTTTCATCCAAAGACTATGACTAAAATTAGGGCAATGTTTTAATTTTTCTATCACAAAAATATGCAAATTGCACCAAACAGAAATTTCGGTTACATACACTACTGTCTGATCTTATTTCTTACTCATCTTAACAAGAGTGCCTTAATCCACTAAACCTGTAAAACAAACAAAACAGCAAACCCTAGAAGTAATACTTTACAACTGGTTTGGAATAACTGGCGTAAAATTTGTTAGATAGGATGTAAAGTAGTAGTCTGGATTTAAGCTTCCATCTTCAGTATTTACCTGTGAGGGAAATGGGGTCTAATGAGGGTGAATAAGTAGGCATATCTGTGCTCAGCGTAATCCATCCTGAGAAAAAAAAAAAAAAAAAAGCCGCGCCTGCTGCTCGAATGAGCTGTGCTCTGCTTTGCTCAGTGAATGATGAGTGGGGGCTGTGTGATTATAAAGACATCTTGTCTTGACTACCTGCCAGAAAGGTAGGAGGTGTATGGTTCATCCCAGCCTTGACCATACGGTGTCCTAAAGGAGATTACACGTGTTGCTTCCTGCAAATGAGCTTCCTGGTATTCCTTCACTAAACGATCAGATCATAATGTAGCTTTAGGTGATGATATGCTGCTGGAGTGGTAATTTGCACATGGAAAGTGTAAAGGTACACTAAAAACATAATCTTTTACATTGTCACTATGCCAGAAATCTTTCTATATGTAGCACTTGCATAAATAAGCTCTGCCAAGCAGGTCATGGTAATTATGGTTTATGTCAGTTTTTTTTTTTTTAACTTGCAGGAGGCATAGGAGTGTGCAGAATGCAAGTGTTGTGCATATTTATTAGAGCTTTCCACAGTTTTTTTATGCTTCTACCAATGACTGGTAGAGCCATTATTTTTGTGGTTTGTCCATCCATCTATCCATCCATCCATCCATCCATCCATCCATCCATCCAAGTGGTTGAATGGTTGTGGGCAATCATGAGGTCTATCATACACAAGTGAAGTCTATTATACGTAACAAAAATATTTGGCTCAGAATGCCTTTTTAGAACTTACTTTACAAGAGTACCCTACTTGAACATGGGAATTTATTTGAAATCCATGATTTCATGATTGGCAGGTTCATTCATCCCTGCATTGCAGGCAGACACACCCCTCAGTTGGCAAGCCACTGGTGAAGGGAGTAGAGGGAGATTTTCTTGCCACAAGCTGTGGACATGTACCATCTTGTTTTGGTCTGAGAGGTTTCTAGAAACTAAAAATCAAAATAATTTAACTAAAATAACTTTGGGACTTTTAATTTTGACACTTAAGTACAGAAAAAAGCATGTACTTTTGTACTTTAACTCAAGTAGAAATGTAGATAGAAGACTTCTGCTTTTACTTGGGAAGCATGTTATCAAAGGTATCTGTAATTTCACTCAAGTACAAGATTTCTGTTCTTTGTCCACCAGTGCAACTTAATAACTCAATATTTTAACTTAAAATATCTCATTATTTTGAAATATTTTCTCATATTATTATTTCAACTTAAATTTTAACACACACAATATATCAATAAGACTAATTTATTGAATATTAGCTTAGAGTTCTTATTCCATATGCTGTTTCCCAGATAGTAAATAATCCAGGGGATGCTTTATTGGAATACATTTGACACATTTATGTCATCTTCATGATTTATGACTTTATGATTGGTAATGTGCTTAATGCATTCAGATACAGAACTTCAAATTCAATACTGTCAAAATCCACTATGACCATTATGGAATTTGTCAATTTAAGTGTTCAGAGTCAAAATAATCTATTGAAATAATGAGATAATAATTAAAAATAATGAGGTATTAATAATGAGGTTGAAATAACAAAATAATATTTGTTAGAATAATGAGTTTAAATGGTAACAATGAGGTATTAGGTCAAAATAATGACTTAGCACCTCATCATCTTTCTTCCGTAGGAAAATGGTACAGGTGATAATGAAAAGGTAGTTCCAGGACCAATATCTCACAAAGAACCAACAGGAATTCTAACAAGTCTGACAGATACCACTGGATTTTCTCAATGTAGACAGATGGAAAGCTGCATATGCCAATCCTGCCCCTCATTCTACCACTTTCAAATGAGGTGGCTTGTGTGAATTTTTAGCCTGTGCTTAAAGCAGAGATGCCACAATGCTAGTCACCCAGAATCTCTTGATATGATGAAAGCTTTAATTATACTTTGCATGCCACAGCACCATACGTGTGCTCTGAATGCTGCACAATGCAGCTGTATCATAATGTGCGCAGATTGCAGACAAAGTGTATTGATATATTGAAGATCGCTTTTATTTCAGCCCCCCACTTCCCCAGCACCATGTTCACTTGCTGAAATTCTGGATTCTTATTTCTACAAATGTGTGACATGAATAGCCAAAAGTGTTCATTTTTTTGTCTATAACATGTACCTCTACTTTATGAAACCAAAAATATATTTTGCCAGAATGTCATGGAAATGTGGAAATTCCCCATACTTCCCAACATATATACAATCAAAGGTTAAACAGATAAAAAGAGGGTGTGCTGAGGCATGTAAAGGTAATAAGGGGACATGCTGTGTGCCACTGTGGTATCATTGCCAAGGCTCGTGTAGAATGAAATGTGCACAATTGCCAGTTGATATAGCTGGGAGGTCATCTACTTCAGAGCTTTTCAGTCAATCCGCACCAACACATACTGTCTTAGGCTCAAGTGGATAAGTTTTCTGACCCCGTTTGACCTTTAGCTGGATCTTCTGTTGGTGCCTGACATAGTGTATTAGCAGCAGAGATGTCCAGAGCAGTGAGCAGAGGATTTAATCTCAATCTATTATTGACCTGTACTAGCAGAAAGCAGCCCCTAAGGAAACAATGCTATTTTTATGCCATTACATCACGGTCTAATGGAGCATTTTGTTGCAATACAAACTCATAGATCATAACAAATGAGGCAAAATGGTACCAAGTAATCGCACAAGCAATAAAACAAGGACTCCATTTAGCAAAAATTGAGTTGAGCTGAATTGTTTGTGCTCATTTGTTTGGATAACTGAAATATCACTGTCTCTCTAGAGGGAGTCTAGGAACTATGATAATTGTGAGAAAGTTCAGTGTGGGACTGGATGGTTATAGCAAATAACTAACTAAATAAATGCTTCTAATAGCATCATCTTTTATAAAATATATTTCTGTCTTCTTGGCTCACTACTCATTAAGTGCTGTTACAGAAAAAAAAAATCAAAAATAGGGTAGTTTGATTTATTATTACCAGATTTATTGTTACCAGCCTGAGGTTTTGCAATAACAACCTGCCCCAAAGTGTTTTTTCAGTTTACACCACAGCAATTTACTAATGTTTTTTTTAAATTTATTAATGAACAATACTTCATACTTTTTATCCATTTATAGTTACACTTAATGTCAATCCTTCCACAGATTCGCTTTTTTCTCTCTCTTTTGAAGTTATTAAGAAATAAAAACGCATGTGGTGATGTTCCAGAAAACCAGAAAGTACAACGTCCTCTGGACTGAAGACTTTCCCTTGGCACAAAACTTGCTGTCTGTTAACTGACGCTGGAGACTCCTTCCATAATGCTAACTAAACACCTCCTTAAAGAAAACCATATAGGTGATTAGCTGTTTTTTTCTTTGTTAAATTGCAAGGTGTTTTAAATGTATTTATTATTAGACTTATATAAAGTTACAGATTATATATAGATTATTGTGGCATGTCTGCTATACAAGTCACTATGCACGAGCTGTTCATATAGACACCATAACATATTAAAAGAAGGTCATTAATACAATCCTGTGCCTTGAATTACTGTCAGAGCTGCTGTTATAGAAAATTAATCAACATCTTTTGAACAATCAGAATTAAGCATTCAATAGAACTGCGGTATAAAGAATGTAATACCATTGTATAGGTGTCTTGGTGCCTAGGCATGTAAAAGAAATTACTCCTTTAGCTAGTAGAATAATAGATCATTGCAGAGATCAGGGCTGCATTTGAGAAAGCAGAGGTTATGAATAAACCAAGTCAGGTACCTCAGCATCTGTATTCTTCCCATTCTCGATACAAAGGTTGCTCAAAACCTTGGGAACTTGCAATCTGAAATAAAATCATAAAAACAGTGCCTGCAGAATTTAGGGAGATGAGAATCTAATCACATTCAATCAATATCAGAAATGGCATGCCCTTTTATCAAACATCTTGCTGAGGTGGAGGCTCAACTTATCCATCATGCTTTATACACAGTATATGCAAATTTAGTGGATTGCCCTTTTTTCTCTCGAAAATCTCCAGTGTTGTAGCTTTTTATAGCTTACAATATTGTGAAGGTCTTACATCCCAGGAAAGTAGTATGCCAGGGTGGTAGAAAATTGCTGTCATTGAAGCCCATTTTTTGCACATTTTCACCATTTTCCTGGAATATATTTCAGCCATTATTCATTCTTAAATAGCTATTATTTAGAATATTATATACCTGCCATTTATATAGGTGGTTATTATCAGAGACAGCCCTGTCAGCATTTTTGCCAAGCCTTTCCACTTTCCTTTCTTTTGCCCATGTTGCCAGCTCTACAAATTAATGTGATTAGGGCTATCTGACATGTGGTTAATTAAGTGGAAGGTGGCGTTTTGGAACCTTCGAAACCACAGATGTGGAACCTAGGCAATTCAAACAGGGATTCAGGGTTGAATATAAGATTTTCCTTACTTTCTATTTTGAATGAATAAATATAGAAGAATACATCCTGTGAATAACATTATTATTATTATTATTATTATTTTCCTTACATATTATGTAGTACTGGTGATGCGTATCAACATTTAATATTTTAATAATATACTCACCATCCATATTATTAGGAACACCAGTACACCTACACATTCATGCAGTTATCCAGTCAGCCAATTATGTGGCAGCAGTGCAGTGCAAAAACTCATGCAGATACAGGTCAAGTGCTTCAGTTAATGTACACGTCAGAATTAAGTGTGATCTCACTGACTTTGATGTTGGCATGGTTGTTGGTACCAAATCTGTAGTTGGTGCCCTGATGATCTCCTNCCTGTGAGCAGAGGTTCTGCAGGCTGAAACACCTTGCTGATGAGAGAGATCAGAGGAGAATGACCAGACTGGTCTGAACTGACAGGAAGTCTATAGGAACTCAATTAAACCCTCTTTACAGCTGTGGTGAGCAGAAAAGCATCTCAGAATGCACAGCACATCAAACCTTGAGGTGGATGGGTTAAAACAGCAGAAGACTGCGTCAGGTTCCACTCCCATCAGCCAAGAACAAGAATCTGAGGCTATCATGGGCACAGACTCACCCAAACTGGACAGGTAAAAATTAGAAGAATAAAAAAACTTGTCTTTTTCTTATAATTTTTAACTGTCCTGTTTGGGTGAGTCTGTGCCCATGATAGCCTCAGATTCTTGTTCTTGGCTGATGGGAGTGGACCCCAATGTGGTCTTCTGCTGTTTTAGCTTATCCACCCCAAAGTTCAATGTTTTGTGCATGCTGAGATGCTTTTCTGCTCACCACAGATGTAAAGTGTGATTATATGAGCTTCTATATCCTTCCTGGCAACTCAAAACAATCTGGTCATTTTCCTCTGACCTCTCTTATCAACAAGGAGATTCCACCCACAAAACTGCTGCTCACTCAATGTTCTTTTTTGCACCATTCTGTGTAAACCACAGAGACTGTTGTGTGTGAAGATCCCAGGAGATCAGCAGCTTCTGAAATAGTCAAACCAGCTCTTCTGGTACCAACAACCATGCCAAGATCAAAGTCATAGAGATCACGCTTTTTCTTCATTCTGACGTTCAACTTGAACATTAACTGAAGCTATTGACCTGTATCTGCATGATTTTATGCATTGTGCTGCTGCCATATGATTGGCTGATTAGGTAACTTCATGAATGTACAGGTGTACTGGAGTTCCTAATAAAGAGAACAGTGAGTGTATACTTAAATAATATATTTACTTAAACATTCAGCTTCATTGTCCATGTATTTTTAATTTTAGAAGCAGCTGTAGTGCCCGTGTGTCTTGACCATAGGTCAAAATTGTTTGGCAGGAAGCATACGCATGTGACTGCTGAGCCCCTTCTTTTTTAAAAAGGTAGAAATACACTCAAATGGTGTCAGAAGATTGTTTTTCATACTCTAGCACTATGTAAATACAGATAGACAGACGCAAATGAATAATTTATTTGTATTATGAAATAAAATACACCAAAAAAGAATTTCCATTTCACAGAATTTCCATTTCTGCCTTACTATGCAAAAACACAAACACATAATCCCAATCCCTAAACAAAATGACACTCTACAACTAATGAAACAAATATACACAAATAACAAAACTAGAAGAATCTAGCAAATAGAAGTCAAAGGGAGAGAAGAAAATCGGTCAAAGGGAGAGTCTGAAAATACAAGTACATGGTACACAAACAATAAACTAGCAACCAATTTGCCACAGTAGCCACACAATGTTCTTGATGATGATGATGATGATGATGATGATGATGATGATGATGACAAAGTGGTGGACTGGATTGCAGGAACTGGACTGGACATCTGGAAAACCTGGGCTCAACACATAACAACAAACAGACAGAATACCAGAAAATAGGGCCATAACATTGTTCTCACCAATGACTGAGGAAATACTATAATGAGTTGGTGATTCATTTATTTGTTCACCTTCAGTAACTATTATTCTGGTCAGTATTCTGGTCAGTATCACATGGATCCAGAGCCTGCACTGGGCATGAGGCAGGAATATACACTGGATGACACATAAATCCTTTGCAGGGTACCATACACATTCACAACTATTGCAATGTAATGTATTCAGTGCACCTACTTGCATGTTTTTGAGAGTTTGGAGAAAACTGGAAAGCCTGGAGGAAATTCCACACAGACAGCAACTCGAGCTCAGATTCAAACTGGGAACACTCAAGCTGTGATGGCGCAATGCTACCTGCTGTACTACCATGCTGCCACAATTTGCTAATGTGTAGGTTAATCAGTACAGTGCACTACAATTAGCCTCCCCTTAACTCATGCCACTTCATTTGATGCAGGAATGATGCTGTCAAGATGAAGTAGATGGTGGGCCTGATAATTATTTTTACTTCAAATACTTCATAGGCTTTGATTACATTTAATTTCATGAGTGTCAACATTCATAAGTTAGAACACAACATATTCATAACTGGACAAGTGTTGTTATTGTCGCTGATCTTAAGGTGACCGCAGAACACTCATGGCTCCTACCCATGCACATTAAATGGTAGTCTGTATGCATAATTTGGGTAATAACACCTGCCCTGTGCTTATCATATTCACAATTCACTACCTATAAAGACAACAAAAAAATGTACTATAGCTAAGATATTCTGGATCAAGTGCTATTTTATAAGCTGCCGAATAATAAGGATGAACGTATTGTTAAATTACACCAATTTTACAGTGATTAATGTGGTAATTACAACTAGGACTATTCATGCAGCAATATATTGCCAATGCACTAGACTCCTGTTGGAAGTTTATTTCAGTGCTTGCCATCTGCTCATTCATGTATCATCATATTAGTCTTTTTTTCAGTTTTGTATGGTACATCTTATTATATTTGACAGCAAAGAAAAAAGGCTGTTTCCTTCAATGATTTGGATAAATGTTCTCTTTCTCTCTTGAAGAGATGATGATATCATGGCTGACAGTTTTGATGTTCTTGTATACTTTCTCTGTCCCTAAGCAAAGAAACAGGGTTTTTCAGCAAAAATACTGAATAACAAACTAGTAGTGGGACCACATTGGACACAATAATACCAGTAATTTGACCATATGTGTATGTGTGTGTGTATATATATATATATATATATATATATATATATATATACTCCTGAACAAACCTCCTGACCAGGGGAAACATTCCAAGAATTCGCATCTGGTGGATCATAACCAGGTTGTAAGAACTGCTTCAAAATGTCAAAAGAAGAAAAAGGAGCAAGAGACAAAAAAA
>CM074954.1:6297399-6313163 GCA_037577455.1 Pangasius macronema | reverse complement strand
TGCAGTTTTCAATAAATTGCCTACTCTCTATTTTTTGTCTCTTGCTCTTGTTTATTCTTTTGGCATTTTGAAGAAGTTCTTACAACCTGGATACAATCCACCAGTGCGAAGTGTGAATACTTGTAATATTTTCCCTGGTCTTAAGAATTGGTTCCGGAGTGTATGTGTGTATATATATATATATATATATATCACCCAGCTATATAACACCAATACCAAGGGCTTCAGGGTGGGGTAGTAGTGGAAAATGATTTTTCTGAAGAATCAATATGGATGACACTGTTATAAAACGAGAGAGAGAGAGAGAGAGAGAGAGAGAGAGAGAGAGAGAGAAGCATGCTATATATTCACCACCACTAGATGTGTCATTACTTTACTTTACTTTAGTCATTGGGAACCCTCTGAAATTTGAATTAAGAAATCCATTTGAACTATTTGCATGAAGCACAGCATTCATATTTATTTGTAACTAAAGTTTCAATTTATGATTATGTGAGTAATTATTTTTCCATTTTAAGTAATGCAGCTCTGTCAACTCCAATCCAAATGTAGTTGCCTTTTTGCTGTCTTTCAGATGAAAAAGTGACCCAATGAAGTGGAGTATAACCTTGTCAGTGTGCCAAAATAGAAGTCACCTTGGCTCGCTCTTCCAAGAGCAGAAGGAGAGAAAGAGAGAGAGACGGAGGGAGAGATAGAGCAACGCCTCTGACTGTTTGTTCACAGTAGGGAGGCAGGGAGGTCAGTAAACAAACCATGCTGCATTTCTGCTGCTGCTATTTGTCAAGTCCTGTACTGTAAGTGTGGCTTGTTGCATCTTCATTGCTACTAGCTATCTAAACACTTATTTCTTTGTTGAGATCTAGTCAAAATGTAGGTAGTTATTTCTTGCCATCTCCATCACAAACGCTGGATCTAAATAACACGCCCAAGCCAACTGGAAATAAAGACTTGCATGTCCTTAATAAGGATGGTGCTCGTATAGCTGTTTATGCTGTGTACAATGTGTATTTTTAGCAGGAACTTCCATCAAGGTTTCTTTAAACCTAAGTCGGCTCATAATAATGCTGTAGGGCTTGTAATTTCTTCCCTATGGATTGCTGGCTCACTGAGAAAGCAGGTTAATTGTGTAGTATAGGAAAAGCCATTCTGTGACCTTGATGAGTTGGTGCAAACTTTCTCTCTCTTTTTTCATCAGGTTACTCTTCAGCATGTTGCAGTTGCATAATAAAATGAGTTGGATAGCATTCAAAATCTGAAAGGGATATAGAGTATAATATAGTGAAATACATACTAGCACATTAAGGGTAAGAACATGCCTACACTAATTATTGAAGTGTGGTGTCAACATGACATGAAAAACGGTTTTCATATATATATATGTCTTACCGTGTGCATCATTGCAAAATGCAGTTGGCTTCAGGCCTAAAAACTGTGCTTTGATTCTTTGAATAGTAATTATACCCCAAAACATTTTTTTTTATTTAAAAATGGAAATGAATTGTTTTGTAAGAATGAATAGCATTAGTCCAGCTGAAAGTTAAGACATCGATCCAGACTATAAAAAAGTGCCCACCTGATTCAGCTCTGTAAAGCAATATTACCACCCTTTGGTGATAACAAGCTTCACCCATCCTCATACTGTTTTTTCTTGTTTGATAGAGTTTAGTTCATTGCTGCCTACATAAAAAAGCTCTGACTGTACTGCATATACAACGACCACAAACATATCTCTGGGGTAGGAGCAGTGTCAAATTTGGTGGATTGAATTCATGGCATTATGAATACTAATGGATGTTGGGATAAGAATAATGAGATAGTCATCAAGGTAGTGTTAATAGTGCTATTACTATACATATCAGTGTTAGTCTGCTATTGCGCAGAAAGATTTACTGTATCTGTCTGTGCTATTATTATATCAACAGTTCATTTTTGGACATTTATCACTGTAACTCATAAACAATGTAATAAATACCAAAAACAGTCCTGAGATAAGGACAACACGGTTTGCACCATTCTTCAATAAATCTCCAAGAGCTGCATGTACTCCATCAACCGGAGGCTCAAATTGATAAGTCTATGAGCCAACTGCTTGTTCACCCCGCTCATTATCATTATCAAACAAGTGCAATTCTTTTAGAGAAAAGTCCTCCACTTCAAATGATCTCTTACTACCACTATTGATGTTGTCTGGTATGAGCATAAAGCTTTATTCACGTGACTTGCTAATGCTGAGAGACTCTCCTTGTCACACTTCCTGTTACTTATGTCACATACTGTGTGCCACCTGAGCACACACTTTTTTTCAAATTTGCACAGAGGACAGGGAAAACAAAAATTAACCTGTAATTACTCTTTAAGTAGTCAGGGAATAATCACAACTTTTCATCAAAGAAGACAAGTCACTTAAATGCCAATTTTGCTTTATTGTCATCTACAGCAGCGTCCATTATATAATCATTAGAAGTCATTAGCCAGTGACCTGCTGCTACACTGGCATAACCACATGTGGCCACATTGACAGCCAGTCAGTGAGCTCTAAAGCTCTTAGTACGCCTGGCTGTCCACCACTTGACACTTTTCTTAGTAATTTCTACTCTGCCATCTGGCATGGTTCACATCTTACCCCTGAGAGAGGATTAGTTTACACACTCCTGTCCCAGAAATGGCAACAGTTTTACTCTGGAACATGAAGGAGGAGGAATACTGTAGTCAGAAATGATCAGAGAGCCTGATATTGGCTTTACCTAGAACAGATTGCATGAAGTATATTCAATTAATCCTGCATGTCACCGGTTCTCATACAATCTTCAGATAATAATGTAATATATATTAGTGCATGGTGTTTGAGGTAAAATGCATAATCCAAAGCAGCTAAATGACCAGTAACTTGTGAATATTAAAGCCATTAAATTTAAGGTCAGCATAAATGCAATAATTAAATAACAATTGTGCTGAATGCCATATTGATCAGTCTTAGATAATCCAAAACTTACAGATATTTTTTGTAAACCATGAATAAATACCAATAGGACATTATTGCAGTCATCATGGGGAGTTACTATTCATGGTCAATTGTGACATAACGAATGGCAAATATAAAATTAACCAAATAAAGTATATGTAATTTCCTTGTATGCCACAAAACCAACTATTGGCACAATTTTAAAAATGACAAAAATGATGCAGTGTGCACAAAGAAAAATAGAGCTTTAGAAAACATGAAAAAGGAAATTGACAAGAATATACTAGACAGTTCTCACAATGCACAAACATATACCCATCTCTGGAAGCAAAGCGTAGTCATTATGTACAACTTCACCAAAGTATTAATCTTTTTGCTATTTTGGACTGTTGTCATGTTGCATCAAGCCACAGGTAAGCCACATACAGTAAGACTGAGAGGGTTTTAACGCTCCATGTATGGAAATATTCATTTTGCTCAATGCAGCAAAAAATAAAAATAAATAAAAATAAAAAATACAAGTGACCTAATACAATTCTGTTGGGAAAACAAAGATTAAGGAGACTGAAATGTCTGGTTGACTGGTGTAGTATACTGGAATGGTAGATGCTGCTCCTGAAGTTGGACCACCTTGTCCTACCTCTGGGTCTTTGGCGTGCCCTGAATGTATGCTGTCATAAGAACTCTTCAGTTCTTGGTATGGGTATGACTCAAATGGTCACATAGCCACAATCAGGCAGATGGTACACCAGGACACAAGAAGGACTGAAATCTGGTAGACCAGGCTGCTTTTAACATCTAATGGACCATGCAGTTAAGGTCTATGTTTCAGTTCCTGCAAGGAGGGAGAGACAGATTTAGCAATGATACGTGGAATGCATGAGATATTCTATAGGAAGGAGGCCAGTAGAAGTTTGTAAATTAGTCCCATCATCTTATCTATATGTACAAAAGGGTGTTATTTGTGCCATAGTTCAGCATATAGCCTCTGTCATCTCATGGTCTGTTGTAACTGGAATTGAGCTGCTTCCACATTTCCTGGCTTCTATGTATCCAGTTGTCTACTGAAGGCCCACCTGGCCAAGGGGAAAATGGGAGGCTGGTAGCCTAATACACTCTGGAATTAGGTCACCCCTTTCAGGCTTGGTTAGTGAGTGTGAAATTAAAAAGGGCCCAGCAGGTCCAATGAAGATTTAAGTAATTGGGGCTTGCATATCCGAAGGTTTAGTAGTCACTTAGCATGAGAAATGGGTGTGCACACCCTTAAACCAACATTTCCACTTCTTCAGGTTCAGGATTTTTGAACATTAGGATTTCTCTCAGTCAGAACTACTTTTTGCATGAGTAGAATGTGCAGAAAATAAGTTTTGTCTGGTCTGCTGTAGTGTGTGACAGTACAGCTCCAGCGTTAAGTGTCTACTTAAAAGGCCAGAGAGCACAAGATCAGAATGTCTTCTAATGAGAGTAAAGGTAAACTGTTCCTTTAGAGCACAGGGAGCACTTAATACTATGTCAGCCAATTTGAGAGTTTTGGGCTTACCTTTCTGTAGCAAGGTTACCTGCAGTTACGTGATGCTCAGAGAAGGTGAATGTGGACCTAAGTGGAGGGATAGGTCTTTTGGCTAGTGAGGTTTCATGTGGCCCTCAAGTCAGTCCAAGACAACCAAGACAAACTGACTAGCACTGTGAATTTTCTATTACTGGAACAATGATGGCACTGATCTTTTGTGGTGAATCCGCAGCTCTGAAAGCACTCTTTCACACTGCAGTGGTTACAGTGGAATTCACTGCTAATGAATGTTTTATGTGGACTAGTCCACACCTCAGCCGATAACCTTATCTCATCTCCATTGCTTGATGCTCATTGTTTGCAAAGCATTTATAAGTGGAAATGAAATTAAAATAGGCATTATGTGAAGCCTGAAGTCTACCAGGTCTCACTGAGAGTTGAATGAATTGACAAAGTGTGAGCAGATCTACGGATATAAGCTCTACTTACAGCATTCCAGTGAGGTGAAATGGGGTTTTTGGCTTGGGTTTATTCCTCCCACTTTCTTAACAGGTGCAGCAACTTATTATATAATCTGTGGCTCCTTGTCTTGGCGATAGCAGTTTGTTTGCCTGTATGTTTCCCTAAGGAGCCATGATCGAAGACCTTGAGAAACAACTGCTCAAACTGCTGCAAGGATAATTTCAGGGCAGATTGTTGGTCATGTGGAACATGACCATGCCAAATGTGGGTGCTCTTTCACTAAGGAGGGCCTTGTCCTCATCAGTCTAGTAGGTCGAAGTTAAAATCTTCAACTGAGGTCACAGATTGCAGTTTGTGAACCTCTGCTGGATTCACTGTGAAGGTTTCTGTTACGAGCAAGGCAGGGTTGGGAGAATCCATGTGGAGTAATGGCAGTAAGCAGCAGGTGATTAGTAACTATAACAGTAACAGAATTCAGACTGAGATATCGGGTGGACTGTGGTACTGTGCTGCTCTGGCATGTAGAAATGAAGTGCAGAGTGTTTTACTATTTAAGGGTTTTATTTAAGCTGTAAGGTATGACTGATGCAACGAAGGAGTCATCCCAAAAAAAAGGAGGAGGAAAAAAGTCAAACCCAAAGCTGCAAACTGTATTTCATCAGTTTGACACAATCAGCAACACTTTGTTTGAAGGATACTTATACTGTACCTTCATAACACATTCATAAGCATGGAATACATATTTTATAAAGCAATACTAGAGGATTTATGGACTTACATCAAAACGCTTGAGATGGCATAAAATGTTTTTATGAAGTATATTACTTTATCTTTTCATGAAATAGAAAAAAAGATGAAGCCTCAATTATGGGCATACTAACAGCACATTTATGAAGCTTTGAGACATCTATGAAGTGTCTACCTCTCATCTATCCTTTTAAGAGGTAGATCAAATGTATCTGCTTCTTGAAGTAAATTGGATTGAATGCTCTTCTGCTCATCCATGTGATTTAACTATGAAGCTTCATTCCAATACAACTTCACTTATTTATGAGGCACATGTCCTCCTGAGACCCAGAAGGAAAACGGTTTCGACATTTAGAAATCTTTTAGACAATTTAAGTATTGTGGGTGAAAGAAACGGTATGGCAAAAAAAAAGAAAAGAAAAAACTGTTATTTCATTATTTTTATCACCTGTCCCTGGACATCAGGTCTTGTTTGATCACAGAATGTAGTGATATTGTATTCATTTTCATGTGGATTTCTGTTAAAATGTATTTTCTTTTCATGAACATTAAAAACAGTTAGATGAAAGAAACACATCTGAGCACTAAAACATCAGTTTAAGAAATGACATCTCATAGTGGAGCTTTTTGATTAAACTGCATTCTGCACACTTGATAGTTACCTAAAGCTGAGTTGTTATGCCTCATCACACATGACACTTACAACAGATCATACATGGCACATGCAATGAAGCAGGAAGCAGGTTTTTTTTTTCTCTTTGAAACACACAAAAACATGTTACACTTTATTGATGTTTTCTTTTTGCGTTCTTCTCTCCTGCACCATGATGCATGTACTGCCTCCACCATCTTTGGCAAATGGAATGCCCTGTATTTTTTAACATCATCATTTGGCTGTGGTTCCTCTTCTTTGTTGGAATGTGCTCTTCGTCATCAGTGCTCATCTCATCATCATCACTGGCCACCTTGACCACCCTGTTCCTGAGCACTCATTTCTTGAGAAGTTGATAATTCTTTTACTGAAGTGCACAATAAACCACTGCCATGGCACAAACTGTTATGCTGAACACGCTGTCCATGATTCCGACTGGAATTTGAACTACTTGCAACTTAAATTGTACAATAAGTGAACGATTTCATAAAACATGAGGAACCAAAAATTGTTAGGAACAAATTGGAAAATTTGCTAGTGAAGCTAGAAGTTCACTGCTAAAAAATGTTGGATTAGAACTATTTTCTTTTGTGTGATTCACTGATCAGTTTTATTATGGATATAATAGGCTTTATACTTTAGAAAATAATGTCTTACTCTGCTTGTATACACTAGGGACATAGATAGATAGATGGATGGATGGATGGATGGATGGATGGATGGATAGACAGACTTTATTGATGCCACGAGGGAAATTTGTGTTAAAAAAAACTTGTGTTACAGCAGGGTGGTTATAACCGAATACAAGTACATTATTCATATTGAATAGATAGAGTGGTTTAAATGGATACAAATACAGATATGATTAGGAGATGATTTGCCAGATTTACAGAGCATCCATTTGCCAGATTTACAGAGCATCCGGTTGAGACTAGAGGTGTGCACTGGGACTGGGATTCCGGTTTAGGCCATGCCTACCTAAAATCCAAATACTGTTATCGATTCAAATATTCGGAGCACTAAACAGATACAGATCTGCGCGTATATACACCAAAAAACCACCTGGCTAATATTGTGTAGGTCTCCATTGTGCCACCAAAACAGCTCTGAACTGTCAAGGCATGTCAAGGGAACCTTTTCATAGTACCTGAACTAATTGTGGAACTACCCACTTTTAGGCATTTTCACACCTCCGGAACTGGGTGCGATTTTAGTACCGGACTGCCTTTTTTAAGAACCAAATTAGCTCCTACTCCGGAGCAGGGTCTAACCAGCACAACTGACCAAACACGTACGAAAAAGCCCTCACCCTCCATGATTTAAAACGCTGTGTAAACATACTATAGTGTCAACTTATTTCGCTTTACGTATACATTCTATGTCCATTATTGTGAATCCCGCGAGACACAACAGAAACACAGCTCCGATCACAGCGCCCTCCATCCTCAGGTTGCTTTCGTTGTTCTTCTTTGTGTCCGTTGTTGAATGCTGCGCACAAATGATGTTGCTGTCGACTGGCTTACATCACTTCCTAGTGCCCACTGCCGGTAACCCTTTAAATGGTACTGGGAAATAGTTCATGCAAAATCGCCCAGTACTTTAGTACTGTAAATTTAGTTCTGAAACTAAAGTGGTGTGAAAGGCCCTATGGACTCCACAGGACCTCTGAAGGTGTGCAGTAATATCTGGCACCAAGATGTTAGCAGCAGATCCTTTAAGTCTTGTAAGTTGCGAGGTGGGGCCTCTATGAATCAGACTTCTTTGTCCAGCATATTTCAGACATGTTAGATCGGAATGAGATGTTTCCCAAATCATCACTGCAATTTTTGCAGTGTGGCAGGGCGCATTATCCTGCTGAAAGAGGCCACTGCCATTAGGCAATACTAGGGTGTGAAGGGGTGAAGTACAATGAAGGGGTGTACTTGACCAGGCCACATTCTTCCATTGCTCCATGGTCCAGTTCTGATGCTCACATGCCCATTGTAGGCACTTTCGGCAGTGGACAGGGGTCAGCACGGGGACTCTGACAGGTCTGCCGCTACGCAGCCTCACATGCAGCAAGCTGCGATGCACTGTGTGTTCTTACACCATTCTATCATAACCAGCACTAAATTTTTCAGCAGATTGTGCTACAGTAGCACTTCTGTGCAATCAGACCAGATGGGCTAGCCTTCTCTCCCCACACGTGTCAGTGAGCCTTGGGCACCCATGACCCTGTAACCAGTTCAATGGTTGTGTTTCCTTGGACTACTTTTGGTAGGTATTAACCACTGCATACTGGGAACACCCAAAACAGACCTGCTGTTTTGTAGATGCTCTGACCCAGTCGTCTAGAAGTCACAATTTGACTCTTGTCAAAGTCACTCAGATCCTTATGTTTGCCCATTTTTCCTGCTTCCAACACATCCACTTCAAGAGCTGACTGTTCACTTGCTAATATGTCCCGCCTTTTGACAGGTGCCATTTTAGCACGATAGTCAATATTATTAAAATTACACGTCAGTGGTTTTAATGTTATGGCTGATCAGTGTATACTCCTTACAAAACACGTATATACACACACACACACACACACACACACACACACACACACACACACACACATTTTCTGTATAAAAGCCCTCACTGTATTCATACATTCCCCTCAAGATGCTCAGAAAGACAAAAAATTAGACAAATTTGTCAGGCAGACAAAACCATCGAGCAAAAATAACAATCATTGGAAAAGATGATGTCAGACGTGGCGTGTGTGTGAGTATTGATCAAAAAGATCACAAAAAAGGAACACACATAAAACCAGGACTCCCATAAAGCTAGAAAAATGTCACCATTATGAATTTTTTCAGTTGCACTCTGCTGGACAGTTTTGTCTCTGCATGTAACTCATCTTTCTTGTGGTGAGTCTCAATTCAAAATATTTTCATTCCTCTCTTCAGTTTTACCTCAGGCAGATGTTAGTCTTTTCTTGTTAAATCACTGACTTCTCTCTGCTCAGCTTTTATGTTTTTAAGCAAATGAAAACATACTTCGATTGAGATCAATTTGAGTGTAATTTATTTAAAAAGAAACAATGTTAATTTCAATTGACATACAGAAGAATACCTAGAAATAAAGTTGGTTTATTTTTGAGAGTTCACTTTAAGTCACAAAGGGTTGTCATGAGCATCAGGTAGGAATTTATTCTGAAATTTCATGGCTGTTTGCCGTAGGTATGCTAGTACAGTATGAGCAATGTAGACTATGGTAGGCAAATATGGCCCGCAGGCCAAATCCAGCCTGCATAACAAGATTATTCGGCCCATCATTGAAAAAGGCAACTTTCAATTTCCAATCTATGCTTCAAAATTCTGGATGTGAAATTACATTCATTTAAATGGAAATCATCACATAAAGCACATACCAATGAACAGCTCTGACATACCTGCTGAAATTGTCTGTAAGTAACAATTTCTGACCCCTGAGTTTGACATTTTCACATCACTTATTAAAAAGCAGTAACGTTGTTGAACTGTGGTTGTTGAACTCCTGTAAAAAAAAATTGCTTGTGGCTCCTGCCATGAGGAGAATAATTTGTATCATCTTTATTATTGGAGTGATGCAGTATGTCTTTCCCTAAAATGTATGTATTACATGCAATGGTCCCAGGGAAATGTGACAGGTAGATTATTTTATCATTTCCCGTTTATGCAGGGTTAATTGAACATATATGGCCTTTGTTATTACTTTTGACACTCTAACCAATGGCCAGTGGATGTGCTAACTTGACTCTACCTAGACACCAAAGGAAAAAAGAAAATAAAATTACCATTTTGCTTATTTCCAACTAATGGTAAACTGTAGACTCTCATATTCTCTTACAGAAACGTCATATAAACTTCACAGGAATAATCACACATGAAATATACACATTTTTAGACACTCCCTGTGTTGTTCCACACATTTCCATGTGATAGACTTCCGCATATAGGACATTTAGTTTATGTGAATTTCCCTCATGATTACATTATTTGTCATAAAGATTACCATTACTATTTTTCCAGCAATCAGTGATCAATCTCATGGAAAATGACAAAGACTATACATTTAAACAAATAAGACCACCAAGATTTTAGCACTGTCTAGACACTGGTAGAAGAAGTTGAATGAGTTTGTCCTGCTTTTGTTATTCTTCATAAACTATAGATAAAAAAGATTTTCATATACATATATCACAGAAATCTTAACTTTGGAAGAAAAGTTTCTAGGTTATTAAGTTTCTTTATCTAATAAACTGACAACTCAGTGTATATGGTATTGTAGTAATATACACTCAGTTGCATGTTTCATCAGTGTGGCAAGTATAGGAACCTAATAAACAAATAGAAATTAACAAATAGAAAAGCTATAAATAGAAAAGCTCAACTGGTAAACTCTATATAAATATAGACATCGCTGTCCTCATAAATTATTTTTTCGAAACAAAAGATAGATTTGTAAGACTGATGTTTGACAGCTGTTGTCTCATTTCTTATTAACCTGTCAGATTCACAGATTGGACGCTATAGAATAATTAAATATGTTCCATGTTTCCGTGTGAATTTATTGTATTATAATGGATGCTCATGAAGAGATAAAAACTACTGATGCTGATGCTCATGAAGAGATAGAGAACTGTTCAATATGTAAGAAATAAAACACTTCAAGGCATGCTATTATAGGAAAATAATTAACAAACTGTTACTGTTACAACCCTGAAGCTGATTATTCCCCAATAGCAGCATGTCCTGGATTGTTCCATTTATAGCACAGCAATGTTTTATAGCAATTTGCCAATGTTTCCTTTTTTTCCTGAATAAAATCACCACATCACAGATTTTATCCATTTATAGTTACATTTAATGTTTGTGTTTCAAATGTCTGTGAAACAAGTTAGTTCCTGTTATAACTTACAAGTATAGACAGTTTTCTCATCACCCTCTCTTTTCTCTTACTTGATGTTAATAAGACAAAAAAAAAAAAAACTTGAGGCAACCATATTACAGAGAAACTTGAAACTTACTGCTGACACTGGAGCCTCCTGTCGTAGGTATTCACATCATATCAATGATTCAATGATTACAGATTTTTATTTTTTAAATAACAGCATGTTTTTAATCCATTTAACATTCATCTTAGATTATGTNGTCCCTGTGTAAGTTGTTACTACAACAAGTGAATTAATTAATTAATAGAAACCTGTGATTTGGCTTGCAGCTAGAACTACAGTCTGAGCTCCTGTTATTGAAAATTAATCAATATCTTCAATCAAGTTTGAGATTTCAAAAGCACTGTGGTAAAAACAAATTAGTTTCAAACACCATTCTATTCAATACGCAATACCCTGACAAACCTAGCAGGCCCAGTACCACTACACAAATCTTTCTTTGTGTATTATATATCCCTGATGATCAGTTAAGTCCATTTGAACACTGACTGCCCACTTAATTGTACTGCAGAAGACGAAACCCACACACCAATTACTCGATGTGTAGAGGAAAGAGTATCAGGGGAACTGATCCCATTGCCGCTCAGGTTTGTTGAAGCTGATGATAGATGGGCTGTGGTGAACTGCTCTATTCCAACTCTATCACTGTGTGTGTTATCCTGATGGATGAGTAAGCATTTCAATCTGAAAAGCTCTACAGCAGTAGAAACCTTTCCTGGCATCAACCAGGCCACATAATAGAATAGACCTACCTTCAAGAGCAGACAGAGCTGAACTACTAAAAGCAAAACACACACACACACACACACACACACACACACACACGTGCTATAGTCTGCATTCTATAGTCTAGTATCTAGTGAATTTTTTGCATAACCCTGTAATAGGCAGTTGAGAGTCAACAAAATCCAGCATGGAGTCTATCAGCTTGAGAGGTTTTATATGTACGTTTTCCAACTGTCTTGAAAAAACATGAAAAAAAAGAAAAAAGACCTGATACTATCAGTGGAAAATTAGATATTTTCTTCTTTTTCTCAGCCTTTTCCATTGTGTGAAATACTTGTTTTGGGACATAATTTGTAATTCATAATCCCCCTTTCCCTCCCTTACCCAATCTTTGCGATATATCTTACAAGACAAATGGTTATGTGCATCATAGACGCAGTGTATGCACTTACCGTTTGCTTTTTTAAAAAAATTAGATTTAATTCTGATTATTTGCTATAAAACATCGTAGTATCCGCTGAGTGCTTTTAAATGAGCCCAATCTGGCAACCCAGTAATAACCCACTGTAAACCACTATAATGGAAGCTAAGTGGGGCATTGCGCGCATTGCCTTTGATCTAGAAAGACGAGCAAATCAACAGAACACCGGCTTATATCTGTCAAATAGCGACACTTTTTAAAATCATTGGCCACTCAAAAGAGGTAATTCGTATTTAAACATAGTTTGCATGGAGTTGTGAGTGAAGACTTTATGAAGATCGTTTGTTAAATGGCTGTGATACATAAATAGTGGGGCTTAATTTAAATAGTACCTTTCTCATAATCAAGGTCGCTTTGCAATTTTGGGAAAAAAAACACACAAAGACTCGAAATAACTGCTTTTTTTTAGCCCCATTTCCTCCCAGTTTGGTCATTTCCCAGTTCCCAACTACTATCAGAAAGGGAGATGACTAATACTAATGCTTCCTTTTCAGACTGCTGCTCATGCTACATCACAGGGCAGCTGAACACTCTCACGACAGCGCTGTCTGCCCTCTTCCGCATACATGAGCTTACAGACACCCATGATTGGTTAGTCATTTTGACTGACAGGGGAGAGAGAGTAATACTTCCAGAAATTCTGAAGACCTTCTGTGTCAGAACAATAAAATGGATTTACAGCTTGGTCCAAATACGGTGCTGCTAACTGTGTGAAGAAAAAGAGAACTTGGTAGTGACAAATGCTAACTAATAAAAATAAAAAAAAAATTTAAAAAAAGCAAAAACAAAAAACTGTCACACGTCATCACTTTTATGGACACAAAAAAGAATGTGTTTATTTGAATGTGTTTATAAATACCGTGTATTGTTTGATAGAGCTTTTGAAGCAGCCAGTAGGTGTGTGAGTATCCATTTCAGATTACAGCATATCAACATGAAATTACTATCAACCTTTCATGGACTTATTGTAAAGTGTGGGGTTCATGTATGGTAGGGTTGTGTGTATGTGTGTGTGTGTGTGTGAGAGAGAGAGAGAGAGAGAGAGAGAGAGAGAGAGAGAGAGAGAGAGAGAGAGAGAGAGATTGGAAAAAAAACCAGAAATATTATATTACCTCTCAGATATAGTGAGCAGCACCACTATTATCTCTCAACTGAATGTGATTGACGGCAGCATAAAGAAATGAAACAAAAACAGTTTCAAGACAGCATGCCTAGGAGAAAACGAAAATTGCTGGGAGACTTAGCATGCTACATTTAAGCTCTAATTATTTCCTTTCAATTAGGTTTCTGTGTATTGAAATTATTGAAATGAGTTTTTTTTGTACTGAAAGTATCCACCCCAACACCTACATCAGGAATATCAGTGCAGCAGCTGCGTATTTCAATGTTGTCCATATGCCTGAAAAGACATTTACTCTACTCCATGCCGGCCACTTTTTCCCTCACAGAGTCACTGAATGTTTTCAGATGCAAATGATGTGCATGTTAGGGGTATTGTAGAATGTAACGTAGGTGTTTTTTTTTTTTTCCTTTTTTTTTTTCTTTTCAGGAAATGGCTCTCTGTTGAGTCTTTGTCCTGCATCTCAAATCAATGAAATTCATCACTGCTGAATAATGTTCAAAAACTGCATGATTCATTGTGCTTTTGTGTTCTCACACTCAGTTCTGAACCACATCCACAGAATAGACATCCTGATTCTCTTTCACAGGTGTTCTGATTATACACTACTTTTTTTTCCAAGAGAAAAGCTACCATATGAAGTGGGAATTAACACCACTGACCTTTAACTGATGGTTTTAAGCTTCCCGACTGCACAGTGGCCCTCATTTCTCCAAAGCATGACAGAATAATAATCATCCCTGTGTTTCAGAGAATGTTCAGTGGTCTTACTGAGTGATTTGCAAACTCAAACCTTACTGGCACACGAGTAAGGACAGCTAATAACATGCAGGATTATTCCATTTTAATGGTGATGAAAATGTGTTAAAAATAGAAGAGTCTAATTTGCATACAAAAGCTTGCCTTTGCGCTGTTTTCTTTAGGAAGTTTCAGCAGACTGAGTAAGAGAAGACTAGACTAATTGAATTAAGTTAAATTAATTTAATTTAAATTAAATTAATCAGGTTTTACCACTGACATAATGTGGCAGAGGAAAGACTGCACTGCTTTCAAAGTGTGTGAAAGGGGGTGAATGGAGTACGGATGAATGGTGTGAAATTAACTTCATCAGGACTTGAATGAAGTGTAAAACTTTCGGCTTTTTTAAGCTCAAAGAAATGCCTTGAACAACATCTGAACAACTGTTCTGCAATTTTAATGACATGATTGAAAATGTACATATCATTTACTCCCACATTTGAAATACATGCTGAAATACTGAATGGTTCTCCAAACATCTAGTGCTATCACTGGTGCTGTTATCATATAATGACTAATTAGCAGAGATGGAAGATTTGATCGTCTCTATGATCAAATGTCCTTTCCAAGACTAATCTGGCTATTCTCATTTGTTATGACTAATGATGTTGGGCAGCATTCTTGGATTTAATCCTGATTTCTAATGCAAGTGCTAACTTCTGTACTGTTACACTATTCCTTCAACAGCTGCAAACTCTGGGTTGGTTTCTCACATAAACAGAGGAAGCATTTTTCTTTCCTTTACCAGAGGGCTTTTTTGAGGTTGTGTTCAACTGGTTTTCTGAGTTCAGGAGAGAGTAAAGAAAAATATCTACCTGGGAATAGTGGTAACAGGGCGATGTAGGTGGTAGACTGTCTCTGATGCCCTAAGGCCACATGATGCACAAAACTCTACCTTGTTAACAGGCATGTCACCCCACCTTGTTAGACAGACATTGCATTTTTTTTTCAGTGAATACACTCACAGGATCAGGAATTTGAGTTGCAACAATTGAATTTGCAATTCACTTAGCTTAGCACTAGGAAAAAGGAGCCAAATGCCATCCTATGTCATGTCATTCCATAAGCTGGCATTGGTTTGTAATGTTAGGATATTTAGGGCACAATGTTTACACCACTTTGTATTAACTGTGATTCACATGTATATGCAGAATGTTACAAGTTATCTACCTGTATTGTCTTTATTTACCTGCATTTACTTTGTGTAGTTACTGAGATAATTACATAGTGGATGTGTAACATGGAAATTGTAATAGCAGTTCTGCATATTGTGAAGTGAAGTGAAGTGAAGTGACTTTGTGGCCAAGTGTGGTGACCCATACTCGGAATTTGTGCTCTGCATT
>CM074954.1:6267089-6286442 GCA_037577455.1 Pangasius macronema | reverse complement strand
GGGTGGCAGAGAGCGCTGGTCATTCACTCCCCCCACCTACAATCCCTGCCAGACCCGAGACTCGAACCCACGACCTTAAGGTTCACCTTCAGGTTACAAGTCCGACTCTCAGACCACTAGGCCACAACTGCCCCCGACTGAAATGAGTACAAATAGCTTGACATATGTTTAATAATCTTATATTTGGTATATTGTAATCTTACAATGGGAAATACTTAAGGTATATCCATTTTTTGCAGTGTGTACGAGTGCATCTTGTGCAAAAAGATTCAATTAAAATGATTTGTTGAAACAAATAATTTCCTTGACCCTTCTAAACAATAAATAATGAAGCGAGTAAGTAGTGCACACTTTATATCAGAAATTCTTTATTGGGTTATTTCTGTGAATGCAACAATACCAGTGGCACCCCGGCACATTAACCTATAAATGGAGGTCAGATTTAAGTATGAGTTCCATCGGGTATGAATCATATGATAATGATACCTATAGAAATAATACATTGTATGCAAGAGGTGGAAAATCCAGTTCCATTCAGCTGGATTAGCCTGTAATTCTGCTCTACAGTACAGTAGCCTACATTAAAAGGGACAGAATGTGGGTTTGAGATCACTGGCGTAGCCTAGAGAGAAAAAAAAAGGGAAAAAAAAAACAAATACACAACAAGCATTCATGGATTTCATACTAGGTAGTATTTATTTAGCCTAATGTTTTGACGGTTACACACAATGCCGCTGAGTTCTCTAAGCCGATTGTTCAGAGGGTGTTGATTTATTTACTATAACGCCAGTTCTGACAGTAGTTCCAGCTACAAGGCAAATCTTATTTTATATGACTGTGGTTGTTCTAATATGTTATTGTTTCCATAGTAACAAATTACACAGGAACTTGGCAGTTTGTATGGCAGTTTAAAAAATGTGCATAATAGTTGATATGGAAAAATTTTCTGTGATGGTACATTTATTTGTTATTTTATGGAGACTCCATTGTCAGCACTTTGTAATAGTCAGAGGTAAAGCTTTAACTTTTAGTTTTCAGATATGGGAAAGCCTTCAGGAGAGAGAACCTTGAGTTTTGTGGTGTTTCTATAACATAACGAGCTTCTTCTTTTTGAGAAAAAATGACTTTATAGCTGCAGTAACATAAATGATAACAACATCTAACTTGCTAGTAAGTTACAATTAAACATACTATAACTATAAATGGATAGAATGTATGATGTGTCATTGTTCAATAAATCAAAAATGGCAAGATGCTGTGGAATAAGTGGAATAAAGGAGTAACTTCACCTCACTTTGGGCCGCATCACACCACCCAGTTGTCGATTATTTTTCTAATATTTATTGCACACTTTTAAAGTAAGGCCAATTTTACATAAAATGACATAATACATAGTCATGTGTTATTGATTGTGCAACAGTAAAAATAAAAATTAAATAAAATTTGCTGTACTGACATCAGCACTGATGTCACTGTACTGTCTTATGACTAGAACCTTGGCACTTGCAACCTCACTTTCCATCTTTCTATCTTTCTTTGAACTTCTTTTTTTTTGGTACCAATTGGACAGCCAGTGGCACTTTATGAACTAAGTGATTAGGGAGAGTAAAGTCGGTCTGAAGTCGAACTAAGTGTCACACAGTCAGAGGTCCTCTAAGACGGAAATCTAGCTTGCTCTCTACAGAACAAGATGCTGTCATGAATATGTATATACGTTGAGTCATCAAAATGCCTCTTAGAATATTGATGTCCTTTTCATCTTAGATATGCTTATGCTCGCTAATGTCATGTGCGCAATTTTAAATGATTCAGATTCCTTCTGTGTTCTGAAAAGCAGCCACAGGCCTTTTGTAAACAGCCATCATAACAGTGCTGCTTGTGACCTTTTGGGTCAGTCTTCAGGATTCTGCTCAGGCTGTTTTTGTCGCTTCAATTGATTCTGGAGACAGTTTTATTTTTAGGATGTTTTCCATCGATGCCCTCTGCATTCTTGAACTCCTTCTGAACTGTGGCACCTACTTAATCTGTTTGATCGATACAAGGGAGTGAAGTGACCTGTGTTTTCATTCAAGAGACAAGCAAGTCTAAAATCCCCATCTCTCCTTGTGTGTGTGTGGAAATGAAACATGCATTTATCTACCTGAGACTTAAATACTGATCAATAATTAATCGTTTATACTACTATTTGATTAGTAATCATCCTAACTACGAAAAACATACGTATTCACCTGAAACCACACACACACACACACACACACACCTTTGACATGGAAGGGTGTTGAGTAGTAATGGACTCCATTATGTGTAGTTTGATGTGGAGGGTTTGCAAGCTTGTATAACTGTCTCTACAACCAGTATATAAACTGTTTGCCTGTCTTGGTGCAGAGAGATGGGTGGAGGTATACTGGCTATAAAATTGCAATAAAGCTCAAATTATGTGGCATAGATCTGGTCTTCTGAAATATTGATTTAAGTTTTTTCCACATGTGGAAAATATGGGTTCTGAGCTTTTTTAACCATTTTTCCACTTTTTCAGCATTATTCATCATTTCTACAGTCTCTAAACCCTTAAATTTACTCAGATATAAGAAAAAGGGAGTAAGTATAATAATTTAATAATAAGAGATTATTAATAATATGTGAGTGGTAGAATCGTATGACTTGTTTGCCATCAGGAGAGCTGCAACCACAAACTAGATTTGGTTTATTATATTTATTTATGAATGGTACAATCCAGAGTTTGGGCCACAAATCCCTCAGGGCAAAAGCAATTTTGCTGTGATTTTGACTGAAGTAGTTTACTGGAAGATTGAGAAGACTGTACTGGCTCACTTTTAGTGCTATTTCACCTCTTCCATAGCAGCTGTGTGGATAAAGCTGCCACTACAGAGGAAATCTAAAGCTTCCCTTCGACTTAATGAGAAAATATGGTAGCATGGTATAACACTAATACTCTGAGTTCTTCTAAGCATTAATTAGCCGGCAAGCCTGTTTGGCACTTTTATCTCCTAGATTGCGATCAATGTGAGCACCTGGTGAGATATTGAGTTGGAGTTCAGATTGATGACCCAGAGAATAATAGTGAAACTGGGAGAATAAGATAGAAATGTGAAGCTTACAGCAGGGGAAAGCAGTGCAGCAGTAAGGCTATCTGTCTCACTCACTATAAGTACATTGCAGTGAATGAAAGGGAAAACTATTTCAATTGAGTGTTGGGAAAACATGGCTTTCCCAGGATGCCTTTTTTAATCTTGCTGGAGGGCCATGTTGATTGTCTGATATGTTTCAGTTAGAGATCTGTGACTTTCCCCGCACCATTTGCCCTTTCACTCGCTGGTGTCTAAAGCGTTGCAGCTCTCAAGGCAGTACAATACAGAATGAAGAATGTAACATCACTATTAAAACTTAAACTCCCCATGCATCCATTATATAACAGAGAGATTCGTGTCTCAGCCTTCTGATTGGTAGTATCAACTTTCATGCTTGGGGTTCTACTTGATTGAGTGTCAACCTGTATTTTTTCTGTTTCCAGGATTGTGCTTTTCTGTCCTGGGACTGACATCTTTTCTTAAATCTGTTGAAGCAACTGGAAGACTTACCTATGAATTTTTTTTACCTATTCTATCAGTTCCTCCAGCTTTTCACATTCCCTTTCTGGGCTTTAGTCATCACTTGAGAAATGGGTTCTTTCATTCTTCCTTTATCATCAACATCGTAATAAATCGAACATATGATCCTAACTTATGTTTAAACAAATTTTCTGAATGAACATAAAATGCGTTCTAAATGGAATTCAGTACAAATACAAATTGGAGGCATATTATTCTTTTTGTGTCTTTTTGTGATAGAGTTTTCTGTCATGCAGCTATGTGCAAGTGGACAGATATGAAGCAAATAGGATAAAGATGATGTTCATGAACATGCAATGCATGGTTACTAAAGACAAGACTGAAGGCAGAAAGACCCACAAACAAGCAGCAACTGAAGGTGTTGTAGGTGCAGTGAAGGCCTGGCAAAGCATCTCCAGGGAGGAAACTCAGAATTTGAGTTTTGAGAACATGGGCTCCAGACTNCCTCTTAAAATAAAGCTGAAAGTCTCCACTTCGATCACATCTTGATTGTTTTATTTCAAATCCATTGTGGTGGTGTAAAAGTCAAAATCACAAAAACTCTGTCATTGTCCAAATACTTCTGGACCTAACTGTTTAGGTCATGGCCACTTTCGGTTTAAATCAAAATACAGATGCAGCTGTGAGTATTTGGAGCACTAAACAGATACAGATTGATGGTATTGTGTTACACCCCTACTGTATACAGAGCGATATATTCATACCTGTATTGTTCTGTTAATAGTACATATTGTGCCCCTCTGAAGAATGTTGTCTATAACACAAAAATTAGCCCTCCAGATATTCTTTTAATGTTCCAGACAATAGAGCGAATCCTTGTAACCTCGCCTTGTGTTCCACCTAGAGCTTGCCAAAGGGGATTTAGCAACTTTTTGGTGTCAAATGAAAAATTATCCTTGGAAATTTGGGATAAATTCCTCAAAAGTAGACCATGTCACATTCATGATATGGACATCTTAAGAAGAAATGTCTCCTAGATATAGTCCATTGGGATGTAAATTGGACAGCTGATCAATCAGAGACCTAATAACAAAAAAGTAGAAAAAAGACAATCAGTTTACTGATAGTTATTGTCACCCAACACTATAAGTCTGTGACGGCCATTTCCATCTGTGATCCAGCAATTGGATTTTCATCATTGTTTTTGACTCTAATGCTGACTGATCTTGTTTCAGTCCCACTTCTGGACACTCAGTACAATCTCTGATGGAACCTGTTCACGCACTTTCCCTGTATTCCCCAGACAAGCCTGCTCAGCTGACACCAAAGCTGGATTAAGTCATAGACTGATAAGACTGTTCACATAGACTGTGCGTACCTGAAGCGGTGCAGCTTAATATGGTGGAATATCAATCTGGAGTTAAAATTCAGTTTAGGCTATAGCTAATCAATCAGGCCTGGGAACACTTACTAATTGCTCTCTTTGAGGGGAGCAGATTGAAAAGCTGCTGTGAAATGGTGAAAATGGTTAACCATATAGCTGTGGCAATCGGTGAATCATATAGCGGGGGCAGTGGTAGCTCAGTGATAAAGGCATTGGCCTACTGGGCCAATAAATTTTGTTCATAAATAATGTTCTTATTAAATTAATTCACACGTGACAGAACAAGTGAATAATGTGGAAGTCATTAGGATATGTCATCCAGGGTAAACTGATTTGACTTCTTCACTTGTCTCTCATTTACTTATATTACAGTCTTACTCTAAAATGGATTAAGTTGCACAAGTATTTAGAGCCTCTACTCTGTACTTTAAAGCACTTTTAGCAATGACTGCAGACCTAATTCTCCTTGGGTCTGCAAGTTTGGCGCATTTGGGATCCCTTTCACATTCCTTTCTGCAGAACCTCTCAAGTTCTGTCAGGTTACCGCTGACACATGCTATTTTCAGGTCTCTCCAGTGATTCATTTGGGTTCAACCCCTGGCTCTGACTGGGTCATTCAAGGACATTGACAGATTTTATTTTATTGAAGGCATTCCTGCCATATACGTTGTGTGATTCAGTAAATTGCTGTGTTTGAAGGTGAACATTTGCAGGAGTTTGATTTCCGTTTCATCACCCCATTGAATCATGCTTTTAATGGGCTGATAGTGTTTTAGGTGCCGGTTGGCAAACTCCAAACAGTCCTTCACATGCCTTTGACTGATTCTGTTATAAAGCCCTGATTGGTGGAGTGCTGCAGAAATGGTTGTCCTTCTGGGAGGAGCTCTCATCTGCATACCTTATGTTATAGTATACTTTACTATGTTACACATTCATGACAAGTATTCTAGTAGCCCCGGTGCTATGCAGAAGGCAGCCTTACCTTAGGCAGCTGTTTTTTTCCCCTTGCTTTTCTTCTTGTAAAGTCATCCACCAAATTGCCAAATTCCAGCTCTTTAACAAGATCTGACTGATTGGCCACCAGTGACAGCATGCTAAGTCTTCTTTAGCCCATTTTAATTTGGTGTTTGTTTTTAATTCGACCCATTAGGCTTTTCTTTTCATTGGTACACATTGTTTTTTTTTAATCTGCTTATCTAACTCTAGTCAAAACAGTTAGGACCTATGACTGTTCATTACTGGTTACAAATTCAGACCCACACACCAATAAGATTTAAGAATTTATTTCAAATTATGTGACGTCACTTTCATTGGATCAAGTTCTGTGTATGATGTTGTGTGTGACAGATAGTGATCTAATCCTTACAGTTAAAATATATATATTCTTCATCCTTCTATATTCTGTATTATATCAGAGCTCCGATTTTGTCTTATTCAACTTTGGTGTGTTTACTCATGTGTTCACAAAGGTGTTCTTCCTACTTTTGATTATTCCATCAAATATCCTGCACTTGTTTGTAGTCCCTTGGTGGAAATTCATTTTTGCTGCATTGTCAAATTTAACAGCTATGTGCCTGGATTACATTCTGCTTCACCTGTATATAGCTTTGGATAAAAGCTCCTGTCCATCAAGTAAAAGTAAATATAAAAGTAGTACACTTCACTGTTTCTCAAGGAGCATGCACTTACACTGAAACATCTTTTTCAGCCTTGCACCTTCTGCCTGCACACTTGTCCAAACTCACCTTCAAATAATTTCAGAGCTAAAAACTCAGATAGCCATTATGGCATGCCAAGAAATCAATCTATGAGATAATTACAATTCATCAAGACAACACTGGCAATCAGTGGATCACCAGCTGCACCTGCTCACTGCACATCCGCAGCATGGCGTGGAGAAATAATACTTGGAGATTCATAAAGAGGCTTCTTCTCTCTCATTAAAAGGTGTGAGTGGAAGCCTCTCTTTGATTTCACATCTAGAATCAGTTTATTGTTTTCTCTCTTCAGTAATTGCTTTACATATCCATGTTTGATATTTCAGTATAGGAAGTTATAGTAACGTACACAAATTCATGTGTCAGGGGCTAATATATTAAACATGTCAAGATTTTGCCATTTGCTCTGTCTTTCTGTGTAAGGTGCAATGAGAATAAGGTGGAATTCTCCAGAGTGATTTAGGAAAGTGCTAAGACATTTGAGTAATAAGATGAGGCTTTTATTTATATATTTATACACTGCACAAATAGAAGTTTTTCCAAAGGCACTGCAGGAGAAAGACACGAACTATACAGCTTGAAATTCTGTAATACTCTCTGTTCTGGTTCGAGTTCAGCAGGAGAGCATTAGACTGCGGAATAGCAGGGGCTTAGAAAATAAAGCACTCAGTGTTCCCATCAATATTCTTGCCTCTCTCATCCCCCATGCTGGAATGAACTTATTCACTGCACATTTTTCATTTTTCAAGCATTAAATGGTTTACACAGAGTTGGAGGAAGTGAGTGTGTGTATGTGTGTTAGGAGGGTGCTAATAGACTTAAAACTATTGTCTTGAGAGAAAGTATACGTCTTAAATGTCAGCAAAACGTTACAAAAGCACAAAGCCTACTTGCACTTTCAGTGATTGCGTATTTGTTGCCTGCAAGTATGCAGTAATCCAGGAGTCAATTTTCTCTAAAGCGTTAATAGCTAACAGGATTAGTTGAAGGTGTAAATTTTACCAGTGCAGACTGAATATACACTATGTTGGCAGTTTATTATATGCATCTATGTAGTGCACCAGAATATTCATTCATTCATCTTCAGTAACTGCTTTATCTTGGCCATGGTCACGTCAGATCCAGGATGTATCCACACACACACACACACACACACACACACACACACACACACACACACACACACACACTCATTCAGATCTAGGGAAATTTAGAGTCACCAGTCCACCTACATGCATGTTTTTTGGGAGATGGTAGGAACCCAGAGGAAACCCAAACTCAGAATGAAACGGAGGAACTTGTGAGATAACAAAGCTACATGATGCAACACCATGCAGCCCCACCAGCATTTTTATTAATAGCTTCATTACTTCTCACTTGATAGAATTCCTATTAATATGAGATAATATAGTAATTAATATATCAATACATGATTACATGAATACATTACTAAAGACAAGACAGAGGGCAGAAAGACCCAAAAACAAGCAGCAACTGAAGGTGGCTGTAGTGAAGGCCTGGCAAAGCATCTCCAGGGAGGAAACTCAGAATTTGAGTTTTGAGAACATGGGCTCCAGACTTCAGATAGTCATTGGCTGCAAAGGATTTTCATCCAAGTATTAAAAATTATGGTTATATTTACAATTATGTCACTTTGTCCAAATACCTCTGAGCCCCTGAAAATGGAATATATATATAATAATAACAGTATATTAGAAGATAATCAAGATAACACATAACAGACAGACAGCAAAGTTTTTACCCTGTAAGTACAGCCAGTTAGGAAATAAGCAATTTTAAATGATATTACTGAATTGTTTTTAATGAGCGGGCAAAATAAATCTTAGACAAAAAGGTCACCTTCAAAGCCATTCTTGTCCTTATATGTATCAAAGCTGAAATCGTCTCTCTGTTGAGAATGCTAAAGCCCTGCTAGAACACTTGCTAGTATGGCTTAATGATAGATAAGTCCCTTTCGGCTGCTCCCGTTAGGGTTCGCCACAGCGGATCATTGGTCCGCATATTTGATTTGGCACAGTTTTTACGCCGGATGCCCTTCCTGACGCAACCCTCCCCAATTTTTCCGGGCTTGGGATCGGCACTGAGAGCGCACTGTTGCACGCAACCCCAGTGGCTGGGGTTGGTTCCCACCGCCCACCAGGGACCCCGGCTTAATGATAGATGTACTATCTTTTTGGTGTCAACTAACGTATATGATTCCATAGCAACATTTCCACCAGTTATAGTACTACATAGAGCTCAACTACAATGTGTTTATATCTCATGTAATATTTGATTTTTTCATGACAACCACATTGTCTTGCTTTATCATCTACTGCATTTTCTGGTTGCTCTCTTTCAAATGATGCAGATCACACTGTGGAACCTTTGTATTAAAAAGCCAATCAGACATTCTTCAGTTGCCTCAACAAGTAATCAATCCCACTTTGTGTACTGCAGGGGTTCGCAAACATTTTTAGACAAGGCCCTTTTTAATGTCTTCTCTCTCTCTTATTTTTACACATTTAATAATGCCTTCATGAGTAGCTGTCTGCAGGAGAGTATCAACAATTGCTGCTGTAGGCACTCTGCATCTAATACTTCTCTACTGGATCCTTTTGGATGATCCTAACAGCACATTTTGTGTATCTATCATGTTAAAGGATTTCTCTTCCTGAAAGTATGTCCCTTTAAACCTAATGTAGTACATATTCAAATCTTTTATTTAACAAATATGTTTATGATCTACTCTACATTTTATTTTTGTACTCAAGGTCATTTTAAAGGCTCTTGAAGTCTGAAACAATTATGTATGTATGTATGTATGTATGTATGTATGTTAGTCAACAAGAAATTGAATGCAGGCGTGAGCAAGTGGTTAAACGAAGTCCGAGGGTCAAACAAGTCCATGTTAAATAACATCGCTGCATGATGTGTTTACACCATTCATTCATCCTTAGTGACTGCCTGGTCAGAGTTATGGTGGTTTAAATTAGGCTACTACTTTGTTTATATTCTGGGAAATAGAACCAACTAAATTCAATGCAAAATATTGTGGGCAGATACAAACAAAACAAACAGTGTTGAGACCGCTTGCTGAGACCAATTATGAACTCGAGTTATGTAGCTGAGGTTGAAGAACTGTCAGAGCCAGAATTCACACACTGTGCGGAAAGTGCTGCCATTTCTACCTTAGCTTACACCCACTTTAGGTTTAAATTTGAATACTTGCATATAGATTTTTGGAGCATTAAACAGATAGTGGCATTGCATTACACCTCCTGGTATGTATGTGTGGACGTATGTAAATATTTTAATACAAAATAATTTACATGTGAGGCAGAATACAATGTAACCTAAATGATGTTAAAGGAGCTGACAGATACAAATGCTTTATGTTTCTGAAAACTGTCCCCAGACTGCATTTTCCATTGCTAAGTAACAACACTCATTTCTTGTTAGGCTTAAATCATATGAACGTTTGCCATACAAGTCCTTGGGAATGCGTTCTTACAGTTGAAACGATAACATCCAAGAGCAATAATACTGTAATTTTCCTTGCAACTGACACTATGTCATAGGTGTGCCAGAAGGTAGTAAATGACAGATAGTGACAGACATGTTTTTGACAGCAACTGTGGTTTGCCGATGGCAGATGAAGCCATTAAGTAAAAAAACATAACTCAAAGCTCACAGTTAGTGTTTATGTTTGACGTTTAGATATTTTTGGTTAATGATTTGAAACAGCTTGGAGTAATGTGACCATTGCTGTTACTTAGCAATCTGTGGTCAGCAGAATGATCCGGATTTGGTGTAACAAAAAAAGTGCCATTGTTAGATGTAGCAGCATGGCTAAAATGTGTTTCAACCAATCAGATTGCATGGACTGAACCAACGGTTGAACCATATATCATATCATTTACAGTTGTTTGCATTGGCAGAAATGACATAGCTTTGCCTATGCTATGTAATCTTCATGCAGTATTATTATATACGTTTTTGTTGTCCAAATGCATCAAAGACTTAAAAATTGACAAATAATTGATGGACTCTGTGTCTTTTTCTATCTATGGTGCTACTGCAGAGTTGGTAAATAACATTTGGACTTTATGAAAGTAACTCGTTCATCTCCAAATTACATCATGACCAGGTATAATCCCTGACCACTGCTGAAAGTCATTATATTTTTTTAGGTAGCTCTTCTAAGACAGAGGAACCTTTTTTAGAGGCATGTAACATTGGAAGAGGAGATCAACAGGGCTCGTAGTACACAGAATTGTGTGGACCAGAAATATGGACAGGCCTTGGGCCAAAGAGCAAGAACCACATAATGACAACATGGAGAAATATGATACGCTGTTATCTGGGGGCACTTGTGCCTTTCCTACTGGAAAATGTGATTACAAATGTCCACAGGGTGAATCAAAAAGGTGAATTAGCAGGGAAAAGACAGCAAATACATTTTGTGCAAGTACAATGTCATAGCAGTCACATGCTCCTCGAGAACAGACATTTTTCATGAGCCTAGTGAAAAAAAGAACTGATTATAGTTATAGGGAATATCTTGTTTTTGGGCAGTGCTCAAAATTTGTAGTCATGGCTGCATGGCTAGTTGTTATCGGGTTAACACATTGTAGTGTCACTACTGATGTTCTCCAGAACCACCCGAGTGTCATGTAGTGGAGAAAAAATAATAATAACCAAAAGTGAGAATATGATATGGACCGATGACTTCCTTGGTGTTTTGAGTGTCGGCTGATAATGCAAGCAAAGATATTGGTGATTTCACGACTGGAGTGGAAAATTAAGTACTGGGTCTAAGAAAACATACATTTTACCATTCTAAAATATGTCACCCCTTCTCAGTACACAATCTCACTGAGTGCATTTTGCTCTTAAACGTGTAGCAGGGTTGAAAAGGATGTGCTTTTAGTATAAAATTAACAAATACAAAAAAGTGCTTAACTAGCATCCCTGCTGATCACTTGAGGACATTAAGGGCTTCTAAATGATTTACTTCAAGTGATTTTTTTAATCAGTGATTTACTTTTAATCTGTAATTTGATTAACAGGTTGGACTTTCAATGTGACCTCACCAGACCTCACAATATTATTGAAAGTAAAGAAAAAAGAATGAGAGAACATACGTTTCTTCTTCCCTTGATCTTCAGGAAATTCGTCCGATGTAACTTCCTTTTGAACATGTGGTTTGGTGGAATATTGTGAATATTTTATGGGGTGAATATATTCTGAACAGGGTTGAGTGAATGTTTTGGGACAACAAAATGTACATTTTTTTGTAATCCACATATAATGGATGATTAATCTAGCCATGGGGGTCACAGTCCAGTGACTTCTGTGCCGGTCCCAAGCCCGGATAAATAGAGAGGGTTACGTCAGGAAGAGGAGGTATATGGAGGTAATAAATGAGGATATGAAGCTAGTGGGTGCAAGTGTTGAGGATGCAGAAGATAGGGNAAAAGCCAAAAGAAGAAGAAGACACATATATAATGGATGATTGGAAAAGGATGTTTCGGCCAATGTTAAATGGACTCACACATTTTAATAAGTATATCTTTAAACAGTGGCAAAACATGGTTATAGTGGGTTTTCTAAGTACTGTGATAAGTTTTATTAATGTTTTGAGTTACTGAAATAGGGTGGTGAAGATACCCTTGGCTACTGAGGTCAGATAAACAGGGCAGCTTGGTTCACAGAACAAAATTACCACACCCTGTTTCTCAATTCAGTCAGAAGAATTTGACAGAGTAAACACTAAGACTGGCTTAGGTTCTCTCACTAATAAGAATGAGCTTGCTTTTTGCTGCACAGCCATGCAGTTTCTTTTTTGTCTATTTAAATAGCAGCGCACAGCATCCCCCAGAAGAGCTGACCCTAATAATACGGCTCCTTTGACATTGTGAAAGCCTGTTTGCTTATTGTAGCAAAGGGACTGTGCCTTTACTACAGAGTCACAGTGTTCTCGTTTTTCTTTTTGTAAGACATATGCCTAGCTATTATTACTTTCCTACATAATATATCCAAATGACACAGTTCTGTTGAACGCTTTTAGGTTTTATCACAATGTTTTATGCGGCGTTAATCGAGGCTATTTCTTTCGTAGTTCCTTCAAGGTTTTGGAAACTTATCGCTTATCTCAAGTCTCCTTTGCCAGTGTTTGTTTATCTTAAATACAAATGTCACGGAATGCCACTGAAAACATTTCTGCACTCATTCATCTCCACAGGGTCTTTGAAAAGGTCAAGGTTCCTGATTAGATTTCGCTCTATTTTCCCTCTTATCGCTGATCTGTTTATTAAACCATGCATATTCGACTTCCGTTCAGGTTTTGTTTTTTTACTATTCCATTTTCATTTGTACAAATGTATTCTATTAGCAGAGACGTTAAACAGATTCAGGGCTGGGAAAGCCATTTCCATTTCAAGAGCTATTTATAACCATCCATCTCATACTGACAGCAGAAATAAGGGAAGGGGATATTGAAAGCGAAATTTAATTCAGACATGTAGGTGCAAACCAGGGCACGAAAGTTAAGAGAAAATTAAGAGAAGTATGACCTGTTGAGCTTGAGGACGTGGCTTGTATGACTTTCCTTATCTAGCAGATAAGACATCTGATTGCTGACAAGATTACTTTAAAAAAAAAAAAGGCATTTACAGGCATGATAGCATTTTAGATTTTATAACACTGTATGCATAGATTAATAATGATGATCATTGTTTGTGACTGTTAAGTATGTATTATATTAATTATGTTAATTATTAAGTCATTATTACATTATAGATGAATTAATCACTTAAAAATTAACATAAGAAATATAATATAATACATAATTAACAGTTAAAAGCAAATGATCATGTCATGATTAATCTATACATACATTATTAATTAATCATTTAATAATAGTTAACAAATAATTAGGTACTTACATTTTAAACATGTCACAGCTCTGTTAAATGCATAATTTTGATTGGTCAGAAGGTGGTGATTAATTTTTAAATTGAACAATGAAACAGCTGTAACATTCAGCTGTTATAGAATGGATGACTTGTTTGCTTTTCAGTAAAATGACAAGCTGTTCTTCTTTTTTTTTTAAGCATCTAACTCTCTAGAAAAAGAGAGTCTGGTGAGGGACTGTTTATAGCCCTTAGAACATAACTTATATTGACTAGAAATTGAAAAAAAAATGATATCATTCTCTAATAAATACATTAATTTAGCATTGATGTGGTATAAGAGGAATAAAACACTTTTCTGCCTGCTATTATTGAAACATAATGAACTTCGGAGTGAAAATTGCATCACACTACCAAGTCGTGTTTTATTCCGCGCTTAACAAATGTGCATAACTGACATTTCATTTCATTATTAGAATATATAATTTTCCTGTACCCTTGCAATATATTCGTTTAATACTGTAGAGCTGTAAAACATTAGGTGATATTATAAACATAATTTCAGTATTCCCTGTTTGTCAAAAAAAAAAAAAACTTCTTCTATTGAACAAATAACAAAATGTCAGTAATATTTCAATTTAGAAATGAAAGCATTAAGCAGTGTGAATTACATTACCTGTGTGCAGTTGTTTATATTTTACATCAATATACATTTCAGGAAAAAGAAAGAAAACAACCACCCATGCTGAGTGAGAGATGAATAGGTACTTTAGCTGACACTAAAGGAGTAGATTATCTTCCCTTAATGAATGATTTAAAGAAAAATGCTTGCTTAACTATTAAGTCCCAGGACCTGTCCATAGGTCCAGGCTTACATTCCTCACACTAGTAGCTACATACGTTTGTTACTCTTGCTGTGGTTCCTGAATAATTCACATTATTATTGAATGATGTGCTTTAATATTAATAGCTGAATAATAAGACAGGATCTTAAGAGGTTAAATATGAGAATGGTACTGCTGATGACAGATGGCTGATACTTCTGCCTTTCACGTGTTTTTATCTTTATCCTGATAGCCCAAATATGAGTCTAATATGGTGTGGGTAGCTATAAATGGATAATCATCACGTTCCTCTGTGGACCTTATTGTTGGTAAGCTGTGATGTGAGTGCTGTGCCCTAGAATTGACTATTTCTGTGAGGAAATGAGCAGCTTTTGTTGCAGTTTATTAGACGTGTGCCCCACTTAGCTGGTGAGAGCATGCATACTTTAGGCTCAATGTCGAGAACGAGGTATGGTAATGTGTGTGTGTGGAGGAAGAGGGGAGATGAAATGCAAAATAGGAATAAAATGAGAGAGGGACTGTGTGTTTCATGAGCGACAGAGAGATGGAGAGAGATAAATAGTTACAGGATATTACTGAGCTCTGCCTTATTATTCGTCCTCATCATCACAGACGCTCAACTTTTTTCTGCCCTCCTGTAATATACACATTGCTTTGGAGTGGGGGCGAATTTGTTTGGACAGCTGTGTCAAGTGATAACGCTGAATTCTGAAGATCAAAGATTACACTGTGAAAGTAAATGTTCTTGCAAATATAAAGAGGAAGGTCAGCTCAGAGTGGATCTTTTTTTTGCTATGGCTATATACCTTATCCTGTAGTCATATATGTGATGCTCTGTCGGGCTGATTTGTATATTTCAGAAGCTTCTGCTCTCCTGTATCTTTTCCCATGGTGCAGAAAACAACAACAACAACAACAACAAAAAAACCATCCAGTTAGCAACAGTTCTATGGGCAGTAACGCCTTGTTGATGAGAGCGGTCAGACGAGAATGGCCAGACTGGTTTGAACTGATAGGAAGGCTACAGCATCAAATAATCACTCTTTACAACTGTGGTGAGCAGAAAAGCATCTCAGAATGCACCACACATCAATACCTTCAGGTTCTACAGCAGAACACCACATCAAGTTCCACTCCTGTCAGCCAAGAACAGGAAACTGAGAATACAGTGGACACAGGCTCAGCCTAACAGAATGAACCCAAAAATGATGATCCATGTTAGATCAAATCCATTGGCATGTCTTCTGATCATCTGAACAATGGAAAGGATAAGACTCATGGAAAATCTGACCTTCTGTACACAAGAGTTAGCATGATCAGTATCGCAAATTTGCTTGGACGTAGTGACATAGATAATGTGCAACATCTTGGATATTGAGTAGTCAAGAGGTTTCACATTTCCTTTCCTTTAGGATTTTCATAATTCTAAAATTTACACAAGGCATTTTTGTTATCTGTGTCTGCAACTCTCGAAGTTTCCACATTTCTGAGAATTGCTTAGCCCTTTGTGTTTGTTTGTTTAATTGGATTTTATACAACCACAAAAAAAAACCTTTCTCTTGCATATATGACCATTCTAAAGTTTTGTGCAAACTAATAATCCCAATACAGCAGAGGGGGTGGAGTAAACAAGTGCTATATACAACAAAATGTCCCCAAAAAGTTACACAGATACACAACAGTGCTATTAAATTGTCTTTTCTGATTCGTCAGAAGGTGTTGATTTAGCAGCTGTGACAGCAGTTAGCAGTTTCACTAACATTCCATACCAGTAACTATAAATGGATAAAAATTTGGATTTACCATTCTGTAATAAATAAAAACTTTAGTTGTTGGTGTGAAAGGAAACAATGCATTGGGACCTTCTGTTATAGGATAATAATGAACTTTGTGGTGGTAAAGGCATCACAGCACCCCAAAATTAATTATTTTCCTACAACAGCACATTCCACAGTATTTTATTCATTGCTTATATAAGGCTGTAGAAAGAATACTGTATATGCAATGTGATTGATTAGGTGGTTGTACATGGACTGCATTTTTGTTAACTTTTAAATACAAAAGCTAGTTTTGCACTTTCATTAATCATAAAGTAAAACTAATTTCTTCACTCAGTATTAGATATTACATGGTGATAAGTTACAATGCGGGTGCAAGAATTAAGTAGCAAATGCATAATCATCTAAAGCTATACAAGCTGTGTGTGCCACACTTCGGAGAGGAGATCATGAATGTAGTCCGTACGAATATTAAATTTGGGTTATTGGTCTGTTAGGAGATTGTGTAGAAAGGAAGCAATAACATGGGTGCAGCTGTATCACTCTAGTTGTGTTGAAACCATATTGTGATGATGAACCAGAGATGATGATCACTGTGAGAAAAGCATCAGTGTAGAATCATCTATGAGTCCCAGAATGCAGGGCTTGTGGGCAGCTTGGTGTTTAATAAGCTGAAGCTGTGGTAGGCTTTACAACTGCTAATAAACCCAGGGTTGTTTAATTAATGTTTAGGAAAGAAGTGGTAAGGAGGCCTTCTAAAGAACAAACCTAATATACTATCCAATGATGCTTGGTTTAACGGGTTTAGTGTTGAAATCGAGAAAACCATCATGGCCATGATGATCCTTACTCTTCTTTGGATCTGTTTTATCATTTCTGTATATATTTATTTCCTTTTCTCTTGCCCTTTCCATATAAATGTTTATGCTTAAAAATATACTTTTTTTTTTATTGCAGGTGAGAAATTGAGGTGTAAAATTAAACAGCTTTGGATTTAAGAAGCTAAAACAGACCTTGTGGAAGAAACCTACACTCTCTTGGTAAGATGCATTTATTGTATTTGAAAAATAGTGTCATGCACATATACAGAACATCTGTACACTGTCAAGAACATGCTGAAAAGAAACCAGATGCAATCAGAGAAGTGGTCATAGTATCAGAACTGGTCCTCAGGGAAACAGGTGGTAAACTGAATGGTACCTGTATATTATATGTTTTTACAGTCTGTTACCAAAACTGTTCAGTATGGGTGAGTCTGTGCCCTTTGTAGCCTCAGATTCCAGTTCTTGGCAGAGAGGAGAAACACCTGATGTGCTTCTAGCCCATCTGCCTCAAGGTTCAATGTGTTGTGCATTTTCTGAGATGCTTTTCTGCTCACCATAAGAGTGCTTACTTGAGTTACAGTACCATTCCTGTCATTGTCTGGCCATTCTCCTCTGATCTCACTCATCAACAAGGTGTTTCCACTCACAGAACTGCCACTCACTGGATGTGTTTTTGTTTTTCACACCGTTCTGTGTAAACTCTAGAGAAGTTTCTGAAATACTCAAACCAGCCCATCTGACACCAACAACACAGAGATCACATTTTTCCACATGACTTTTGATGTGAACATTAACTGAAGTTTTTCAGGTGTATGATTGTGCATGAATCTGCATGAAGTCCATAGATTTTTTAAATGTTTAAGTATATATATATATATATATATATAGTCAGTTCCGGAAATATTTGGACAATGACAGAGGTTTTGTGATTTTGCCTTCATACACCATCACAAAGCATTCAATATGTAGACTTTCAGCTTTATTTTAAGAGGTTCCACAAAAATATAGCATTTACCATTTAGGAATTACAGCCATTTTTCAGCAAAGTACCTCCATTTTCAGGGACTCAAAGGTATTTAGACAAAGTGACATAATTGTAAATATAACCATAATTTTAATACTTGGATGAAAATCCTTTGCAGTCAATGACTGTCTGAAGTCTGGAGCCCATGTTCTCAAAACTCCAATTCTGAGTTTCCTTGCTGGAGAAGCTTTGCCAGGCCTTCACTACAGTGCGGCATGTCTGTGGGTCTTTCTGCCTTCAGTCTTGTCTTCAGTAAGTGAAAAGCAGCTCTATTGGGTTGAGATCAGACACCATAATTCCATTTATTTGCCTTCAAAAAGTCTTGAGTTGCTTTCGCAGTATATTTAGGGTTTTTGCTATCTCTCTTATAGATATATGTTGTTTTTTTCAGCCTCCTTCACTTTCATTGAGCTCCAATCGAATAGCTGCCAAATGCCAACTCAATACCGGATATCGACTCCAGACCTTTTATCTGCTTCATTTGTCTTGAAGTAACGAGGGAATGGACCGCACCTGGTCAATTAACTTCTTGTCAGTCAATTGTCCAAATACCTTTGAGCCCCTGAAATGGAAGTACTTTGCTGAAAATGGTTGTAATTCCTAAATTATGTCATATTTTTGTGGAACCTCTTAAAATAAAGATGGAAGTCTGACTGTTCACTTGCTACCTAATATATCCCACCCCTTAACAAGTGCCATTGTAATGAGATTATCCACCCATTCACATCACCCGATGGTTTTAATATTATGGCTGTTCATATATACACATGCATACATACATACATACATACATACATACATACATACATACATACATATATATATATACACATACATACATACATACATATATATATATATACATACATACATACATACGTACGTAGGGCAGTGGTAGCTCAGTGGTTAGGTCGATGGGCTACTGATCGGAAGGTCATGAGTTCGATCCAAAGCACCGCCAACCTGCCACTGCTGGGCCCTTGAGCAAGGCCTTTAACCCTCACCTGCTCAGTTGTATAAATAACATAAATGTAAGTCGCTCTGGATAAGGGTATCTGCCAAATGCTATAAATACATATATATATATATATATATATGTGTGTGTGTGTTTGAGTGAGAATCTGGGATATTCATTAATAGAGCACCTTTTAGGTAAAACATACATCGAAATATCTGCACATGCAGAGACAAATGCAAGTGAAATAGTCTAAATAAAACTATGGTAAGTTTTCCAAGATGTTTAAAATAACCAGTCGATTCACTTGTAAAGCTGCACTGCAAAGAGAAATGATGC
>CM074954.1:6228619-6260712 GCA_037577455.1 Pangasius macronema | reverse complement strand
CCCAAAGCCACTACAGCAATCGCAGTCCCAAGCCATTACAGTACAGCTCCCCATACGTGATCCCCAAACCATCTCCATCCCCAGCAACCACACGGTTCTTCAGGCTCACCTTTCAGAGAAATGTTTAGTTTTAGCTTAACCCAATAAGCACTTGAGTTTGAAAAGTTTGTGCCACACTATAATACAGCTACAAATATGTATGCTAAATAAAGGTAAAAGACATTCTAAAAATAGGTAAAGTTTGGCCTGTCCCATAATAGGTATTTTGCATTTTGGCCTGTCCCAGCCCACTGTGACTACTTATATACTATACTATACTAAATACTATATAATACTCTCTCTCTCTCTCTATTAATATATATATATAATATTAGTTTTGCATTAATGTGTGAATCTCGTGTTTGTACATCTTTTTCCCTAAGCCACCTTATAGGTTATGAAAAATAGCCTTATTAATTGTGTCCCACAGCATTCACTCAGCCCTACTACCCTACTAACACATTCATATCTATGGAATACTGTGAAATTAGTGAAACAGCTAGTTCACTGAAGGGGAAAGGACAGGGGGGTTAAAAATGCTTTTGTGTTTACTTTCCCTTTGCGAAGACTTTATCTAGGTGAACTTTGACCTAAGCATTCGTGAAACTTAGTCTTGTGAGCCAAAAGAAATCAAGCAGGCAGAACTGTTGTGTCAATCTGGTAAAAAATAAAATTAAAAAACAAAAATTGGAGCTGCTACTAATTATATAGCAGTCACACTGGACCTTTGCCTTGCTGTTTTCTTGCTGCTGCTTGCCTCACATGTGGAAAGAAAAAACGAAAAAACAGGCATATTTTCCAACACAATACCTTATTGTTTTTGTGATAAAATTCTGTTGTTTTTTTTTTCTTTGCATGCTAGGATTTTCTTGTTAGCAATGTTGCCACCTTTGTCATTACATTCAAACATCTTTCCTCTCTATTTCTTTAACCTTTTAAGACTGTACAGTCTTGTAGTTCCTCCATTTTTCTACCTCATGTGTTCTGGCAGTGGTAAGTGCCTTCATGTGTGAGAATGGGCGCTCAGGCTGCTGAGAACATGCTGGAATGGCTTGGCAGGAAGGATGTTTATGAAATGAAATTTTGAGTGCATTGCTTCACCCCGATGTAAAAGCTAGTTAAAATGAGTTAGACAGTGAGTCTTGACTTCAGGTCTCTCACTCCCTCCTTCTCTTTCTCTCCGTCTGTCTCTCTCTCTCTTCATCGCACAGATGCTCAAGGTGTCGAATGTTAGAGACATAGAGGGAGTGATGAATGGCAAGTGTTAGCACTAGCTGATTTGCATCTTTACTGTCTGCTTTTGGGTTCAGGTGGCAGCCATAAATCACACTGTTTTAGAGTACACTGCAGTCTCTTTAAACAAGAGAGGCCTTTTCACTGTCTCTCTGGGTTAGCTTCGCAAAATAATGGGCCAAACCTGTCCTCCATCTTTCCCTTACTGCACACTGCCTCTTCCTCTGAGTGCTGTTCTGCTGAATTCAGCCCTCTCAGGGAGCTTTATTTACTCTCTATCTGCTTTGCTCTTATGAGGCGGCAATCCCTTCATGTTGAGGCCTGTCTGCAGGCACTGTGTAGGATGTCGGCGCTCGGATGATGCTGGCACTTTTTGATAAGAGCAGAACCTAGCCCTCCATTTAAAGGAGGAGAAAGGGGGGAGAACAGTGGGCAACCACACCAGGAACTTTTTTTTGTGCGGTGGACAAGTATCTATGGCGATCCCATTCAGACCTTGGTATTAATATCCGTCTCGGGTGAGTGCAGGTTTGAATGAGGTCAAATGTGTCTTGTTATCCAATCAGTCAGACCACTTGTGGAGGAACCCTAGGACACTTGACCACTTTACATTTGTAGTGTGGACTACAAAAATTCATGTTTAGGGGTGGCTGGTGTAAATGGGATAGCAGGGCTATGTCCTTCTAGTCTTTCAAAAATTAAAAATCATTACAATTTAAAATTAAAAGTAAGATCTAAGCTGTTTTGTACTGCCCAGCCACACTGTTGATATACATGCCAGGCTTGAGCTTTCTTCTTATACACTATATGTGGACACCTGACCATCACGCCCACATGTGCTTGTTGAATGTCCCATTCCAAGCCATGGCATTAATATGGAGTTGGTCATCCTCCTTAGAGAGCTATAACAGCCTCCACTCTGCTGGGAAAGCTTTTCATTAGATTTTGGAATGTGGCTTTGGGGATTTGTGGCCATTCAGCCACAAAAGCATTAGTGAAGTCAGGCAGTGCTCACAGATGAGAAGGCCTGGCATACCGTCTTCTTTCCAATTCCAGCGGTGTTCAGTGGGGTTGAAGTCAGGGTTCTGTCCAGGCCACTCAAATTCTTCCACAGCAGCCTTGGCAAACTCCGTCTTTATGGACCTCAATTTGTGCACAGCTTTAGTGACAGTGAAGGAAACTAAAGACATTCTAGACAATTGTGTGCCTCCAGCTTTGTGGCAACAGTTTGGGGAACGCAGACATATGGATGCGATAGTCAAGTGTCTACATATTTTTGGCCACATCGTGTATTATATTACATGCATTATTACAATATGTATGCTTCTGGTTACTGTTCTTAACATGAATTCTGCTCATTTACTGCATGATTGTTGGCTATTTGTGTCACTTAATAGACCCCTGAATGAGACACGTCACTTTGACATCAGACACGCCTCCTGGTTGCACAAACATAGTGGGCAATTATAATGATTTTTATGCACAGGCCAACATTTTTTTCTAAAATGTCACATTGTGATGTTGGGTGTAAAATCTGGAAAAGTATTCTTAAAAACATTTTTTACTGCATACTATCAAATCGGACACCTTTCCAAGTCAAGAGAAGATGATTGTGGTTACAGGAAATTAGCAGAGATAATTGGTCTGAGGAGCTCCATTCCATCTCAGCCAAATAACTATCATATCAGGGAAGTAATCAAGATTTTAACAGGCTTACCTTTACATTGCTTTAACAAACCTGTGTACCACCAAAAATCTGAATGAAGAAATCAGCTATCTAAGGCTAGAGAGCTAGGTCAGATTTATTACTCAGATGTTACATATAACGGGCATGTTTGTTGTAATTGTTAAACAGGACAACAAGCCATAAGGATCTTCTAGAGTGCATTTTAGCTAATGTAAATCCAATTCCTAAGTAAGATTCTTCAGTCAGATTAGAAAAGAGATGGACATGCATCCTGGTTGCAGAAAGACTCGAGTAGCCTAGCAGCTCGAGTCTTTTTGCAACCAGGTTGCATGTCCATCTCTTTGTGTTTAAAAACACTGAAGGAGTCATTCTCATAGCAAATTTGCATAATAAAATGAGATTTGTTTTTGCACCTTGATGAAAAAAAAAATATTTTCAGAAAATATATTTAATACTACTTCATGAAGACATACTGTAGGTCCCTGGAGGGCTAGTGGTTAGGCCACAGCGCTCTCGCTACTGCGGCCAGGGTTTGATTCCTGGGCAGGGAACTAACCCCAACCCCAGCCACTGGGGTTGTGTACAACAGTGCACTCTCAGTGCTGGTCCCAAGCCCGGATAAAATTGGGGAGGGTTACATCAGGAAGGGTATCCGGCATCAAATCTGTGCCAAATCAAATATGCGGACCAATGATTTATGGTGGCAACATTAAGAAGTAATGTATGATGTTACATTTGAATATTACAATTCAATTTGCAATGATGGTCTTGATGTAGATGTAAGTTTCAAAATAGTATATGGTTTAGAGAAAATGATTTTGAGTTTGGCAGTACATATTGAGCTGTTGAAAGGCTTTGTTAAAGTATAGTTGTTGGACAAAATTGCAATATTAAAGCTGTTGAGCACACTAAATGGCTAGAAACTACTTTCTGCTGGACACAAAATTCAAAACTACAATAAAGGTCCACTGTTTTCAGAATATACAGGTTTATAGCTCTTTGCACTGTGGTCAACACACTAACTAAATGGAACTCATATTTTATTTCAGTTTTTACTTTTCTCTCTTTTGCATGTGTTGTGTGGTTTGTTTAATTGTTGAAAGCACGTGGAGTTTGATAAGCTGAGGAAAGTGCTGGAAAGACAGATGACTGCACGAGTATGGCTTTCTCGAGTTTAAAGGTTTAATTAAAAATGTTGTCTGATGGCTAAATAAAGGCTCTACGTTATTTGAGTGTTGGTATTGGCTGGTATTTTTGTGTATGGTTTTGAAGTGACATCAGGCTACTTTCAGCATGTTTGGCAGCCCTGCTACTGACCAGATTCATAATTGGTCACTGAAGACACCATGTGAAAATACCAGGTGTGAATGGTTATCTGGTTAAACACTGTGTTGCATGCTGGGAAAGAGTGCTTCTTGAGTGATTTATTTATTATAACTGTGACTAAGAGTCTCACTGAATGTACTTAATACTAAAAACACATACCCCGTCATCGCTAAGAGAATATAAGGATATTAGGGAAAAAGAATAATTTGGTGACATCATAATTTCAGGATGTCAATACATTGCATTACCATTGCTGAGCTCTTTGTGTAAGTTTTATAAATTAGTCATCCTTTAACTAAGGGCATGATCCCAGAGAATGAGCAGTAACCGAATAAAGGCTGATAATTGTGGTAATTATAGGTAATGGGTTCCTAGACAGGCACAGTACAGAGGCATTGTGGGTCTTTGGTCTGTCCACGTCGAGGAGTGTGCAGTGAGTTCTAGGAGTTCAGGCTGTTTGTTGTGTGTGTGTGTGTGTGTGTGTGTGTGTGTGTGTGTGTGTGTGTGTGTGTGTGAGACCTGCCATTCATCTTCTGTTTTGAGGATCCTCAAGTCATGTCAATTGGTTCTATTATATTTTTCATTATTAAAGTCTGTGGTCAGTGTTTGGCCTAGGGTGAGATGATAAATAAATAAAATGTCACCTAACTGAGTAATGGATTGACACTATACTTTAGCTACAGTGGATATAAAAAGTCTGAACACTCATGTTAAAATTGCAGGTTTTTGTGATGTGAAAAAAAAACAAGATAAATGAAAAACAAATAAAGGAAAATACTTACAATTAGCTATAATTGCATAAGTGTGCCCCCTCTTATAATGGGGAATTTGATTGTGGTCAGAATTAAAGAGCAGCATTCAAATTTAAAATCCACCATAGTGATCGAAGTGTAGCTTTTTAAGAGGTTCCACAAAAATTGCAGCCATTTTAAGCAAAGTACCTCTATTTTCAGGTATTTGGACAAAATGACATAACTTTAAATATAACCATAATTTTAATACTTGGATGAAAATTCCTTGCAGTCAATGCCTCAGGGCTTCACTACAGCCACCTTCAGTTGCTGGTTGTTTGTGGGTCTTTCTGCCTTCAGTCTTGTCTTCAGTAAATGAAAAGCATGCTCTATTGGGTTGAGATCAGGCGACTGACTTGGCCCTGAAAATGGAGGTACTTTGCTGAAAATGGCTGTAATTCCTAAATGGTAAATGCCATATTTTTGTGGAACCTCTTAAAATAAAGCTGAAAGTCTACACTCCAATCACATCTTGATCGTTTTATTTCAAATTCATTGTGGTGGTGTATAAAGGCAAAATCACAAAAGCTCTGTCATTGTCCAAATACTTCCGGACCTGACTGTATATATAAAATATTCAGCCATGCAAATTAATAAAATGCAGTATAAATGCTTAGAGATTGTGAGCTAGTAATTTTCAGTTTGTCATTACAAAAACACATACAATAAAAATGCAATAAAAAATTTGGGCTACTGTTATAATAAATATAAAGATAATTTAATTGTTACAGGTCTTCCTTAGTCAGATACCACAGGCAAAATGTAAATATTCTGAGGCTCAGCTGATGAAATATATGGTTAAAAAAAGCAGTCATACATTCTACACATGCGGCCCGAACATTCACATTGAATTCCTGAACATTCACATTCCTTCCTTCCTTCCTTCCTTCCTTCCTTCCTTCCTATAGTACTGGTTTGCAAATGAATGGTCTCCCAGAGTTTGTAAGAGAAAAGCTTCAGTAATGAGTGCATAGCTCTCTGTCTTGGTAAGATTTCCCATTCAAAGCTCATCGTAGTGGTTTGCTCAAACTTCACAAATTCCTTCCCACTCCTGTGTCCAAATTACTTCAGCCTCATTGAGCTTATCACCCAAAGAACACAATACCCACAATGAAGCGTGGTATGGGCTGCTTCTCTTCAGATGGGACTGGGGCTCTTGCATAGTTAGAGGGAATCATGGATAGCTCCAAATATCAGTCTATTTTGGCTCAAAACCTGCAGGCCTCTGCTAGACAGTTGAAGATGAAGGAATCCAGGACGATAACGATCCAAAGTACAAATCCAAGTCAACAAAGGAATGACTTCAGAAGAAGAAGTTCAAAGTTTTGGAATGGCCCAGTCAGAGCCCAGATCTAAACCCTGTTGAAAACCTGTGGACTGACTTGAAGAGGGCTGTGCACAGAAATTTGATACCTTTGATAGATGTGGAGCATTTTTTTAGAAGGAAGGGTGGAATAAAATTACCAAATCAAGATGTGCTAAGTTGGTAGTTTTTATTACACAAAAATATTAAATGCTGTATTACAAGATAAAGGTGTATAAGTGTATTAGGTCTGTGCACACTTGTGCAACCAGGTTATTGTAAGTTTTTTCTTTTTCCTTTTTGCCCTAAAATGCATCTGCTTGTCTTTCACTTGAATTTTGCTGGCTGCTATATCACATTAAAAGTGGAAAAAATGCTCTGACATGATTAATCTTTGTTTCAGCTGCACAAAAACCTGCAATTTTAACAATTTTAACAGTGTGAACCACACACATCCAGACACTCACATAACAATGAAAAAAGAAAATAAAAGAAGAATGTAGACGCAACATAAGCTGCAAGCCATCGGTTGATTAACCTGCTGTTGAACAGAGGCGCAATCTGAGGTAAAAAATAATTTGTGCACCATGTGTGATCCATCCTCTCAATGTTGCTGATGTTGCCTCTCCATATTGTATCTGTCCCACTGGGTTTTATTTGGCCTGGAAGGGCTTTCTTGAGTTACAGATAAGGAAAAGCAAGATGTCTTCCACACATTCATTATAGAAAGAAGATTGAGCACGTGTTTGTGTGTGCAAGAGTTGAAGTGATTAGCAGCAGAAAATAGCAGGGCAGCTGTGGGGGGAATAGAGCTGGGAGTGGAACCTGGACAGCATGAAGGGCTTTTAATAAAGCTGACCTTTCTATGGTGGGCTTGTTATGAAAAAAAAAATGCTGCTTGGGGGATGAAATGAAAGGCAAGGTAGATTGAAAACATTTGAATCCTAGCCATAAATGGGCTGGTAGAATATTGGCCATGGGATTTATCTAAGCCTGGGGTGGTTTAATAACACAGTTGCTCTCTAAATGAGACTGAAGGGAGTTAATCTCAGTTAATCACTGACAGCTAGCTGGTTATGTTGAGGGATCAATAGTTCTAGTTGGAAGTTGCTTTTCTACATTCCCTACCAATTTAGGATGACGCTTTGAATTCCAGTACAAATCTGAGCTGTACTTTTCCCTGTCTGTTTTTACACTAGCAGTTATGAATTATCACGATAGCTTACTGGCCAGCAGTAGCATGAATGGGCAGGGGTGGGTGTTCAACAAATAATAAATTCTTTTGCTAGCCCACTGGGCAACTGAGCAAGTAAAAGCTAGCCCACTGGGCAACATGCTTGCCCAGTGCCAGTTTTTGTTTGCCCAGAGACCTGACTGACAATGCTCAAAAGTGATAGCGAACATAATGTGATAACACATTATCCTTGCATGACATGTAAGACATTTGAATCTGGCTAGCGTCTTTATACCAAGAAGTGACTGCATGTAGTAAGCAGAAGAGTTATATGACAGCTTTGTGCTGCACTTTCCTTTCTCTGGTTCCATCGGTATTTCAACATACCTATACAGTATTTCTTCTTTCTTTTTCTGGTTGTTGAAACTACTTGTCCACAGGACAACTGCAATTAAAAAACGAATAGTTCAGATATGAAATCTGCTTGTCCTGGGCACCCAGTTTACTGATTTGTCCACCTGTACTGAGGCATACAATGGATATAAGTAGTCTACATGCCTGTTAAAATGGCAGGTTTTTGTGATGAAACCAAGATTAATCATGTCAGATCTTTTCTCACCTTTAATGCGAAATTGCAAATTATACAAATAAAGTGAAAAACAATCAGAAACTTTATTTAGGGAAAAGAAAGTATAAGCATAAGTATGCACACCCCTAAACTAATACAGCTAAACTATCATCTTGGCACATCTTGACTTGATATTTTCCCACTCTTTTTTGCAAAAACATTCTAGACCCATCAAATTGTGAGGGAATCTCCAGTGCACAGCCCGCTTCAGGTCACCCCACAGATTTTTAGTTGGATTCAGGTCTGGCTCATTCATGAACATTGATCTTCTTTTGGTTAAGCCATTCCTTTGTTGATTTTGATGCATGCTTTGGGTCATTGGTACCAAAAGGTGAAATTCCTTCAGCTTCAATCTTCAGCTTACTAGCAGACACTTGAAGGTTTTGCACTACAGTTGACTGGTATTTGTAGCTACTCATGATTCCCTCCATCTTAATAAATGCCCCAGTTGTGGCTGAAGAAAAGCAGCCCTAAAGCATGATGCTGCCACCACCATGCCTCACTGTGGGTATGGCGTTCTTTTGGTGATGTGGTTTTTTTTTTTGCACCAGACATACCTTTCGGAATTATGGAATTATTAAACCTTTGGAATTGGTCTTATCAGACCATAACACATTTTGCCACATGGTTTGGGGTGATTTAGTTGAGCCTGGATGTTTTTTGTGAGAAAGGGCTTCCATCTAGCCACCGTACTCCACAGCCCAGACATGTGAAGAATCCGAGAGATAGTTGTTACATGCAGAGAGTAATCAGTACTTGTCAGATATTTCTGCAGCTGCTTTAATGTTGCTGGTGGTCTCTTGGCAGCCTCCCTGGTAAGTTTTTGTTTTGTCCTTTTGTAAATTTTGGAGGGAAGTTCTGTTCTTGGTGATGTCACTGTGGTACCCCATTTTCTCTATTTGTTGATGATGGCCTTTACAGTGTTCCATGGTACATCTAATGTTTTAGAAATTCTTTTATACCCCTCTCCTGATCTTTCAACAACTGTACAGGCTTTGCCAGATCTTTGTGGACTATGGCTTCAGCAATCGATAGAAAACAAGAAAATGTGAAGAAAATCCTATAGAAACAGCTGAACTTTATTTGGGATTATTTAATAATTTCATTGATGATAGCTGTATGAGAATTACTTTTGAACATGAGATTGAATGTGATTGGTTCATTCTGAACACAGCCCACCAGTGGTGTGCACACTTATGCAACCAGGTTATTGTAACTTTTTATTTTTCCCTACAGTGTTTCTGATAGTTTTTCTCTTAATTTTTATATGTTGTAATTTCACATTGAGGGTGGAAAAAGTTCTGACATGATTGATCTTGGCTTCATTTTTTTACATCACAAAAACCTGCCATTTTAACAGGGGTATGTATACTTTTTATTTCCATTGTATGTCTTAAATGGCATGTTTTATATCACAATATATTTAGGTAATTATTAATTAATGAATTAATTCAAGTCTTTAATATATGGCTAAAAAGCGGTCATACATTCTACACATATGGCCGAACGTTCACATTAAATTTATGAAAGGTTTTGCAATTAGATTTGTGGTATACACATGTTTTTTTTTTTTTCTTTCTATAATACTGGTTTGCAAGTGAATGGTCTCTCAAAGTTTGTGAGAAAAACTTCAGTAATGAGTGCATAGCTCTGTCTTGGTAAGATTTCCCATATAATTACAGTGGTTCGCTCAAACTTCAAAAATGAGTTCCGATTTCCACAGCTCCTCTGTCCAAATTGCTTCATCTAAAGTTCTAAGCCTCATTGAGTGTTTTGTCTGCAATTAAGCCAGTGATCATTTGATGGAAACATTTGATCACTTGCCTCTAAATTTGCTTAGGTGAAGAGATTTGAAGTCAATCAAATAGAAACTCACTAATCTACTCCTCATCAAATCCTGGGTTTCTTAGGCTGTGTTTAATGTGTGTAGGACAAGATTAAACTTGTTGGTATTGGCCTGACAAATATGATCAACACTGTTATCTCTACCTGTCTGTAAAGTGGATTATCTGCATTATCTCATAAACAATAAGATAAAAGTCTGCACAGAATATCTAAGAAAATATGAATTGTTTTTCTTCTTCCACATTGCCAAGCAAAACAGCTTCATCTTTTTTTTTTAATAATAGTCATTGTCTAGTATGTAATCAAATCATCAGAGCAAGCAGTTAATGGCTATTCAAATGGGTATTCAAGTGCTCACTGTTGTGTCACCAGTTTTGTCCTTTATGCAATTGTTAGGCAAAAGTCATTGCATACTTCAGAATCTGAGTTGGAAAACGCCAGGTTGCCACTTTACTTTACCCTTGTAAACTCAAGCACCTCCTTAAATGGAAAGAAGTAGATGTATATAATGAACAGTTAAGTCAAAAATAAATCATTACATCATGTGCTTTTATTGTCTAAAAATCAATGATGGGGTGGTGTGATGTGCCCCAACGCGAAGTGGATTTCCCATTACCACCATGAAGTTGATTATTTTCCAAGAAGCACACATCTTGAAGCATTTATTCCTCTAATAGCACAGCAATTTGCCAAGTTTTTTTTAAAAAGTAATTTAAGAACAATCATTTTTCAATCGATTTATCATTAGGAGTTATGGAACATTTGCTAAACAAGTTCCTATTATCACTTACACTATAGCAGCTACTGGATAAACAGTCGTTTCCTCAACAGCCTCAATTTTTTTTCTTTTTCTTGAAGTTAATAAGACAGAAAATGCAGCTTGTTACAGATAAACGTCAAAGCCTTCCATCCTGAAGACTTTCCCATATTGGAGAATGTAAAAAGTTACACTGTTACCCCTGACAGTTACAAAGCACTGACTCTAGAGATTCCTTCTAAAATGCTAAATAGATATCTCCTTACAGAATACTTGATATGTATATGACACCATATCAGCATGTATTTTTTTTTGTTTATGTGGAGCATCCACCATACAAGGCCCTGTGTAAGAGCTTTCTGTAGAAATGATCATTTATTAAAATGAGTGCCTTAATTTAAAACTGTGATTTGCATTCAGACCAGTCAGAAGTGAAAATTCAAAGTTATAATAAGAATAAAACTCTGGGGAGCCAATATAAATCTGACCTACTTGCCTGCATTACCACCAACCCATTCCCCATTCTATCATGCACCATGCTTTAGTGCTCCAAGTTTTGGATCTCATTATCCAGCTTGCACATGGATAAAGTTCAGCCATGGTCACACAGTATCCCCTACGGTATGTCTTCTCCAAGGCTTTTGTTGATGGATGCAGCAAAAAGAACTGTAGTGCTTACTAAGGACTACCTTAAGAAAACTGGTAGATAAAGATTTTTTTTTTCAAGCAATTCATTTCAGCGGAGTGACTGATGAGGTGCTTAATCTTGACCTGAGGATGTGAAGATCTTGTGGCCTGCTTATAACTCCTGCTTTACCCTTCCTCAATCCCAGCAGTTTGTATTTTAAGGTTCTGTAGCTTTGGTCACGTACACAATAATGTTCATTTGGACATTTTGCCTTCTGGCAATCCCAAAATTTATTCTTAGTTGCTGCATTCCATTGCTTCTTACCCATATATTATCAAGCTGAAAATTAATTACCTGATGGATTACAGGATTACACCTTTGTCACTGAGATGAAGATAACAATGGCTGTGATCCACAAGAAAAATGGTCGGCTATGTATTTTCACTCTCTCCCTTTCAAAATCTGTGCTCTTAATATTTCTAGTATTCAATTCTTTTCTTCATTATTTCTTCAGCGGTATTGCAAACTCTGTTTAGAAGTATGAGGCACATAGGAATTCACCTATGTAATCCAAGACTTTGCATCAAAGTAACAAAAATATTGGGATTATTTTGTTAGGGTTCCTGGAGGATTAGTAGTTGGGTCATGGCGCATTCAGCCCTGTAGCCTGGGTTGATTCCCGGCCAGGGACCCAACCCCAGCTACTGGGTTTGCACATAACAGTACTCTCCCAGTGCCGGTACCTAACCTGGATAAAATTGGGGAGGGTTGCGTCAAGAAAGGCATCCAGCGTAAAAAACTATGCTAAATCAAATATGCATCATGTGGCGACCCATTACGGGAGCAGACGAAAAGAAGAAGAAGAAGAAGAACAAGAACAACAACAACAACAACAACAACAAGATTAGCATTATTTTGTTAATTTGAAAGAGAGAATTGGGAGCATGATAAATTAGATGAAATCCCACATACACTTTTTAATTTGATGGCTTTTGTTTATTATCTTTAATAAATTACATTAAGTTATTCAGGCACCAGATATAGATAAAGCAAAATAATAGGATATGCTGGATCAAATGCTATTTTCTAAGCTTCCGAATAATTACAGTGGAAGCCATATTGTTAAATATTACCAAATTTGCAATATTTTACATCTAGGACTATATTGGCAACTATGGTCGGAGGATAATCTAAAATTATGAACGGTAGAAGAGTAGTATATGTAATAGTCGTATAAACAGAAAAAATTATTTTTTTCAATTTTAAATTGTCTCTTGCTGTTATGTTACGCCATATTACATTTGACTGCAGTGCTTTGGCTTTCATGACAGCTAAACTAATAAAGAAAGAGATAAGTTCAATGCACCCATTTTCTTTGTTAATCTCTTTCAAGAGACCATGGATCTTTATTCGTTCTTGTTTCACAGCACTTTTGCCAAATGAGATATGCTTATTCTATTTGATCATCTACAACCCCAAACTCCGCTCAAATAGACTTGTAGACTGAAATGAAATGCTTAGCATGCTTTTAAAAAACAGGTATTCAACATTTTCAAACTGCTGTATTTTGTGAAATATGCCCTTGATAGCTGTGCCATGAGTTGATTGGATCGGGATAAACACTGACTGGCAGTTATGAGGGAATATCTAATGCAGTAAAGGAAACTGGGAGGCACAGACCTGCTAAAGGGCATGCTTGTGCTGCATTCAACCTAATCAGGTTGCAGCTGTCAAAAATGACTTATATCCTGAGCTGTAAGCGTGCTCCCAAAGATTTTAAACAACAGGAATGAGTCTGAGTTCAGAGTGAAATGCAGGCTAATGCAATTGAATACAGTAACTATAGAATCATAATATAGAGTTATTAAAAATTATGAACTTTCTAAAAATGTTTAAAAAAATTCATATTGTATTGCATACATTTTTAGTCTGTTCAAACCTAGACTGTTTAATACATTTTTTTCCTTTTCTTTTTTCCTGTTTGCCCCTGTGGGCTTCTCCTCTGTTTGTGTCAGAGCAGGGCTCATCCTCTCTCGCGCGTTTTCATTTCTCAAGTTCCCTTAGTGCGCACAGCATTACTGACATGTCAAAACACAAAGATCAGTGAGAGAGAGGAGCAGACAAGTTTTTTTGCAGTGTTTCTCAGATGCTCAGTTTGCGAGAATAAACGTGTGAGTCACTCAGGCTGTTTGAAATCATGTGTCTGTCAAGGTAACTGACGCATCTTGTCAAGCTGCACAATAGCATTTGATCTGTGGTGTGTGGAAAGGGTCACAGTGTACAAGTAAAAGGTACAATTATGCCTTGAATATCCTTGAATATCAAATAAAGATTGATAGAATACCATAGTAATGAAGAATGGATGTCAGTATAGCTTGCTGGAACATTGTTGATAGTTGAGAAATAAAAAGTCAAAGCATTGTAAAGCACTAACCATAAATTCAACTCAATTTTATTTGTATAGCACTTGAACAATAGACATTGACACAAAGCAGCGTTACAGAAATCTGAATGCAGATTTAGATCCTGAATGAGCAAGACTGATGCGTCAGTGGCATGAAAAACTTCCTGAGATGACATGAGGAAGAAGCTTTGAGAGGAACCAGACTCTTTTGTGGGAAACTAGATAGTGGAATTGTAAATCCTTACAGTATACAGTTCCTACTGAAGTGAGAATCCATAAAAACCAATGCTAAAGTGTTTTTAGTCAGGTTTCCCTATTCTGTACATGAGTCTCTATTCCTTCTTTAAGTAGACATATTAATATCTAATATCTACCAATAAGGAGGAAGTGATTAATTTTATTGGTGGGGCCATGCTCTGTTCATGCACTTCTTTGTCTCAATGTTTCCATAAATATAGACTACAATTATTATAATCTTTACACTATTCAATTTCAAAGACGGACCTTATTATAGTTTAAAATGCCTTAAAAATCTAATTACTGGTGTAACTTCTTCAAGATAGCCTTGTATGACTAAGAACCTTTACAGGAAGTGTGTCTCTTGCAATCTTTTTAGCCTTGTAGTAGCTTTATTATGGCCATTGATGAATCCCAAACAAGAGCAGCTGCTCCACATCAATACCCTGAAGACACGTTGAAATTTTTCTACTTTCAAATTTTTCTACTATCTACTACCCTTCGATTTGTGTGCCATGACCACAAGACCAAGCTGCCAATTCAGGAGCTTGGGTGACCAACACCCACAGTACTGAGGGGTGAACCGTGCCGAGTTGCAAAAATGAGTAACGTTCACCCTAATGGACAGTATTAAGGTCACCCTAAAATAGTAATTTTAGGACAGTATTCTAGGTTCATACTCTCTGAAAGGACATCATTTGACATGTCACAGCATAACCATTTGAATTGTCTTGGCAGCGAAATGTAGTTCTGGCATAAACATGTGACTGCACACAGTGATTGTGTAAAATTTAACATTAAAAAAAACACCCACTGGAAACCTTTCATCCATTGTGTCTTTCAATTTATTTGTTTTCACTCTGTCAGATTTGATTATGTATTCTTGGTAATCACAAATGCTGCTTCACAATATTTCTCCAGCACTGTTTATTCCCTTGGTTTTAGGCCAATTATAGTCTAGTTACACATATGCAATTCTGTAGCAATAGAATTAAACTTGCACTGTGGGATATTCCCCCTTTTTCAGTATAAGGAATATGAGTTACAGCTTTTAAGTAACCTTATATTTTAGTACAACCCCCTGCCCCCCTGCACCCGAAATAGCTCATTGTTGCATGCTATTTCAATGCATATAGTCTGAATCTCAGCATCTGTTTCACTGCAGCATCAATGTAACTTCGAGATGGCACACACACAATGTCACTCATGATTATGAGTTATTGGAAACACACTGTATGCATTCAAAATGTGATAGGTGATGGCTGTGGGATCAAGATTAATGCCTTTTTCTCCACTGGGATTTCAGAGTCATCAGAGCAGTCCCCCTGCATCTTCAATCCTGCTTGCTATTAAAAAATCATTCCAGAGGAAAGCTGATTAAAATTGATTTAGGGTTTGGGTATAACTGGATTTAATGATAAAAATGTCCAGGGTAATCACTGGATGTTATCTAAAGGTGAGACTGCCCATCTATTTTCTTAATGTAAAGAGATGATGGGAGGATGGGTGTGGAGATTGCTTGTTATTCACAAGAAGATACAGATAGTTACAACCTTAAACTCCTCTGACCCATCCAACTACCAGACAGATTTCATTCTGTAGCAGTTTTCAAATATTCAGATACTGGAGAATGAATAATGAAGTGTTGAAATCATCCAAAAAAAGAGAGAGGTCTGAAAGGTGGAATGCCAGGGTTCTTGGGTACCAAAAAATACAACATGATTAAAATCATAACATCAGATTCATTGGCTGACATTTAAGACAAAAGCTTGTGTTTTTTTTTTTTTTTTTGTCTAAAGCTTCTAGATCTCTTCCCGATCGCTCATCACATTTGTAAAATAGAACAAAAAAATGTTGATCTGTAATCATCAGTGAACTGTTAACTGTGGGGACCACTCAGGATTATCTTAAATTGCAATGTAAATATAGTTAAAATCCACAAAACATGTAATGATACATGACAGGTTGAGGAAATAATGTCAGTAATTCATCATCTTTTCAACAAAACTCACCCACCACCCAGTGAATCATCCAACATGGTTCATATATGATGAAAATGACACATCAGTGGGGTATTCTTTGTTTCCCACTGTGAAACAAGAGAAAGATGTATGCACATGCAATGTATTATACATAAGCTTGATTGATTTGGTCCTTCTCTGTAGAGTGCTATCTCTGGCTTTAACAGGCAGGCTCTGCAGAGGTATTGACTCAGAATGTAATTGCTGTGTTTGTAAGAGCAACCTGACCTGTTTTTCCTTCTTGCTTTTTCAGGCCTTTGTACATGATCTACCATGGCCAAAGTGTTCTGCAGCCTCCTGCTTCTGGGAAGTACGGTGATGACAGCCACTGCATGCCCCAAGTACTGTGTCTGCCAGAACCTGTCTGAGTCTCTAGGAACCCTGTGTCCTTCTAAAGGCCTGCTCTTTGTCCCACCTGACATAGACCGTCGGACTGTCGAGCTGCGGCTGGGGGGGAACTACATTATCAGGGTTACACAGCAGGATTTTGTCAACATGACAAGTCTTGTGGACTTGACACTTTCCCGGAACACCATAAGCTCTATCCAGCCTTTCTCTTTTGTGGATCTTGAGACTCTACGCTCACTCCATCTGGACAGCAACCGCCTAACCGAGCTTGGCCCAGATGCTCTGAGAGGTCTGGTCAACTTACAGCACCTCATTCTGAATAACAACCAGCTGGGCCACATCTCCAAAGAGTCCTTTGATGACCTGCTGCTAACACTGGAGGATTTGGACCTGTCCTACAACAACCTGCAGAGTGTACCCTGGGATGCTATTCGCAAGATGCTCAGCTTACACCAGCTTAGCCTTGACCACAACCTCCTCAGCCACATTTCTGAGGGAACTTTCACAGACTTGGACAAGTTGGCCAGGCTTGACCTCACATCAAACCGGCTCCAGAAGCTTCCACCAGATCCCATATTTGCACGGTCTCAGACCAATGTGGTGCTGAGTACACCGTATGCTCCTGTGCTGTCTCTTAGTTTCAGTGGAAACCCACTTCATTGTAATTGTGAGATTTTGTGGTTGCGACGTCTTGAGCGTGAGGATGACATGGAGACTTGCGCATCTCCTCCTAATCTAAAGGGGCGGTACTTTTGGTATGTGCGTGAGGAGGAGTTTGTCTGTGAGCCACCTTTGATTACTCAGCATACACATAAACTTCTGGTGCTTGAAGGCCAGACGGCCAGCCTACGCTGCAAGGCAGTGGGTGATCCCATGCCTTACATACACTGGGTGGGTCCTGATGACCGACTTATCAGTAACTCATCACGAGCCACTATTTATGAGAATGGCACCCTGGACATCATGGTCACCACCTCCAAGGATTATGGCACTTTCACTTGTATTGCCTCCAATGCTGCAGGAGAATCCACAGCCTCAATTGAACTCTCTATCATTCAGCTGCCTCATCTCAGCAATGGCACGAACCGAACCTCACAGCCTAAGTCCAGGCTGTCTGACATCACCAGCTCCACAAAAACCAGCAAAGGGGAGACCAAACCCCAGCCAGAACAGGTGGTATCTGTGTCAGAGGTCACATCTGTCTCTGCCTTGGTCAAGTGGACTGTGAGCAAAACAGCTCCCAAGGTGAAAATGTACCAGCTCCAGTACAACTGCTCAGATGATGAGGTCCTGATTTACAGGTAACCATTCAAAGTGTCTTTGCCCTCATATGACTTGTGAATACTAATCAGACTGGAAATACTTTTCCTCCACATCTGTCTCCTTCCATTCTAACTTAGACTAAAAAGCTGTATATTTGAATATAATATACTATTCTTGTTATTATATTGTTGAAAAGACTGAAAAGTTCCTGAAATTAAAAAAGTTTAACTCCAATAAGGATCAGTCAGTAAAATATCCGAGTTAAGATATATGCTTAAGTGCAAATCATTCCCATTTTCTTGGGAATGCTATTTTCTGCTTTTACCACTAACAATGAATGATCTGTAATTCTTAAAACAGTATTATTCATAATGTAATTCTAGGTCTTCATCATGTAATACAAAACAGCTGAACATTTGATTCAGTACCCTCAATCCTATATTCATAAACCTTACCCTACATTCACACCCTTGTATTTGTCTCTTTTGCACTGTCCAAAGTTTCTTTAGTTCCACTGAGAAATAGCTGAATGTATAGCCTACAGTTCACTATACAATGTATACACACCATTTAAAACAATATATATTTAACATAATTTTACATGTTATGTGCTACTTTGTACTAGCTTTGTTGGCAGATTAGCAAAGCAAGATAACTGCACTAGCTGCATACACTCACAAGAGGCACCAAGAATCTATGCTACTTCCTTCCAAGCTGTTTTTTTTTTCTGTAATATCTCTGTTCACATATAATGAGAGGTCATATATGACAGGATAAGAGGACACCATTGTTATAAGTTTATCTTCTGTTTTTGTCAGTTAATGGGAACTAATTGAAGGTAGGAACTAAAGTTGTGAGTTCATATGCATAGGATTGCTCATAAGGAATCATTCAAGCCAATTGTTTGCATTTATTGATTATCATATGCATTTTCACAGAATTGGTTTTTTTTTACAAGTTTATAAAGGACGGTGAAACATGAACGAAGATTTTAGTGCCGACAGTGAGTACATGTATGTTTATGAAGGGTCACCTGTCGTTTTTGTCACTTGCTACTGTGAACATATGCTCAGTAGTTGTTGCTAAGCTAGGGACAACTGCTGCTGATTGCATTCAGTTTTGGCCTATGATAATAATTATCTTCTTCTTAATTCATTTATCACTGAGAAGAATGATTTAGATCTCTGGCTCAGACAAATGGGTTTTTTTCCACCAAAGCTGATATTCTATTTTTGTAATGACACATTATCTAATTATGTCCTTATAATATCGACTTATCCTTTTCTAAATTAGTCACCTCCACTGGCAATCTGTCACCTATCAACAGTGTACTCTTGTCTAATCTATATTTACGTGGTGGAGTGGTAGTGGGTGGTGGAGGACGTTTACTGTCAGTGTCATGTAAATCACAGGGTCTACTGTATGAGAACTGTGTGGGAATAGCTAAAGCTGAGATCCTGCTACTGTGAAGTGTAAATACATTGACTTACGTCTCAGTCATAAACTTCATGGAATATAGCAGTGAATCGTTTTATCTATTGTTTATGATATAATTTTCCCTGTGTGGAAGATATATGCTGTATATTAGTAACTGCAATAGAGCCAAACAGTGTGTTGTTTTCTTTTTGACCAGCTGTTACATCTGTTCCATCCAGTCTGCAGGGAAAAATACATGCATCTCTGTTTTTATTTGCATATTTCAGTTTGTCAGCTTGTGTTTGTAGCATTCTGCAGTATGAAGTTAATTGGTTTACTCATGCTAATTACATATGCACGTTCCTTTCTGTGTATAATGAATTGCTACTTGGTCTTTTCTTTACCCAAGAATAATGAAGGCAACTAATCTGTCCGTTTATTATCCAACAGGCTGTTATAATATCTTAATGCTATAGTGATACAGAATTAATGCAAACAAATAGCTTTTTTTTTCCATTCTGTTGATTGCTTCAATTTCACAGTAAAAATGTCATAGTTTATATAACTTCGCCGAATGTTAAATGAACCTTATATAATTTCGTGAATTTCGATTTAAAGATATATATATTCATGTGCAATTCCTTGCTCACAAAGTATGTACAAAATTCCCATTTAACGACTCCCCAATGTTAGAAAGCATTGACAAAGCAACACATGAGTGGATTAACATTAAGAAACCTGATATCCTTGAGTGGATCAGTATGAGTCCTGCAGCCTGTTGCACCAGGTTCCTGTTGTAGCCTAGTTTGAACATAAATGGCCACTTCATTTCAGATTATGAACTACTGAAAAGGATTTCTTCAAGTAGATAGTCATATAGTAGTATATGATCACTTTGGATATTTTACGTAACTTAATTTTATACTGTTATCTAACAGCCTACAATTCAGTATATTGCCAAATTAAATGTTTAGGTTAATTTTACAATATTAAAATATGCCTAAATTTTGTAGCATTACCTCATCTACCACATTATACATTTATATATTCAAATGTAGGCCTTTATTTTTGCAGGCCTTAATTATTTATGGCATTAAATTTGTGGCACGAGAACTCAGAACAAGCGCAAACCAGTATAAAATCCAAGATATGGATAAATTTATCAATTGTAAAAATATAACTTTGAAGTCAGTATATTACAGTCAGTTCACTCACAGAATTATACACCGTGCTAGTTTTAAACTAACTACTCTCAATGTATGGTGTAGGACTAACTTCACACCCTGGCCTTACAGTCAAACGTATGTTCAGCTGATGCAAAAGGTGCCGACTCTTAACCTCTTTGAACTTCTGTGGTGAGACCTCAATATCGTCATACACCTCCATTCTCCAACTAACTTTGCAGAACCTGAAGAATTTTCTAAAGAGCTCATCATAGTTTCTCCAACACACTTTGGAAAAATGATTGAAACTTATCCAAAATACTACCGGCTACCAGTGGTGGCTCAAGCAAATATTAAAAAAAGGTGGATGAATACCTACAGATTGTTCACAATTTAGATTTTTTTTTTTAAAGTAGTTTCAAACAGTTACACAGTAGGTTTCTATAGTTTTGGTCTTTACTGAGAAAATTAGTGTCTGGTTAAAAATCAGTACAAATCCCAGGAACACTGTCAACAAATACACTGTCTTTTTTTTAAGTACCCCACTGGTATCAAGACATGATACCAGGTAAATGTATTGAGCCACAGAGATATGAATCACTAATACTCCACACTACAAGCTATACCACGCAAATCTCAAATAATATCACAAAAATCAAAAGAAGCATATGTTTTCAGACAATTGAACAAAATTTTTGTCCCACAGATTTAGCCTGTGGGCGAGTGGGGTATACTTAAATAAATAAATAAATGATGCTACAGTACTGAGCTCTTGTAAAAAGGAACACTTAAAGGGTCCTTCAAAGGTGCTGTATTATACAACATCTTCTCCAGTGATAGAATTGTGATTTTGGATGAATAATGGACTTCCATAGAATGGGATTATAGCGCAGTCAGTGTGTCACCCTGCAGTTCTTCTGCTGATATGGCTGTAGTGTGCTGTTGAAGGAAGGATAAATCACACTCACTTCCATGGGCCTGAAAAATATATAAGTTCTACAGAGCATGCAGTTGGAGGCTAAGTTTCCTGGCAGTTCCTGTGCAAACCTGATTTTTGCAAAAACACTTTTTTTTTAAAAAAAAAAACTTTCCTAACAAGTCCTATATATATTTTGAGAAAAATGTATGTTGCATGTTTGTCTGTTTTTCTTAATATGGGACATTTCTACCTAAATGTGATGAAAACAGGGTAGTCTTTTAATTTTGCCAAAAAGTCACTTAGGAAACAGCAGTTGTTTATGTAAATTAATAAGACTGAAGGGCAGGTATTACATTTGTGAAAAACCATTACCAGCATTTGAAGCCAAAATTATATAATATTTAACAATGGGGTTTATGCCATAGCATTTGAATATTCACACTTCTATTGTCAATAGCATTTAAACAGAACACTTCTCTTGGTCATTTCATATTTTGAGCAATTGTTTGAAGTGTCTTACTATCAGGTTGCTGCATAATTATGCATTATGTGTGGCAAGCTTCAGTTTATTTCATGGGATATCTGAACACACCAAAGCTAACAGTTAACACATGCAAAATCCTCATTTAAATATTGTTTTATCTCTCTGTTTTTCACCTGACAGCATTCATGCAATTATTCTCTGTAAATCACGTGCACCACCCAAGTAACTGCATGCACAGTCCATCTATCTGACTGTGCACACAAATTAGTGCTTATTATTTTTTTTAATCTTTGTAAATCAGAGCCTAATTTTAACTGGAACTTCAAACACTACCAACAGTACGTAAGTCAGACTACACAAAGCATAAAGTTAGTTCTGCTTTTCATTCTTCCTTTTATCTGTACAGCTTGAATCACCTTGGAGTCTGAGTAAAATCACAGATCCACCTGGAAAATGAGGCACAAATGCATTCATGTAATTGTTTTGTTTGTGCGGAGAGCTCTCAGAAGGGCACGGTTGTCTAATCTTGTATGCTTTAATTAAAAAACTGTTTAGATTTCACCAGCCAGGAAGCTTCATATATATATACTGTATATATATATATATATATATATATATATATATATATATATATATATATGAGAGATATATGAGATATATGAGATATATATATGAGAGAGAGAGAGAGAGAGAGAGAGAGAGAGAGAGAGAGAGAGAGAGAATTACCTTTATGTTTTATTTACCCTGAATTGTTCTGCAATTCTCCAGTTTTATTCTATTAATTCTAGGAAACTCAAAGAGTACACAAAAGAATACTGGCAGATGCCACTGGTTCTTCATCAGAGCTCATGAGATAAGCTTTATACAAGCTAGAGGCAATAACAGAACTGTAAATACCATCAAAAATGCATAGTTCAAGGCACAAAATAGTCAGCTTGGCAGACATAATGCTTTACAATAATCAGTCTCAGTTTGTTTCAGAGGGCCAGTGGCATATTCCATTTAACTGCACAGCAACCACGTTGAATACAGATGTTATGCCATGCTAATGTATGTATAATGTACAAAGTATTTTGTTTTTGTTTAGTGTTTGTTTATTTTATTAATTTTTAATAATTTAAGGCTTTTTTGCTACTGGGTTAAATCACCTATATGTGGCTTTTTGTGTTGTTATTCTGGGGCCATATCAACCTTTGCAGATGTAGAAAAAATGTAGTCAAAGAAAATTATTATTATTATTATTATTATTATTATTATTATTATTATTATTATTATTATTATTATATTGAACCTAGTTATTAAAGTTTTTTTCACTGGACATCTTTGAGGACCTCTTGGCAAAAAGAGTGAATAATTCTTTGTTAATTCTTTCAACTGTACATTATAATTAAACAATTAAATTAAGCATAAAATTTGTATAATATATGCAGTTGGCTTCTGCTGTTTTTGTTTACTTACTTAAGGTCATTTGCAATATCAAAAAAATTAATATTCGTTGGTTTGCCCTATTTACCTCAAAGCTGATATTAAAGCTTTGCTCTTTTTTTATTCTTGTTTGTAGGATGATACCGTTTGCCAGCAGAGCCTTTGTGGTGTTGTTGGACTACGGTCCCTACGTCATGCTGGACACGCACGATCGGTAGACCCTGCTGTGTCGGTGGTGGGAGTGGCGCACCAACATAGTGGGCTGTGCTCAGTTTGTGACTCGTGACGACTACCCTCGCTGCCAGTCTCTTCACAGGCAGTTCCTGGGGGGAACTATGATCTTGGTGATCGGCGGCGTGATCGTTGCGACTCTCCTGGTCTTCATTGTCATCCTCATGGTGCGCTACAAAGTGAGTAGCTCTTCCCAAGTCGCCAAGCTTGTATCAGTGAGCAACACTTACTCTCAAACCAATGGTGGAATGCAGGCAGCACAGTTGGTCAGTGGGGCTCCTCTACCTCCGGCCCCCAAAGCCGTAGTTGTGATGCATGATGAGGTTGTAGAGTTTAAGTGTGGCTCTTTGCAAAGCAGCCTCTCTTCCACTTCCTCAACAGACTCGATTGGCAGTGAGAAGGTGGGACGTTACGACCCGTGTGCCGAGTCCAGCACCGGACCTCACAGATGGAAGCATGCTCCAGCTAAAACAAGGGCAAATCTAGACCACCTGCTTGGAGCTTTTGCCTCTCTGGACATAAAAGCTCCAGCCAGGGATCCAGGTAATCGTTCCTCCACAGGGGCCATCATGGCAGCCATGGACGTTCTTTCAGACAAGGAGCCACTGCTGGGCCGTGGGGACTCCAGGCTGGGCCGCTTGCTCAAGCTGCCACTGGAGAGCAAGCCCAAGCGCAGTCACTCCTTTGACATGGGTGATGTTGGTGCTTCGCAGTGCCTTAGCTACCCACAGCGTATCAGCAACATCTGGACTAAAAGGAGCCTGTCAGTGAATGGCATGCTGCTGCAGTGCGACGAGAGTGAGGGAGAAGGAGATAAAGGGACACTTGACAGCTCTGAATGGGTCATGGAAAGTACAGTCTGATTAATGGCCAAGACTTCTGACTCGTCTTTTGTCAGAAAAGGCCAGATTTTTGGCGTCAATCCTGTTTGGATAAGAGCAAATGGGCTGACTTTTCAAAGGAAGAAGGACTCCTAGGACCAAATTGAAAGGATATGTGCTGCATGAATTCCCATGTTAATGATTTTGTCCTTCTGTCCATTTGATCAAAATACAAACTCCAGGTTGACATTGTGAGCATATGAATGAGGGAAGTGGCAACAGCAAGAGCTGGCCCTCATCACTGAAGCCTGAACCTGAGGCACTTGCTGACTGCCTTTGCAATTTGAGAACAGATGTGGATTCATATCCAATCATGAATGATGTATGAGAATCTCAGAGAAAATAAGACTTTTTTTTTTCTTTCTCAAACTAAGTGGATGTGCACAAATGACACAAAAGACTAAATGTGCACATTTGATTAAAATACGTTTGTATGAAAAAAGATGTGAAAAAATAAAATGTGAATGTATTAAAAAACAGTATTTTTAATTTTTGTCAAATCACTTTTTTGTTTTTGCATTTTTTCCCATTTCTCTTTCTTTCTTTTTCTTTTTTTAATAAATCAGATAACCAATGATTGGCTGACTTATTGGCCTATGGCTAGTATTCTTGTATTATTGGCCATATACAGTTTCAAAAGTCAAATGAATATTAAAATAGCATGCTTATGCTATCGGGTGAATGATCTACGTCATCACTGAATGCTGTAACAGGAATAATACATTAGATTTTTTTACAGGGTCATTTCATTATGAAGCAAACCCCAAACATCAGTAACTTCTAAGCTCTATCTCTTTTTCCTTCAAATCCTCTAATGGATTACTGGAAAATAAAGGATTTGTTTTGGCATCGGCTTGACCTGAGGCACAGATTTGTTGATATTGGCTACTCCTGGTTTATGTTTTTGTTTTCAGTTCAACATTCTGTCTAATTCTTGCAAAAAAAGCCTGGCATTGATTTCTGTGGAATTTCTAACATTTTATATGAAAGACATAGAAATAAACCATTTCTGCCACTGATAAGTTGTAAATGTGATGAGAAGAAGTTACCATTTCAGACCATATGTATTTTTTCTTATTTGGAAAACATTTATTTTTATATGTGCATAGATTTATTGGTTTATTGCCTTTAATACACACCGTCATCCAATAATTATTTCCGATTATTTAAATGAAATAAGTGAACAATTTATCACATATACCTCCATTTCAATTCTGTTTTTATGTAATCATTTTTCTTACTGCCTTTGTGTAATACCTTTTTTTGGTTCCTGCTTTTGGTGTACGATTATTTCAATTCATTTTTGTACAATTATGTATGAAAGCAAGGTGTACAGTGATACTTTTATTTTCCTGGTCAGTGTCAGTAACTTCCACGTAGTTACATACATACACTGCAATGTATCTGTCTAAAAAGGAAACCCAACATTTTTACTTCTTTTTTTTTAGTCTTCTGTGAAATATTTCTGTGATTAAAAGCTTTTGTTACAAAAAATATATATATATACATAAACATGAATTCATAAAGCCACGCATTGCATTTTCTTTCCTCTTTTCTTGTTTAGTACTCAGATTAAGTTGGTGTCTTTACGGAGTCCACACAGTTGATGGCTCTCGGTGGCTGTGTTTAAAGCGGCAGGAAATTCTCATTTGTCCCACTGTACAGATGCTGACTCTGAGACTGAGCATATTGCCAAGGCCTAACAGCCTAAGATTAAGACTGTAATTTAAGCAAGACTAAATATTTCCAGTACATTGCTCTCTAGCCATTAAAGCACTCATGGGGTAAGCCTAAATCAGAATTTGTTTAAAGGATGCATTAATAAAGCAGTAAATACATAGCACATGGCAGAACAACTTCTTTTGGGCGATTACATGATTGCAGTCCCATTTGTCTCCTACTGATATTTCATTTACTAATATTTATTTGAAGTAATTGGTAAAAGATATTAAAACATGTAAAGCGTCCTTCACAACAACCTATGTGCGTGATGAATAACTTAAAACATTAATAAACATTAATAATAATTAACATAATAAACATAAAAAGCATCTTAAATCATATTTATTTACCCAGGCTTTTATGTCTTAATTTTATATGTTACTGCTAATTTGTATTCTTTTGTAAAAAATAAGTAATGAGAATAATAAACTAGACAAACAGAATTCTTATACAGAATAGTAAAAAGAGAAAAGAAAGTAAATATAAGTTGTTTTAATTGTTTTAATTATGTCTTTTTTATTGTTATCCATTTTAATATTTCTTGGTTTAATGTTGTTATGGAGATTTTCTCTTTTTTTAAGCATAGATATATATTTTTAAACATTATTATATACCATGCTGTGAGCCGACTCAAGAACCAACAGTTTACACATTTACATAATGAATGTTTAATTGACCACAATATGCCATGAGTCCTGAATCCTGTTACTGCTGAACCATGGAACTGCATCTTGAACCTGCAGCTAGCTGTGTTTACATGACCTTTATCTTTTTCAGACAGGTCATTTTGTTTGGCAGATTCTTGGAATTAAAGAGGATAAGAGTCTAACTCTGATGCAGGTTTACTACCCATGATTAGTGCTCAGCAGGGCACAATCAGGGCCCTTGGCAGACACTTACCTCAGAGCTGTCCTTATTAAATCAAGGAGACATGCTGTGGGTTTTCGGGCTACAAAACAAGCCTGCGATTAGTCCCATGATGGTCTTAATGCTACACTGTATGAATGAAATTTCACAAACTGCACTTACATTTCACACACTTCCTGCATTACTAGGTTCTACAACACCAGGGGTCTCATTTATCAACCATCTCTATGCATATGTTTGTGTGTTCATGGTGCATACACACGTTTCCACACATAGAATGTGATTTATCAAGTTATTCATGTGCGTAAGCATGTGCGTTTATTTAAAACGTCTCCTGACAATGCGTATGCAGAAACCCCTAGTGGTAGAAAAGTGTATTTATGTTTAAACTGGTTAACTCCTCGAAGTGGTAGTCTCTTTAACGACTAAAGCCACGAGTGTTGTGTCTTGTCTGTCCACTATACTTTACATTTAATGTAAAGATGAAATGTAAAATTGTATAAAAGGCACACCTAAAGATTAGATGACTTGCTTGAAGATTTGGCACACACAGCTTTGAGCAGGAAACATGTTTTTAAGGATGGCAGAAACTTCTTTGCTGAGGGTGATGTGTCATCAGTCAATTTCATTTGCCTATGACAATTTTTAGTTGAACTTTGCCAGCAACTCGGCCCAACAGCAGCATCCCTGTAAATGCAAGTCGTTTCTACTCTAAGGTTTTTAAGCATAGGCACATTTCAATGAGAAATTGGAGACAGACCTGGCATTTACAAACCAACACTTCTTATGCAAAGAATTAGAACTTGTTTTATGCACATTTTGATAAATGAGACCACTCTCTCTCAGAAATGAGTAATATTTTTTTTCTCTGCTCTGCAGTGTGTTTATAAAAAGTAGACAAAAAAGATGTTAATGCTATAATGCAGTTTCCCAAACAGCTGTGCTAGTGCTTCATTATTATAATGCAATATTACTATACAGTAATGACATGCTAATTACACACTGGATAGAATAATGTGCTAGAACACATGTTTTCCATACATATGAATGCTATCAGTATATAATTATATTATAGTAATAATGCTAAATGTACACTGGATAGCTCACAGATGCTCATAAAGATGGTCCTTAATACTTCATGTAAGGTTAGATCAAGGGAGTTAGCATACGGCCCAGGATAAAGGTTGTAATCCAGCTCACGAAATGAATTTAGAATCTAAATTAAAATCATTTTGTGGACCTTAATTAAGTCCAAAAAAAAAAAAAAGTGGCAAAATAGAGTGTGGTGGCAGGGTGAAGTTGGGAGAATGAGTGTAAGGATGAGCCTGCAGTTAACCAGTCAAGCAGTTCGGCCATGCGTGGCATTGGATATGTGTCAAATTTAGACACCACATATCCAATGCCATGCACTGACGAACTGCTGGATTGGTTAAGTGCAGGCTCATCCTTACCACTCATTCTCAACTCCGCCATCCATTCACAACCCAGCACTCGACCACACCCCCGCCACCACATACTGGTAATAAATTCTGGGCCATAATCTCAGGTACTGACAAAATGTACTAATGATATCTAATACTTAATTCAATACTTTCAATTAAAAATTTCATGTTGTAACCATGTCTCTTTCTGAAACAACTAAATTATGAGTTTCACACCAATGGTGCAATCACGAGTTTTGCGTTTTACGTTTTTATTTTGTAAACAATTTTGCAAACAATGTAGATTTTTCTCTCCACGTCAGTGTTATGGGTTAAACACTGGGTTATGAGTTAAACATTTTCTGTAGATTCATTATATATATAAAACATCTGGTTCATCTGGTTTACAGATGGTAGATCCATTTTGTGCATTGAGATTGTACATTTCACATAAATGATGATACAGTAACTCATTTAAGAAGAGTTGTTAATGTATTATTATTAAAGTTATGTTTCTGCTCTGGTCTTTCATTTTGCTTTGGATTAAGCTTAATGTGGCCTGTTACCTAAAACGAGTTTGCCCCCTATATTAGATGCTGTATTAAATTTCCTAAAAAGAGGATACAATGATTGGTAAAGTACATTATACGGCCAAAAGTATGTGGACACCTGACCATCACACCCATATGTGGACCTTCCCCATACCACTAGTCCATGGCCCAATTAGTCCCATCTCTTATTTTATACTATAGTCCTACTCCAAGCTGTGATAATTCTGAGGAGGATCTCATGCATGCATTTTTTTATAGTTATTATGAAGCATTAATGTCCATTCTATTGATTTATACACTGATGGTTATTCTCTGGTAATAAACCTGTCATTTCACTTGAATTATACAGGCACTAAACAGCAAACATTACGCACTAAGAGGAATTGCTGTGTCTATGAGATGATGTGTAGTGCAGCTCAGTTAATCTTCAGCTGAGAAGTTAGCTGTAATTTCATTGCCTTATATAATGTCATTTCGGTGCTTGTTGGCTTTACATAACAGTGTTCTCCTTCTCTATTGTCCTGTAAGAATATTGTTTGTGATGATGACTTGTCTCAAAGCTAGAGCTGATCTACCTATCAGGAAATAAGACACATTGCAAATGTGTTTAATCTTAGTGTTAAATCCCACCTTTCTCTCTCTCTCTCTCTCTCTCTCTCTCATTCTCTCTCTCTCTCTCTCTCTCTCACCCGCTCTCTCGCTATATATTATACCACAGCATTGTTGAACTCTGAAATCTGATTGGAGGATGCTACATGTAATCATAGATTCATAAATCTGTACATGTATATTATTGATATGGTGAAGTTTTCTGTAAGAAGCCATGTATTTAATATGTATCGAAGGAGTCTCCAGTGTGAGTCTCCATCACTAAGTTTTCTGCCACGGGAAAGTCTTTAGGATAAAGGAGTTTGTGCTTTCTGGTTTCTCTGGTTTACACATGAACAGAGAGAGAAATAAGAGAATCTGGTGAGGGAATGACCTGTTTAGCTGTTATAACGTAAGTGCTAACAGGAAATACTGTGTCTTGCAGACATTTCATAACATTAATTGTAACTATAATCATTTAAAAAGCACAATGTGTTGTTAATAATTATATCTAAAATCTGTAATCATTGGCAGGTCTGTGTGGTATAAGAGGAATGAAACATGTTCAATCCACTTCAGGGTGGTAATCTGGGATTATTTTCCTATAACAGCATGGTCCATTGTGTTTTATTCTGTACTTATGGCATGTTTACACACTTCCAGAACTGAAAGTGAATGTAGCCATGTTTTTTTTCACATATTTATCTACTATTTCTGGAAAAAAAAGCTTTTATTTTATTTTTACTTTCTTTCTTTTGTTAACACCCAATTAATATACCTTTGCCTTTGTAAATTATATATAAATATTATATTAGCACCAGTTTTTAAAATAATGTAAGTCAAATGAACAGTCTGGGCGGGAAAAGAAAAATAATTAATACCTGCCAATGAGATTTAATGGGCTCATGATAGAGTGATAATGTACTTATTATATTTATATTACATTTATATCTCTACACTATTTAACACCCTCAAATATGGGTATCAATCCTTCAGCTGCAGTAAATTTCATAAAGAATGAGCCAATGAGGGAGATACACTCGCATAAAATGACAGCTTACACAAAATGTATTTAAATAATCGGTATAACATACATTTATTTATTTGTTTACATATTTTCTGTGTATGTTCTTATTCCTTGTAGTGTATAAAGATATGAGTTGAATCAGGTGGGTTATCATGCATTAAAAAATGTAAGTAAGAAAGGTGTTCATCCCCAGTGAATTTCAAGTAAGGTATGATGCCCCTGAACACATTTCCTCATAGTATTGCATGCACAGTATTTCGCCATTGTTCAGTGTCAATTTTAGAGCCTCGGAGCAAATTCAAGTCAAATTATCATGCAGCAGGGTTTCCGGATGTCAACGATCGATATTTGAGAACCACTGCTGTGCTGCTGGAGGTCTTGTACAGTCAGACTAGTAATGAGCCTCGGCCAGAAGTCAAAAAGAAATCTGAGAACTGCTTTGCTTCCAAATTGCCTAACCTTCAGGACTTCTCTTTGAAATATCAGTAACAGCTCTGTGGAACTGTTATCAGTTGAAGGTCTAAAATCATAAGCCTCTCATGATTTTAGCAAGAAGAAAAAAAGTCTAGTATAGCAAGAAGCATAAGCAATCTCTGAGAATGCCCAATCAAAAATCCAAACTGTGCATGGTGAGTATTTCTTTCCTCCCCATCTTCTATGAAGATCTCCTCTCAGATTTCAAGAGTTCTCCTGGAATTTCCCAGCCTTATTATCGCAATCATTCTGTGTGATGATGTACATTATGTATGAGGAGATGTCTGAATAGCTGACACTGAACATAAAATCATACAGGCCCCTTCCAGTAGTCTGCCTACTGAATACCTATGACCCAGTGGTGGTAATAATTAAAACATGAAGCCATAGTAGAATTATGCTGCAGGACAGACAGTGCTGGTCTGGTAATTGACAGAGTTCTCCAGGAGCATGCCAAGTAAGAAATGAAATAGGCATACCATTATAGGACAATAATCAACTCCAGGGCGGTAACAGCCACTCTCATTCACCACCATTCTGCTGATCCTTTTCTTTTATACAGCAGATCATTATGGTCTACTACTTTAAATGGACAAGCGGGGTTCCGAGAGTGCCTATATTTCCTATAACTGCACTTGGACGTTTTACTATATATATCACTCCACTTGTCTGTTTTCGCCACGTAAATTCCACTTCCTAGTTCAAACTGGTTACTGCAGTAGAGTTAGAGACATCATCAGCAGACATGGCATAATACGATACTTTTCAGGAATATAACTTTTGGCTTAAAATATGAAAGATCATCAGATGAAGATGAAAAGGAAGAAGGGACACCAGAAGCACCTTTAACGTGAATGTACAAATCAATGTGAGCTAGCTAGCAAACTAGCCGATGTACTATAAAGTGACTAGCGGAGCAAAAATAAGCAGAACTAAATCGGTATAACACAGGCTTTACAGTGTATTGGTTATAATTAAAGAACAAATATCTTGACAACATATTTTCGTGTGGTAAAAATCGCACACTTGCTCGTTGTCAGTCGGCAGAAATGGCTACAATTGCAGAGAGTACTTTTATTAACAACAGCTATCAATAGTAAACAAATCCAAATCTTCTTCTTCTTTCAGCTTTTCCCTTCAGGGGTCGCCACAGCGAATCATCGCTCTCCACCTATCCCTATCATCTGCATCCTCAACACTTGCACCCACTAGCTTCATATCCTCATTTATTACCTCCATA
>CM074954.1:6201838-6214321 GCA_037577455.1 Pangasius macronema | reverse complement strand
GGTCAGGGATACCCTACAACACCCTTTCACCTTCAGCATTTTTATTTTAAATTTTTGCCTGGGATAAAAACTGCTCTTCTATTAAATAGTCTGAGGTTGGGTAAGGTTAAATGTCTTTTTTTTTCCTGGCCTAATTCACACTGGTGCGACGCTCTTAAAATCTTAACACATTCTGCAAACTTCTCAAACATCTATGATCCCACTTACCCCTAACCCGAATGATCATCTGCATGCTCAGACACCTTTGTTTATTCTTGTCTGATTTTTAAGCCTCAAGTCCCACTTTTTACAAAGTTTGGATCACGCGAAGGTGAAACCTGTGTATTAACATGGATTGTGATTGGCCTCATTAGCATGGACCTGTTTTGAACTCTACAAATCTGGGGCTATCGAGGCAAACCAATTAATCTTTCTGGTAGCAGCCAGAAGGTTTGTGAATTATTACACTGTGTAGAAGGTTCAATTCAGACACTTAATTAGCTTTGCAGGTTTGTCCAATGACCACATTTCTATTGACTTCTCAATTAATGCCATTCTAAATGCAATTATCATACACGGTCCATATTATTGATTGTCTCCAGCCATGTGTGTTGGGTACAGGAGCTTTTCCTCAGCATTTCGTATTTTCTCAGCGTCGTGATAGTCTTGATCAAATCTGCTTTTCAAGACCTCTGCTTCTTGCATTTTGCCCAGCTCTACTAATTTGTCTCGAAATTGTGGTACGTGATGGAATAAATATTGAATGAGGAAGAATGGGCAGAGGAAGAGAGGAATGGAGTTAATTAGGCTTGACATTTGGCAGATCTTGACACGGGTGAGCAGGTCAGGTTATTTCAATTGATTCCACCATGAGTGAACATACATTCTTTACTCTCTCCTTACTAAGATTAGTGTAGCTAATTCAGTGTTTTTTTTTTTTGTTTTTTTTTTACAAGTCACTTTTATTTTTCAACTGATCAATCACGTTCAACATGCATCTCAGTCCTAACCCACTTCTTTTGGGTATTGCAATTCAAATTACCTGCTTTCTTGACAGATCTGCATGAAAACATGAATTCACCGAGTCGCTTTGCCAAAAACTGAATGCAGATATCATTCTCATGGGTTCCTGCAATCTACAAATGCCTCAAAGTTAAGTTAAGGTACTTGATTTTAAAATAGCATCACCTTTATTGAAACTTTTCCCAATTTCTTTTTTTTTTTTGGCATGATATTCTAATATGCACATTTTGTCTGGCACCATAAAACAACACCTCCTAAAGCAGATTGCACAGCACTCTTTAGGCTCAATGTAGAAGAACCTTGTCAGAATTTAATTAGCTGTGAGTAAAGTGTAGTCTTCTCACTGTTAATTAATTCTCTGGGTGTGTGAACCTGTTAAATAAGGGATAGTAAAAGAACAATATGTAATCAGTTCCCTTAAAAGAGAAAAAAAAAAGGTTTTCTAACAACTGTATGTGTGTGTAGTGTGCTGAAAAATGAACTGCTGTTCATTTGTATCACACTGAGATGTCTGATCTTGTGTTTTTATACAGTTCTTCTAAGAGGTGGACTGGGAATGTGCTAATATTTGATGGCCAACACTTGGTTTTAATTTAAACAAATAATATGTAATGAAATACACATCATGCTAGAGAATGTTTCTAGAATTCAAAGCGAATCCCAAAGGACATGTAACATGGCTGTCATAACCGGCTCTGCCTCCAATCCAGGAGCTACCATCCTGATCCCAATCCAAAACTCACCTGAACTCTGACACCTCCATTTCCTGTTCACATATAATCAAGGTAGTGTATTCAAAGAACTCTTCTCGTTCTGTTCTTTGCCAGGTTTTGCCATTCTTTCAAACTGAAATTCTGAGAGATAATCCCTGTTTGTCTTTCTGGTTTTGACCATTTGCTCTCTCTCTGTGTTTTGATCTCTGTTTGTCCGATTGTTTGCCTTCAGCCTGTTTTGACTGCTGATTTGGATTCTTTTCGATTCTTAACCTTGTGCTTACACTACATCCCCCTACCTCAAATTGTGACAGTAGCATCATTATTTCAATATTTCATGCTTATTTAACCTTGACATATGTTTTTTAGCTTTAGAAATGCAAGTGACAATATAGGACATGTTGTTTCATTTAGAAATGAACCATTTATACTGATTAATGCCCAGGATATAGTCACATATTCACATTACTTAAATTTTTATTGAAACAATTTTTCTACTTGTGCACACACACATATTGAACAGAACTAAAGTAGAATAGCAGAATAAGACAATAAACTCTGCTATTCTGCTGTTATCTCACGTTTGCATGGTTGCTTAGGGATTTGTGGAAGGAGAGCAGAATGGAAGTGAGGTTCTGAGACTTAATCAAAGACATGGACTAGGCACAAGGGAATACCCCCAAATGTCCCTTTAAAATTCCTATGGAGAATTTACCGTGTGCCAAGAAGTATTAAAAAGGATGATCTAAGCATTAAATAAGATTTTGGGAAGTGGAAAAATACAGCTTTTTGGAAAGCACACTGAGCAGTTTATGATTTTGAGTCGTGAAATGTGGTGTAAAATTTAAAAGGACATTCTTCTAGGGATGTTGCAACAGCTAAATTGAGACATCCTTCACATCTTCTGCTGTAGCGGAAGTCTTATGAACATAGCAGAGTTGCATTCCCTGCAAATAAAGCACAAATAATATGAATTTGAAATATAATATGGATTTGTAAAAATAATTCCTCTCTCAAATATTGATTTTATGGTATAATTTAGCATTGAGGTTATATTGGGGTAAAGATATTCTATACAATGGCTGTTAATAATAATAATAATAATAATTAATTAATCATCATCATTATCATCATCATCTGTATGAATTTGATGAAATATGATGAGAGGATGTTGGTACCAAGCCTGAATACATGTACCAATGTCCTCTTAGAAATGCCAGGCAGATACACCAGGAAAAAAAAAGGAATATTTCCTAGTAAGCTAAAGGAATCATCTTAGATTATGTTGGCTATAGGTATACAAAAAATCAAATAAAACTTTATACTATGCAAAACATTTCAAAGAGATTAGATAATGTGCACAGTTGTGCATAAATTGTTCAGGTAACATCATGAAATGGAAGGTGATGTGAACCTTGTGAGCTTTAAGGACAAAAAAAGGTCAAATTCTGAGCCTTTCTTCTTTCTGATTCTCCTGTGTTGGTTCAGCCAGAAATGCAGTTTTCTCACTCTTCATCCTCTTCAATCATCGCATTACTGATCTGTGGTGGGCAGGAAATCAATAATAATACATATCCTGTCAGTTCTGCCAGTGAGTAAGGGACTCTGAGTGATTGTTGCATAAAGTAGAGAAGACAGATTGTCTGTTTGGATTAGGGGTGTGGCGGTATACCGATATAATGCTATAGCAAGATATAAAAACTCAAGGAGTGTCTGCATGAGGTTGGTAAAGAAGTACCACTACTTTTATAAAACAAAAAATATATTTTTAATAACATTACTAAGATTTATTATAAATATCTAATATCTAATCTCAAAATTAGGCATATGTTAATCTCAAAATAATGTATACTTGACAATATTTAATCTTAGAATGAGATAAACTGTATAATCTCAGAATGGGGTATACTATATTGCATAGAATTTCATATTGCAGTGCATTTATAATCTCAGAATGAGGTATATTATACTGCATATAATCTCAGAATGAGGTATATTATACTGCATATAATCTCAGAATGAGGTAAACTAAATAATCTCAAAATTAGGTAACACTTTATAATTTTAGAACAATCGAAACTATATAATCTAATAATGAGTTATACTATTTTGTATATACTCTTAGAATGAGGTACACTGTATAATCCTAGAATGAGGCAAAGTATATAATCTCAAAATGAGGTAAACGTTATAATTTCAGAATAAGGTCAACTTCATAATCTCAGAAATGACTTATCCTACACTGTATATTAGCTCAGACTGAAGGGAACAATATAATCTCAGAATTAGCTATATAATATAATCTCAGAATGAGCTATACTATACTGTATATAATCTCAGAATAAGGTACACTATATAATTTCAAAATGAGGTAACTTGCATAATCTCAGGATAAAGTAAAGTATGTAATATCAGAATGAGGTACACTGTATAATCTTAGATTGAGGTTGAATGAATTTTTGTCACTAGATTGATGCTGACATTTTTTATAGGCCTAGTTGTATTTTTAAATTATTGAGGTTTTTATTAAACCCATTCAATTTATGTTACCAGTCAAACAGGCTAATAACTATAAGAACTCAATATTTAATATAATAACTTTGATAATGCTTGGTGGTGATTTCCATGATACACATCTTAACGTCTGCCCCACTGAAACCTCACAATTGTCGTAAGAGATTCAAGTTACCCATGGTTATTTAGAATTTATTCTCAGTCCATGAGGACAGCCTTTTCAAAAAACATGATTGAGCCTCCTACAGATCAGTAAATAGTCCATTCTCCTGTGCCTGCATGGTCCTTTTGTAAAACTGGGCCCTGAACAATTTTTGTTTTCCCCATTGTCTTGTAATATACTTCCCTTTGTTTGCAAGACCAGTGCTAATGAAATGGCAAAATCTTTTCATTGTGAAAAATGTAGCTTACATACAACACAGAGCACTTCGAGTCTCTATTATTTCAGTGTTGCTTAAGAGCCCATTTCTCTTGGGACTGACAGCCAATCACAGCCAGGAATGTCTAAAAGTGGCATGATTGGAACTAAAAGAGAGATCCTGGCACAGATTAGGCTGAAGGGTAGAAATCTAATAAATACTGGTCAAAACAGTTTGTGAGAGAAGTCTATTTGTATGCATGGCCTCATTAAAGCAGACTTGATTACATCAGAGCTGGAACTCCTTGTCTCACAACGAGAGCCGTAATCAATAAATAAGTACTTACCCTAGAAAAAACCTGAGGTAGAAGATTGTCAACAACCCAGAAATCTTGACATTAAGTGATGAAGCCCATTAATTAGCCCAGATTGAAATTTGATCCTTTTTTTGTCTAGAAAAATATTAATAGTAATCCATTAACTATATGTTTTAAATATGTTATGTAGTAGAATTAATTAGTTGTGATTTTATATGGTGGCACATTTCCAAAAAGATTTGACAAGTGGAATACACAACAAAACAAATCACTGCAAGGCAACCAGCATTAGAGCTAATAATAACACCTATAGTGAGTTATTATCTCTGAGTTGTTTGGTGGATAAGTGGTATCAAGAGGTTTTATCAACAATTGAAGCACATTTTGGAGTAGACGTTGTGTCTCATACATCAAAGTTCCAATTCTGTGCATAAGAACAGCCAGTATGGGCTAGAAAATTGTCATTTATCACACGTCTGAACGTACACAAAGGCCATTGATGAATTCTATACATTGTAAATTACTCTGCTTATGCATGATCACATATATACTTTATTTACATAAAGAAACGCCCCCAAATCATTATATTAGGTATAAAAAAAAACAACAAACAAAAAAAAAACCTCACTTTAAAATGGTGATTTTATGGCTGTGTGTTTAATTCTATTGCAGTTATTACATTTGGAAAACATGTGATGGTGTGAAATTCCTCATTATTGTCACATTTTCCACGCCCATATTTGGAAATATATTGTATTGCAGCATGAGAGATATGAATGCAAGAATGTAAGATGTCTTTATTCAGCTCATGGTTGGGTAGGTGAGAGCCATCTCCAACGTGCCCATGCCTAAAAACCCTAATAGAAAGAACTTGAGTGTGCATGGGGCTGGTGTTGCTGCTTTTTGTTGGCCGAGCTGCTGTCATAGATCAATTACAATAGCACTGGACAAATGAAATTGACTGATAAGTCACTCATCACTGTCAGAAAAAACAGTCCTGCAGCCCTGAAATACTAATATGTTTGACAATAAGTGGGATGGGAGCTAAGGAGTTTAGCTATGATTTCACTTGTAAATATTTGCACATGCTCACGCTCAGCTTTATCACTCTCATAATGGCGTTCTCCTTCTTTCTTGAAATTTCAGGCAATCATGTGGCAGAAGCGCAATGCATAAAATGCAATGCAGATACAGGTCAAGAGCTTCAGTTAATGTTCACATAAAACATCAGAATGGAGTGATCTCAGTGATTTTGACATTGTTACCAGATGGACTGGTTTGAGTATTTCAGAAACTGCCGATCTTATGTTATTTTCACACGCAAGATTCTTTAAGGTTTACACAGAATAATACTGGACAAAAAAAAAAAAAAAAACATCCAGTGAGCAGGAAAAAATCCCTTGTTGTTAAGAGAGGTCATAGGAAAATTGCCAAACTGGTTCAAGCTGACACAAAGGCTACAGCAAAACTGGATAGTTGAAGATTGGAAAAAAATGTTGTCTGGACTCCTTCTATTCTTCAACTGTCCAGTTTTAGATAATTGAACTAAAACGGAAATAAAATATAGAGTGTCACAAGGCTGTATCCTAAGTCTGTTGTTGTTATGACTACAAAATGTTCATTTTGCCATACAAAGCTTAAATGGCTTAGCACTCTCCATTATATTAGCAATTCCCTAACAATTTATAATCCACCTCATCTTCTAAGAACACGTGTCCCTCCACTAAACAGTTCTGTCTGCCCTTTTCTTACCTCTATCACCTCTATAATGGCATACCCAGCCTGCGGCACACAAGCTGCTGCTCCAATTTGGTTTATAATCCTTCCATCACTTAGCCAAGACGTCCGTGTTCTCATTCTGAACCCTACACACCCCTGCTCCGTCTTCCTTAATTGACTGGTGACTATGACCAATCTGCCTCTTTTACTTACAGTGTAAAGACGACCAGTGACAACCAGTGTGTTGGTATCATCATTGGTATGAGTATTGGTATCGCTAACCACCAGCATTTAACATATATTAAGAAATTCCACACCAGGAAGAATGAAGTGTTATGTGCTAAGTATTTGTTTATAAATACTTCCTTAGTATGTGCTAAGTATTTTTTTCTTTCAGGGGCTACCCTTGGCTTGCTGATTGAAGGTTAAGCCACTGAATCGTGCAGCATTGCAATGACCAGGATATTTTCCATTTTCTGTTGTGTATTTTATTTTCTATTTAAAAATCTTAATGGCATCAAAACTATCCATCATAAATTCATTTCAATAAGCCTGATGCCTCAAACAAAAGTTGAAAATCATGTTTAGAAATTTGTCCAAAACTGCACATCATGATAGTATGATGTTATTGTTGAGTTTTTAAGTGATGGGAAAGCTGAGACTGGGATTGAATATTTGTCTCCATCATGATGTTGTATCCTCACTTTGGGGGGAAAAAGAAGATTATTGTGTATATTTTTCAGTGATAACTCATACTATTATACTATTTGTACATACATGTATAAAATTTGGAGCGCCTACACAAAATGCTCAGCAGGTTTGATTGAGGCAGAAAGAAGAGACACATTCAGACATTCAGCTGAAGAATTTCCTGGACTCCCTCAGCAGAAATCTGTGAACATCAAGCAGCAGTTTGATATTAATTTGCATGCTTTGCTGCTTTGCTTATGGTATTTGTAGCTAATGCAGTGGCGTTTCCGACGCCTTTTCAGTGAGTAAGTAAGCAGTCAGGAAAGGAAAATACATGCTGTGAACGGGGAGTTGTGCTACTCTGCCATATCATTATTGCTCTCCCATGCTAACTCCCTCTGGTACCCATCCTATTACAATGGCAATAGGATATGGTGTGTTTGTTATTGATGTTGTCTCCACTTCTGCAGAGCTCTGCTGATAGTCCTGTTCATGCTGTTCTATTACCTCGTGGCTGGTGGGTTGGCCGACTGATTTATAGAGCTGCAGGTAGGTAAAGATTCTGTTAACAGTGATAGGAAGTCATTTCTTTGCAGGTTATTTGCAGGTTTAAAAAAAAGGATTCATTGAAGTTCATTTAAAGTAGTGAAAAATTCACAAAAAGAATTGGCTACATAGATTATAGTAGCTGTAAACAGTCACTTTCTCACCAGCTTCTCTTTTTTCTTTCTCCTGAAGTTAATAAAACACAAAAACACGCAGTTTGTAACACAAGTCAACACTGCTGTAGACGCACTTCTGTACAACTTTAGCTCGTGCACGTGAAGATCACAGAGGAGAGAACAAATTCGTTTGTGTCACTGCGATAAATAAAATCAAATAAAATCTTTTCTAAAAAAAAAAATGCACACAACATCAATCCAAATGAAATAATACAATTACTATTCCAAACCCAGCATACATTTCCACCCCTTACAACACCTTATAAAAAAAGAAAACGTGTGCCTGCTTGTTGAGTGAAAATGGAAAGAAGAGGCACTACAGAGTAAGGAATGGAGAGGCAAAACATTCCCGTGGATAGTGAAGCCACTTTCATCCTAGTCATTCTTTTTTCCCCCTCTTTTTTCACCTTTTAAAATATATCGGAAATCTGAGAAATAAGTTCTATGTGGGGTACTGTCCTGATGCTCTATTCAAAATTTGGTTCTGACTTGAAGGAATTTGTAGCAGAAGCTAAAAAACTATTGAAAATAATTGTAATAAATGAATGAATGAATGAATGAATGAATGAATGAATAAATAAATAAATAAATAAATAAATAAATAAATAAATAAATAAATAAAGCAAGCCTGCAATTGGATATGGCAGAAATTAACATCATAGTATCTGTTGAACTCTTTGGGCATGACCCAAAAGAAGGAACATGAAATCACAGAAGAAGAACAAGAAGAGCAAGAAGCTTCAGTGCTTGGCCCCCCAAACACAACTGACACAACAAAGTGGGCGTTCATCTGTTTTGTAATGGGTACTCATCCTTGTCCTTTAAACTTTCTGTCTAAAAATTACAAAAAAAAAATATTCATAGGAATCCACAAATAATCTAGGACATAAAACCTGAGCAAAGAGAAAAGCATAATGCATAGCACTTACATGTAAACAGGGATGAAAATAATACAAAATCCAAAAGCGCACACCTGCTTTGTGTGGGTTACTTACATCTATTACAGAGATTTATACAAATATAGATTTAAAAAAATAATACTAAAATGCCATTTCAGGTAACTCCACCACTAGTTCACAGCAGGCACACATCTGGAGGGAGGGGCTAAGTAGGAAACCAGGAGGGTTGGGCCCAATGGCTCCACTGGTCAGTGCCGCTGTTCTCTAGAAACTCACAGCTTACACATAAGAGCTGGCTCTTTCAGAATTCCCATCACTACGGTCAACTCTCCCTCCCAGCACTTTCTTCCACTTCATGTTTTAAAGGAATCAACCTAAATATTTCACTCTTCTGGATTGGCTGACACCTGACAAACCAGCACCTTGGATGTGCTTCTTAACGACTTCGGGTCAGGCATGTGAAGATCACAGAAGAGAAAACAAATAAGCATGTGCCTTTGCACTAATTTTATTTTATTTTTTCTAAAAAATTGCACATACTATTCCAAACCCTACGCACTATACACACACTACAGCATATAAAGCACCATAGCACTATAGCAGCAGATTATATCACACAAAATCAGACATCAGTCATCCAGCCCTGTGTTACCTTCACTAACAGAGAAACCAAATATGAATAAGGGGACCAAAAAAAAAAAAAACTATGGATAATGAAATAGTCACTTTCATCCCAGTCACTCCCTTTTTTCAGCCTTAAGAATCTCATTTCCATTTAAAAATGTTGAGAAAAAAAAAAAAAAGTCAAAATGCCTGTTTGCGTGTGATAGCACAAACAGAGCAGAGCAGGGAGGAACTGTGAGAGAGAGAGAGAGAGAGAGAGAGCAGGATGAAGAGGCGACAAATGCAAAGAGAGAGAAAGCAATAGAAAAAATAAATAAAGCAATGAAAAAGGCTGATAAATAGCTCTTTGAACCCCTTTATTTACTGAACATGGAGAATCAGTGTTTGAGAGAAAGTACCCTTGTGATGTAATTGATTAACTGGTATCATACCACAATGCTGTTATATACTCGAATCTGATTGGTCAAAAGGTGTTGATTACGTTATTATAGAAAAGTAATCAACACCTTTTGACCAATCATATCCATATGACCTATCATAACCATACCAACAGCTTACAAAGGGACTTCTATAGTGGACACTACACATTAACAGATTTAAAATGTGTATCATCATTGATATATAGTGCAGTCATCTGAGAGAAGATATGTATTTAACATTTTTGGAAGGAGTCTCCAGTGTCACTGTGCCCTTTTACATTCAGCTGCAGAGGTATTTCTATTCCCTCAATGTTTGCACATTGTACATCTTCATTGCTCTCTGACCATCGCCCTTAGTCTACACGGAGCAAAAAAATTCCCATCCTCTCTGACTGTGGTATGAATATTTTCTAATAACTCATATGACCATTATTTGCCTTTACAGAGGCCCCCAACCTTATTTCTATCCTCTGATCCATTCTTATATGTGCCTTCCTGTCCTTCATCTCTCTCCTCACTTTGTCTTGGCTAATATTTGCACTTTTTTTTTGGACATATCTCTTAAAGCTTTACAAGATATCATACACTACTTCCCTCAAACCAAGAGCCATGAAAAACATAGTTTTTCTGTTGATTCTGCCTTATTTTTCATTTGTGATAAACCTGTCATTTCTGATGTTTTTTTGCTTTTCTTTTAAAGGATGTTGCACGTTTGCACTTGTTACATCCCTGAACAAATTTTGGCTTTCTGTCTATCTCTCCGTCTGTCTGTATCTCTCTTAACTACCCATTTACAATGGAAAAGACCAGACGAAACCAGATTTAGTGCAGGGAATAGCCAATCAGGAATGATATTATCACATTAGTAGAATGTAAAAAGGAAACTGCCAGTGAAAATGACAGCATACCCGTATTAGTTACATCTGCTCCAGTAGTAAGAGAAACATTCTGGCTTTATGCAAGTTTCGTACTTTGTGATTCTTAGCTGTCTGGCCTTTCTGCTTGTATCTTAGCAGATCTGGCAGACATGCCATCATGGATGGCAGCTCATCAGCTGAAACAATATCTCACCAAGACTGAGCTGCTGTACAGCCCTGAAGATTTTGTGATCTCCCTTGACAACTCACAGATCTCACCATCTGTCACATGGGGTAGTTCTGGACAATGAACTGTCCTTCTCACCTCACATTGCTAACTTGTCTCAGTCACAGCACCAGGAGGTTCTGTCTATTTCTATCCACAGAGACCATTCATGTGCTTGTTCTGTCCCTTGTCATCTTGAGACTGGACTACTGCAAATCGCTCTGGTCCACTGCTGCATGCCATTTAACCCCTGCAACTAATCCATAATGCAGCTACATGACCTGTTTTCAATTGGGTTCCCTCCACTGGCTTTCTATAGCTACCTGTATCCGATTTAGAACACAGATTCTCACCTACAACGCCAAAAATTAACCTGTGCCCACAAATCTTACGGCATTTATCAAACCCTGCTCTGCACCACACTCTGAGCCTCTAGCATGGCTTGACTGGTCTTTCAAAATACAAGGAAGGCTTGCATTAAGGCTTTACTCTGTCCTGGCACCCAGGTGGTGGAATGAACTCCGCCTGGCTTTCTGAACAGCTGAGTCACTGTCTTTCTACAAAGGAAGACTAAAGATCTCTTCACCAAGCACTTCTGTTCAAATAAGTCTCTTGTGCATTTTCTTTTCATACTGTACTGATCTCCCCAACAGGGTTTTAGTTGACCTAGGGAACCAACATGAGGATATGTATTAGATAGGGACTACAAAGCACTTCTGTAAGTTGCTCTGGACAAGGGTGTCTGCTAAATGTCATAAAAGCTAAAATAAATGCTGTTGATCTATTTACACTGCAGCTCTGTGCTAGCTTTGTATGTTGTGTATAGACGTTTTATGCTACAGTAACTGGATAGTATCAGATATTTGGACTCTGTAAATTGTGTGTGTTTGTGTGTGTGTTATATACCCTGATGTTAATTCTTTGGCAGCAAGCTTCTTTTTCTATATTTTTCAGTATATTTGCCAATCTGATGACTGCTCTCTTTGATTTATGTCACACTTTCCACTGACAACAAAATTGATGTTAATTTGTTTTTAGAGATTTAGGGCTGTAACACATTATGTATGTTTGACAGATATCCTTATAAACAACAAGGTTTTCTTAGCAACAGGTTTTCTTGGGACTGCCGAGATACTCATTAATGCAAATTATATTTCAATGCCATATCATCATGCTAATGAAGCTGGAGCAGAGTTAAACGCTTGGGTAGTCTTTAAAAGATACTAAATCTGTATTTTCTATAGATAAACATGCAGATAAAAAGAGAAGTATCACTTCCCTCCCTTTCATTCACACACATGTACTCTGTCTTACTACGACTGACTTTCATTCCTCTTCTCTTCAGTGCAAACCTCCACTTCTCCAGGTTTTCCTCCACCTGCTCCCTGCTCTCACTACAGATCACAATGTCATCCGCAAACAT
>CM074954.1:6181640-6194454 GCA_037577455.1 Pangasius macronema | reverse complement strand
AGTTATTGGTAGAAATTGAATTATTATTTGAATTTCTACCACATACATGTTAAAAACAAACAAACAAAAACGTGGCCAGTTATTATGACAATCACAATTAAAACACGATAATGTGTCCACTTTAATCACCATCAGTGTTACATCCAGTTGCCAGAATAACAGATTCCTTCTGCTGCTCGAGAATTGTACCAGATGACACATATTAACTCCAAATCTAGTGTGATGCATTTCCGTGAGCATGCGGGATCACTCAAACGTAACAAATAGCACAAACAACAGATGCCTCAATCCTGATCAAAAGGATAATAAGACAGAGTAATACAGTGCACACATTTCACCCATAACTGATTAATGGCAATAAACCTACTGAGGAAATAGAATCGCTGTGGATAAAGACCTTGAAATGCCCTGAAGGTGTCAACACATCAATCTGAGGTATTGCATGGTGTTTTTCAAGTCATCCTCTACCTGATTTATCAGAGGGTTTTACCATCAGCTATAAAATTAGTCTGATGAACTTGCCAGGACAATGGCGGAGCCAGGAATTAATTCCAGGGGGATGAGTAAATTTGTCATTTAATTGATCTACCATCTTGCCATATTAATAACATTAATAGGCATAAAAAATATACCTGCATGGTGGGGGGAAAACCAGATCTACCCCTCTTTTCTCTACCTGTGCTAATCTTCCAGTACACTGGCTGTCACCGCAAAATCCCGGAGCTCTGAGTGTAGCTAGATGACTAGTAGCTTTCAAAGAGAAATGGGGGTGGGGGGAATGGGGGGGGGGCATGATCCTGATTTTGTTTCTGATCATAACAGCCAATGAAATGTGATTAAACATACTAAGGGATGTGGTCCATTGAGGTTAAGTATGGTGGAATTGCAAGGATGACTTTGTTGGACTTTTATGAACATCATTATAGCGCAATTACTTCACAAAACAACATGTACTGTATATAATCCGCTGCACTGCATGTGTGATATGTTACCCATCCATGAATAAACATCTGGTTCTATCCCAGCTACGCTTCTAAACATTCGGAAATGAAATACTACGGAATACTGTTGGAAACACATTGAATTTACTCTATTTACTCTTACACATAGCTCCTACATATAATCCCCACTGTCATAGCCTCTAACTCTCATAATTCAATTATTTATCCTAAAGTGACCCTAAACATATATATATATATATATATATATATATATATATATATCACGCATAACAGAGTTGGCTTTTGTTTGCACACATTTCAACAAACAGTCTCTCTGCTTTCTATGCTCCAACTATACACACATTTTGCATACACTTGTATACTTAAAGTTCAAAGCAATGGCTCCAAAACCATTAACACTCTCTTCCTAATGAAATATTCACATCAAAATGCTAGATGCAATAATCATATGAATTGCATCAAGAAACCTTGTATTGCACATGGCAGTGATAAAATGAGATGATTGTCACAGTGTTTGCTGTTGTGTTGTATACTTTTACTAGAGAAACTCTTATTATTATTCCTCACGATTATTTACTTTAAATAAACACAAATATATATTTGAAATATATACAGCACACGTCCATATGAATGAATGAATTAATTAATTAATGGAAAATGGAAAATATTAGGAAACTGTTAGTTCAAAAGGAATCAGGAAACTAATTATATAAAACTAAAACCAGACAATATTATTTACTTGCACATCTATTAACTGTTAGATTAGGGGCATAATACAAACCATTTGTTTTAAACCATTTTGTGTGTGTGTGTGTGTGTGTGTGTGTGTGTGTGTGTGTGTGTGTGTGTGTGTGTGTGTGTGTGATGTATTGCTATTCTTTTTTTCTGTTCCCCAGCTCACAACATTTTCTAATGAATTTAGTTTTTACTCCCAAAATATAAACAAATTAGAAGTCTATACAGGAAGTTGATGTTCATCTTAATGAATTTGGTCTTTCTTTGTCCCACCAGCTTCAAATCTGACTGCTTGCCTGCTCCCACAAGTATATTATCAGACTTGATGCCCACATGAAAGTAAAAACCTCCCACTCACGTGACTTTTTTTGTTGCGTCATTAGAGATAACCTTGTGTCATGTGAACTTTCTGGCAAATAATAGTGTGCTTCCTGTGAGTATCTGTAGATTATGAATAATGTATTCCTATTTGATTGCATTGCAATAGATGATGATGATGATGATGATGATGATGATGATGTTGTGTGTGTGTGAGATGGGGGGAATTGGAGGGTATCACAGTATTTATAGAATGCAAAAGTTCAGAATTATACATTCATTATTCATATTTATTTACAACATTTCTCAAAGAGTTTGGTTTTAGTAAAGTTTTAGTACATCATGCTGCACATTTTATGCGAATCCCATGTTTGGTTTGATTAGTAAATTTACTCAAACTTGAGTTAAATGGTTAACTACAGCAAAAATATAAAAAGTAAATCAAACTTTTGTTCCTTTCATTTACCCTGGTCAGGGTTGTGGTGGATCTGGAACCTATCCCTGGGAATTGAATACACTCTGCACCACAAACACACACACACACACACACACACACACACACACACACACACACACACACACACACACACATATAAATCTATACATAGGGAAAATTACAGCCACAACTAGCATAGGAAACCTGCACAGTCTTTGTCACAATCTTTGGATTTACATTTCAAAATGTAATATCAAAATGTTTGTCAAAAATGCATTTTAAATATTTAAATACATGTTTGTTTGTTAGTTAAACTATATGTTCACTGAAAATTTCTTTCCGTTCGAGAGTTGCTGTAAATTGTGCTGTGTCTCCATGGAAGTTTCATGAGATTTGTACACCTCTCTTAAAACTTTCAATTCAACATGTCCCAGAGCAGTTCAACTGGGTTAAAGCCAGGTCAGTGGGCAGCGATTTCATTACAGACATCACTGCCTCCTTCCTCCCCAAATATCCGACACAGCTTTGATGTGTGCCTCTGCGGATGTTCAAAATCAATCCTCCAAATTTTAAAGCATTTTCTGTAAAAATAACTTGTCAGCTCAGTCCTGATGATGTAATGCTCCTCTTCACTGTAATCACTAGTGATCATTATGCTACTGAAAACGCTTAAATTTGTGTTAATCAACATATTCCGTTAGGATTTTAGGTGCTGGCGCTAGGAAGCTGTAAGTACTGATGCTAATGCCAGCAAAATTGACATTTAATCAACACTTCCCTAGTAGATGTCGCTGTAATAAAGAAATATTTTCACATGAAGGTAATGCAGACAATTGTTCTGAATTGATTTTATGAATTTTTACATTTTTATTTTAGGGCATTGTGAATAATCAAATACGATAATAATCCTAAAATAAATGGTTTATAATCTAATGGTGCATGTGTAGCTCAGCATATCTTTAATACAGTGTAGTGCAGGGGTGTCTTTTTTATTTACATCCAAATGTAATGGGTGAATGGTGTAAGAATTACAATATTTTTTATATATCGTTAGCCTCATACCATAAATGCCTAAGTCATGTTTGACCAAATATGACTTGGGCAATTATGCTATGAGGCTAACGATATGTTCCTGTTACTTCTGTCATGTTAATGCCAATGGGGCGCTGAACTACACTACCCATCAGCCCCAGCACGTCACATGTCTCATGCACGCTCACCTGTGTCTCGTGTCACCATGATTAACACCAATATATTTAGTCCTAGTTTCTCACTGTCGAGTTGTCAAGCGTCTGTTGTAATGCTCATGTTGTCGTGTGTGCCACCGTATCACCCGTATCGCCCATATGGCCGTATCGCCCATATCGCCCCTGTATGTTCGTTCCTCTCATCCACAGTTTATGTGTATTATCCTTGTTGTTTTGTTAGCACTTTCTTTAATAAGTAAATCTCCACCTGCATCCATCTTTGCCTCCGCAACATGACATTTCAGGGACCAAAATTAATTGGACAAACTAATAATCATGAATTAAATAGTCATTTTTAACACTTGGTTGCAACTCCACGTTAATTAAGAACTCTTTCAAGAATTCACAAAAGGTTTTCCATGCTTAATGGTTTCTAAATCGTTTTTCGATTAAGATTTTTTTGAATATCCCAGAAGTAATTTGCCTCTTCTCTCTGTTAACTTTGCACTTTTTGCCTGTATCCATGACTAACTATCATTCTGTACATTAATTTGCAGATATCCTCAGAGACAGTCAGCTCTTGCATTTAACTAACTGTGTTAACACAGTCTGCTGCCTTCGTCAGGTGAAAGGAAAAAAATTATAACTCGTTCTTAGGGAGAAGTCTCTCCTTGGCCTGGATTTGTCCCTGGGGTTGGACCTTTTGACCCTGGCCTGGTGCTTGACAAAATATATGTGGACTCATCAACCACTTCCTATAATGGATATGTAGATTCGTACCTAAGAACTGCTGCTGTAATCATTAACACTGTCCTGTACTCAGAGCTCTTCGTACTGAACAAAACACACTTTAAAACACACTTAGTATTGTTTGACTTTATAGTATACACTTGTAGAAGAGGAATGATTTATAATCCAGCTATCTGGTTCAACCAGAAGAGGCTGAGTTCTCTTGTGAGTCTGGTTCCTCTGGAGGTTTCTTCCTGTATTTGTCTCAGGAGCTTTTTCCTTACCACTGTTGCCTCTGGCTTGCTCATTAGGGATCTAAATCTTTTACTTTTCAATGCAATGTTTTGACACTTTTACATTCTAAAGTTTGGATCTTGGTGATGTGACACCAGATTGTAATGACTTATTCAAAAGTTGTAGGTTGAACACTGAAATATTTCATCTGTCATCAATGTATTAAAAGTTGATTTAATGTCAGTTTGCTATCTCAGAGACACTTGAAGTGTCAGTCATCAAGGATTAATCTTATGAAAGCTTAACATGTCTGCATACCTCAGTGCTCTGAGTTTTCCATAAATTATTAATTTTCCCAGAGCTGGTGGACAACACTATTGTACAATGTCAATCTGTTTACACAGTCCATTTGTATTCATTGGGCACTTGATCCTGAGCAAACACGGTGATATGCCTGTGAAAATAATATTAGGTCATTTGTATGCGTATGGCACTGTGTCTGCATGGATACCCAAATCACTCTACAATAGATGCCAAACATAGAGAACTGAAAGCAAGCACAGAGCCTGTGCAGCGACTGAGCTTCCCATTATTTCTCTGATAATAGTTTTTTCTTCTAACTACCTTTACCAGCCTGACATGCAGAAACACTGCATTACATTAGCAAACAGAACAAATCACATATGCTCTTTGATTCTGAAATGGTCAGAACATAATATTATGAATATTATGATGTATAAATACAATCTCCATTACTGACTTTGTCAGTCTGATTATTTCTGTTCCATTACAACTACACCCAGTGAAGCATTCACCTGATACTACTTGCATTATATGGATATTGATTTTTTTTTCAATTTAAGCTTCTTTCATTGACATTACCCATAATGCCATTGGTGGTGCCAGTTGAAGTTAGCCCTTGCTTTATCTCTACTTAAAGAGAGTGATGCAGCAGTGCTTTAATCCTTTAGCCTGTCCAGCTATCTAACAGATCAGATTCCAAAGCTTAAACTTTCACTCTAATACCATTGACGATGCCATCATACTTCATCTGGTAGATCACTAACTACAGTAGCAGAGCCAAATCTCTACCATAACTTAGTGCAACTGTGTTCTATTCATGGAGCATTGCATTCTGGAAATTTGAGTCCAACATTTGCTGTCTCTACTACTAATACTACTGTTACGATATTAACCCTGTGCATGGATGATGGAAGGCATCATTAAAGCTGCTTTAAAGTTTTTGCCACTTGTGTTGTTATGTCCTGGCTTATGAATGTGCAGCTTTAAAAATACTATAAGTTGTTTGTAAAATAAGGTAAATGGACAAAAAAAAGGAAATGATGTCTTTTTCTAAAACAGCTGATTTGGAAGGTCTGCTCTTCTTTCCTCTATGTATTCAAATGGACACATTATACAAAGACACCATTTCCTACTCGTGAAAACGACAAGAAAAAAACAAACAAGATACAAACAAACAAGATAAAAAAATCGATGCAAGTGGATATAAAATCAGTTCTTTCAGGTAAAAAAAATGCTTCCTTTGGAACATGGCACAAGACCACTGAGGAAGCACTGTGGCTTAGGTAGGGTAGTGATGAAGAAGATGAAGAAGAAAAGACTCTCAAGAAGCTGAAGATGAACACACTGATGAGGAGATTATAAATCACAAAGAAAGAATCGATCCTGCTAAGGACCATGTACTGTACTGATGAAGGTTTCTGTATTTCTCTGTATTTCTCATTTTTATTAGAAAAGGGAACCCATTTATTACATATTTGTATAAATGTCCAAGCTATTCACATGCAAAGATAATTCATATGCAAAGATAAATCAGCTAGGATATAGCTCCCATTGGTGTCTATAGCTATAGGGAAGTACATGTGGTTTGTGTTTACATCTAGCTACAGTATTTCGTTCACGTTTCCTGCATACTCCTTTGATACTGAACATCGTTGGAAAATGCTGGGGGGAAAAAAAGAAGAGCTTGCTCTTTTGTTTTTAGGAGCTAACAGAGAAACTGACTGTTATCACTTATGTTTGAGACATTTTTCTTTCTCCTATTAAATTCTGCTGCGACTGCTCTGGCAATGTCCCGCTGTGACGTTAGACTGACTGCTAGCTTCTCACAGGAATAACGAAAATGCAATACCAATAAACAAATTAGCACCAGAATCACTAAGCACATGACAAGTATTTCAGTATGAACACATTTAATGTGTTTCAGGTTGGAGGTAACCTTTAATGGTTTATAAACATAAACCAGTAGGATCTCTGTGAATAAGTATTTCTGTTTATTTAGGGTTTGCACAGTTAGAAAGATCAGTCGTATTGTTAAGACTGTGTCGTCTCTAATTTCAGAGGCTGTTCTAGTGAGGAATTGAGTACTGTTCTTAGACAGCCACTCTAATAATGTTTGGAGTGCAAGCCATTATGTTGGCTAGAGTGTGTTATAATCTTTTTATTGGTTCTTGTAACAATAGGTTCTGTGTGTTGTCTAATAAAGTTGTTTATTAATAATGGATGCCTTGTGTGCCATTCTTCCTCTAGACTTGAACATCAGAATGGGAAAACACAATTTACAAAACTGAGTCACAGATGTATATTATGTGACTGAATTATTGTATTTGTGCTAGAGGTGGATAAAATAATACCAAACAATAATAATATCAGGTATATAATAGAGAGCATGACAGTGCTTTTTTCTTGTTAACAGCCTCGGTTCTTCATGGAGTCAGGATAAAGAAGCTCTGGACCATCTGTGGCAGGTTATTAGGCCATCCTTCAAGAAGAAATGTCCCTAGCTCCTTGAATGATGGAGGTGGATGTCTATTTCCCTTCCCGCTTTACAGAGCCAGTTGTACAGTTGTACAGATGTACAGTTTCAATTGTTAGATCTGATGATAAGGAGGACCATGGCCAAGTTTTGACTCTGAAATCTGTCAGCTCATGTGGTATGGGATCGGCATTACAGTAGAATCATATTCACCCAATAAGAAGGCCTGAGTTCCTCTCCATTGTGCAGCCATGCAGGAAATTAATCAGATGTAAGATGATTCATGACAGGAGATGACAGACCATCCTAATAAGGATCTGCCACATTAATGGCATGCGTTGGGTAGGCTAATAAGTAAGGGAAAGTATAAAATAAGACAGAGTGTACTGTTGTAGGAAATAATCAGCAATGTGCTGGTGGTGATTCCTCTTAAACAACAGCAATTTGACAACAATTAGTTGTTGTTTTTTTTTAAATTAAGGAACATTTTATTAAAGCAGCTAACTGTGATGAGTGATGTATATTTTCCTCCTGAAGACAGCAATCTGTATAGTCAGTGTTATTAGTTTTAACAAGTGAAAATGTCTCTATTTTGAGTGATCTAAAGCAAATACTTCTTCATACAGCATTTAACACATTTAAAGGTAAGAAGTGTTACTTTGTGTACGGATGATGCTGTGTGCAAACATGTTGATTTGAAGTCAATCGCTGAACTCAGAGAAACTTGGAGTTGAGGAGACCATCCCCAGTTCCTGACTAGGAATTTCAAGTTGAGGGGCTTTTTTTTTTTTCCTCTGGTTGGAGATGAGGAATTGTAACCTCTGGTCATATGCAGGAAAAATTCCCTCAGTTGGTGTTTTGGTGATGTACCACTTCTCCTGACAGATTATACAGTGAGGTTTTAGAGGGTTTCGACAAGTTAATCCAAAACTAGACCACTTACACAATGCCATAACATATGATTTACATCATTTCCATCCTCATCAAACCATTCAGTGCCGTGTGGATGGGGGAGTATTCATGCTGGTATTCCATCAAGATAGAAATGTATTATCATAAGATAAAGGTAATCAGTCAGAATATTTTTGCATCCCTCTTTCTGAGTGTCCTTGAAATAATCTCTAATAACTTGTATTCATACCTTTAGCTTTTACAGCGGCCTCTAGCTTCTTTTGTATCCTCTGAGCAGCTTTTGGATTCTCTCAGTAGTAGCGGCCCTAGTTGCTATGGCTCCTTTTGTAACTGTACGTAAAAATACCACCTTCTGTTTCTGTTTGCTACTAGCACTACAGTCAGCAATCCACCATTCAAAGGCTAATGCAGTTATTTACTGGCATTCTTACCTTTAAGCTGTTACTGCTATGGGGTGCCAAGTCATTTCAGCTGCTGCTTAAATAATTACCTGGCATTAGCTGGGATTATTTACATTCAGCAGTAAATCAGCATTCATAGGGTTGTTAATCTCTTAATTGTTGCTGGTTAATGATGAGACCCAGTAGAGGGGAGAAACTGGATCCAGGACAGATCGCATTTCTTCTATTTAGCTAAATTGAAAGGGACTCATCAGAACACCAAAAGAGTTAAATGATGTTTAATTACTTTAATTAGGAAATAATTATACACTGCTGCATTACGATGCGGAGATATTTCTTATGCAAAGCCTCAGGTAGGAGGGGTTCTGTACAGGTCAGTGGTCTCATCTTCAATCAACTTATCTGGTTTGGGTTGTTACTGTAGCATGTGGCAAGTGAAAGTGCGTATGGTCAGCATTTTGTTTATTAGGACTAATCTGATAATTATAGTCATGGCACCAGACAGGGTATATCTAGACTCAAAAATGGAGAAAAAAAAAACAGGAAACACAGAACATGGAAATGAAGAAAACATGGCTCAAACTTAATTACAAGAATACAAAAATAAGACTTTATAACTTGACAAATATATCCATAATAGAAAAGCAATAAACAAACACAACTGCACAGTGATGCATGATGAGCATACACAACATAGTATAAATAGATAAACTAATCAAGATCTAAACAAAGAACAGGGTGAACATAATCAGGAAATACATACACTGACAAGACTGTGAACCAAAACAAAAGCACATGTCAAAACAAAACCACATCACATGAACAAACAAAACATGAACGCAAAGCTCGTCGCGCTTGCAACCAGGAGCAATTCGTGATTGTTACCAGATGATTTAAATGACCAGGTAAAAAACATACTATGATATCCTATCTTAAATCAGGATAAAGTCATTAGCTGATCTTTTGTGCAAGAAAACCAAGAAAGAAGTTACAATTTTGCAACTCCTCCTTCTTCTACAGTGGGTTTATTTCAAAGGTTGCAGTTCATGAACATCAAGGCATGTATTTTAGAACAAAATGGGATTATTGATTGACTTATGTAGACCCAGAGTATTATCAATATATTACTTAAGTGCATTTAAACTGGTCATTTTCTTTGCAGCAATCGGATTTCTCTCAGTAAATTTACTATCGGTAGTGAACAGAAGTGGGCAGAGTAGCCAAAAAAAGGCTCACTCAAGTACTGGTACTTTAAAATAATGACTCATAGCCATCCAAATAACCACTTGAGTAAGAATATCTAGTGGAAAAATACCTTCAAGTAGCATGTTACTCATTACACAGGGTTTAAATTTTGGACCAAGCAATGGTGATGAGGACAAAACTCATTTAAAGCCATGTAAATAACGAATGTATTACATCACACAGAAGGTATGACTCACATCTGTGAAAGGATGGTATACAGAGCTATCTACAAGAACTGTTAGGAGTTAATGGGTTATTGTCAGAAAGAACTTTAAAGCTAGCACCATACAAATAATCTTGAAATTTTTCACTAACAGCACATTTAAGGGTGAGACACTCCAGATTGTTGGCAGGGTAGATTTTCACACTTCTAGTGAGGCTACAACTTGCATAAGAGATTTGGCGTCTTGCACCTGATATAATGCTGCACCCAATCTCATTGTGCTGGCACCAGTATGGAGTATATATGGGAGTCTCCAACTGGTAAAACCAAGGACTGGTGTTGAAGTTATGAAGAGATGTTATGTGATATTTCGTTTAACTGAAAAGAACAAGGTAGACAGGTGGTTACTGAAGGTGGACTAAAACCGCCTATAGTCGGAGCCCCATTTCCTTGTAGAAAATTCCCCTTTTAATAGATCATCAACAGAGGTCTAATTATTTTGTCATAATCACAGACAAATCTATGGTAGTAGCGGGAAGAAGCCAATAAATGGTCATAATCCCCTTACTGTTTTTGGCCCAGGCCAATTCCTGACAGTGGACTTGACTTTCTTAATCTGCTTGCTATGTACAAGAATGTTAGCAAGTAACGTTAGTCTGGGGTTGTTCGACTCCATTAAAACTGCATTTAAAGCTTAATTACATACCATAATTAGTATTCAAATGCATTCAGAAATGAAAACATGCACTTGTAAATCTCAGAAAATAAAAACTGTGTTGCTTTGTTAAGCAAAGAAAATCACTGTCATGGATTCCCCCTTCGCACCATGTGCTTTTGTTTTGGTTTGTGTACCAGTCCTGTCTCCGCCCCGTCCCATCACTGGTTCGTTCCCCATATGTGCGCACCTGTTCTTCCCTTACCAGTTTGATTATGTATATCCTGCTGTTTCTTGTTTCTGTGTGAAGTCTTATCATGCTTTTTTGTGAAGTCTTAGCCTTGTTTTCTGAATATTTTTGTGGACTTCCTGATTATGACATTTGCCTGTGTTATGATTCTTGTAAGTTTATGCACTTTTTTTTTAAAAAATCTCATCTCACCACACAAGAATGCAATGTCATAATTTTATCATAAACTTTAATGTGTAAGATTTAGTTTTAATCATTTACCTACAGTAGACTGCTATCTTAACTAAATCATACAAAACTATGAGCCATCAATGTGCCTTAGCAAAGATTCTTCATCACGTTTCTGGAAATGTATTGGAGGGTTGAACGGCGTTCTTCCAAAAGTTATTCCCTCAGCTGGTGTTTTGATGATGGTGGTGGAGTTAGCTCTCTAACATGCTGCTCCAAATCTCCCACAGGTATTCAGTTGGGTTGAGAGATGGCGACTGTGAAGGCCATGGGACATGATTTCCTCCTCCTCAAACCATTCAGTGAGCCCGCATGCCTAGTAGATGAAAGCGACCACTTCCTTCAGGATAGAAAGGTTTCCATTATAGGATAACCAGTTGATCAGTCTGAATATTTCTATTGATTTGTACTGACCCTTCCCTCTAAGGGGACAAGTGGTCTTAAACCATGCTAGCAAAATCCCTACAGCATAACAGAGACACCCTTTTTGTTTTCTTTGTTACCTATCTGTACCTATCTGCTGAGCAACCCGATTACTGGCCTGAAATCCAGGTGGCTTAATGTGATTTCTTGGAATCCAATAACAGCCTTAAGATATAACAGCCTTCTGATTTAAGATCAGAGTATGCAGTTGACATGGCCACTTGAATAATCTGATACCTGCTGAAATCTGTTAACAATTAGATTATTAATGTTTATGTAAACACTCAACGATTCAGGCGCTTCCAGTATTATCAATAAAGAAGGTGTTTAGGACTGATGGGAAGAGTATCTAGTGAAAAAATTCTCAGGTAGCATGTTACAAATTCACTCAAATGTCACTACCAGGAGCCATGACATTTAGACAAGTGTCTGTTTCACTGCCATTCAAGTGCATGAAAAGGACAGATGGGCATAGGAAGGGGCACTGAATTAAAACAAAGTCTCACATAAAAGTCAAAACAGAGGACAAACAAAGGTCTTATTTTCAGCACCCTTCAGTTTGCATGCGTAGTGTAACTTTATACATGCCAGAATGATAATTCCTCACATTTCCCCTCCCTCTATAACTTCAGCTTAGCATTTTGATTGCTTGATTGTATTCACCTGTGGCTTGTGTGAACAGGTTTTTCATGTAGCCTGTTTTGAGGGGACGCAATTGTGATGCCCTTGTTTTGCATGCCACTCATCACCAAGGTGTTTCAGAACAGCAGATTCTGAAACAAATTTGGGCAATTTTAGCAATGTGCATATTTTAGTAGGTGCTTTTTCACAATATCGTGTTTCAATGTGACTGAAATATACAAGCACAACCATTCATGCGTATATAGCGAAACACAATAAGGAAGAGGTTGTCACGGTGGGTCACAACAGTTAATTATTATTATGATTTGGAGTCGAACATAACGAAATTTTACAGCCAGATTATATGGAATATGTACAACAGGCACCATTAGAAAGCTTTCAAACCATCAACGGCATTGTAACTGCTCAAGTCTTGCTGGACATTCAGATATTGCAGAATGATAATGAGTCCTATTGTAAATTTTAATTAATTACACAGTCAATTATTATAATTATAACAAAATGATGTTAATAGAACA
>CM074954.1:6160503-6176252 GCA_037577455.1 Pangasius macronema | reverse complement strand
CACCACTGTCTCACTCTCCCTCTCACTAATCAGTGTCTTTGGCGTGGACCTTTCCGGTTAGTGTTGGTAAATTGCTGTGGTATCAGAGGAGTCAAGTCAAGAGGCTTTTACTGTCATTTCAATTATATATAGCTGACGCAGTATACAGTGAAATGAGACAACGTTTCTCCAGAACCTTGGTGCTACATAAAACAACAGTCACCTCACACAACATAGAGTTANTAGAGTTACAAAACACAGAGCTGAGGACTAGACTAAGTTGTCCTAGCCACATAAAGTGCATCGTGTGCAAACAGTGCCGAACAGACAACACGAGACAGTGCAGGACAAGTACACAAACACAAAATAGCAGCAACCTGTAACCTACTGTATATATATCTATATACAGTGCAATGTGCAAATTTACAAGAACTAAAGTGACAGTGAGGAAAAAAAAAAAAGAACCGAGCAGAGTAGCAGTGGTGGAATGTACAATGTAAACAGTAGAAGAAGCCAACTTGTTTGTAGTAACTTAATGAATATATGAAGTTGAATGAGTGTGTGTGTGTGTGTGTGTGAGAGAGAGTTTAGTCATGATGTTCTTGGGGAAACAGTCAGCTGCAGGGTGGTAACATCAGTTCTTATTCAGTAATTCATGTCAAAGCATATTTTTCAGTAACGACTTCTTCAGAAACTACAGTGACGCTAACAGGAAGAGTGGGGAATGCAAGTCTGGACCTGCTGACTGGGAGATTTAGGGGTTAATTCAGATCTTTGCTTTGTGTTTTCAGTAAAAGCAAAATTAGTCTTAGTTTACATGCTTTAGGATTAAAAAAAAAAAGCTCAATAAGGTTTATCTTTCTTTACTTTCGTTTTTTTCCCCGGGGACTTAATCCATTCCTGAGTATAAAATTGCTGCTCAAGTTTTGCCCTAGACCTGCCCTGGATCCAGTTTCACCTGTATGCTGTTATGTCAGTCCAATTGGTATACACACATTGGTATAGCACTTTTTTTTTTCCTCTGTCTTGCAAATGTTTAGCTTTTTTTAATGTTTCCTGTGGTTTTCTTTAGTTTATTCTACTATTGCTTCAAACCTCAACCTTCTTTAATCATTATGGGTAATAATTATGGAACTCACCAGGATTAACACATCTTTAATGTTCAGGTGTGGGAAGTAAACATGGTCAGTGCACACAGCAGTGGTTAACACAACACTGGGTAAACACAGAGAAATCCATAATAAAAATTTGTCAAAAACTGAGTGAGCTGAACTCAGGGAAATATAAAGAGGATTCTAGAGAAGCATATCTTCATGTAGATGCATGCCTGCCTCTCTGTTATTTAGCTTCAGTTTGAAAACAATAGAAAAGGCACAAGTGATAAAAAAACAGGTGCCACTAATCATCAGGAAGTGTGAGTATTTATGGGAATAGGAAATAGTGGCCATGAAGAGAAGTGGAATTCAAACAAGTTAGACCACAGTAAGAATATGTTCACAAAGATGCATCAGTTATGATGAATCATACAAAATTCCCCAACATCAAAACTGTGTGAGTCACATCTACTGTATGCACTGTGGATGAAACTAGTTATTTACATTCTTTTCAATGTTATGTGCAGTTGATGACTGACAAACAACTATGTATCTCTTCAAGAGCTTAAACAGAAACTCTGTATATACACTATACAGACAAAAGTTTGTGCACACCTGGCTATATGTGGGCCTTCCCCAAACTGTTGCCACAAACTACAGACATGAAATTGTCTGGAATGTCTTTGTATACTGTAGCAGAAAAAGATTTCCCATCAATGAAACTAAGTGGCCCAATACTGTTCCAGCATGGCAGTGCCCCTGAGCACAAAGTGAGCTCCATGAAGACAATATTTATCAAGGCTGGTGTTTAAGGCCTCGAGTGGCCTGCACAGAGCCCTGACCTCAACCCCACTGAACCTATTTGGGATGAATTAGAACTCCGGATGTTTGCCAGGCCTTCTCGCCAGACATCAGTTCCTGACCTCTTTAATGCTCTTATGGCTGATAAGAGCAGGCACACTCCAAAATCTAGTGGAAAGCCTTCCCAGAAGAGTAGAGGTTATTATAACTGCAAAGGATAACTAAATCTGGAATGGGATGTTCTACAAGTACATATGGGAGTGATTGTCAGGGGTACACAAACATATGTCTTATCTTAAAATAAAAATAAATAAACAAACAAGCCAGTTTATCGTGGATTATGACTTTTTTTGTTGTTTTTATTTTCTATTTTGCATGTTGGAGCTAATTGACAGTGTGATGGAAACATTCTTTTCAGTTTTTTAGGTCTGTTATTTTTCTCCCAAGCAATTCATTCTAGCCTTTGATGAGCTTGTCATGACCTGTGCAAGTCAGATAATGAATTAAAAAAAAAAAAAAAAAAAACCTGTTTAAAATACAATTGAACTCAATCCAGTTGAAAATTTCCCAGAAGTTGATTTATTTATTCTATTTTATTTATGTTTTATTTCTTTTAGAAATAAATGTTTGCTCGAATTCCATGTAGAGTGGTCATGTAAGGTGAAGATTCCTTGTATACAAGCTTTTTATTTCTCATTCATATCATGTCAAACAATGCACAATTTATTCTAAACTTCTGATGTGTGTGCTACACCCTAGTGATAGTATGGACAGTGATAGTACCTAGTGAAGTATCAGTGTACAGGTACCTATGAACCACATTAATTCTGACAAGAATACTGTATATCAAATCATAACAAAATCAATTTTATTTTATTGTGTAACTGTAAAAATAATTGACAGTTATATAATGTACTGTAATATAATGTTAGTTATATAATGTTAGATTACAATCAATTTGTGTTAGATATGAGTGCTGGTTTGCCAAACACCATTGTATTCAAGGGTTAAACAGCTGACATAGTTAAAATAAATAAATAAATAAATGCTTCAAGGCACATGGATATGCAAAGGTTTATGGCACACTAATAATCACGATCATTGACAGTTTGCTCTGGGAAAATCTACCCACACTCTGCTTTCCTGGCCATCTCACTAATGGTCCTTCCCCCTTCACCTGTTACTCAATGCTGCTCATTTACAGAATACTTTTCGTGTCTTCATGATTTTTTTGTAGTTGTAATTTTCTGTGTAGATGCAGTTCTAAGCCATGTCTACTCTCTGTATTATGCTGTTTGTTTGTTTTTTTGTCCTGGTTCTGCAGTCATTCAGTTATCTAAAAGAAATCAAAATGTCTATACACTAACTGTAGAGTTTTCATGAATATCTAATTTATTTACAAATATACGTAAATAATAAAGGCAGTCACGTAAAGTAAAGAAGGTATCTCAGCAATATCCCTCTTCATCCCAGTGGAAGACAGTCTTAATCCCATTTACGTTTGATGATCCATAATCCTTCTTGGCCCTCAGGTCTGTCATTCGTATTGTAAGGCCTGACCCACAATGCAAAGGTCTGGGTGCGAGGAAGAACGATTTGCTTCTCTGAGCTCCAGCTGCTTGTTCCAGGTATCTCTGATTGGACCATCTTCCAGCCTGTTACAGGGAAGCAAAGAATGGATATTAACATAGATTACAGAATGAGGCCAAGGGTTCCAGCAGTGGCTCATTAAAATATTATATTATTTGTAAGGGATTAGCATTTACTTTGTACCTTGTTCCAATAAACATAAAATTTATCTTGCATAATGAATTGTTTATTTATATTTACACATTTTATTGTTACCAATACAAAGAATGCAGTTTTTATCTTAGTGGGGGGCTAGTTAACAACCACTTGGACACAAACGTAAATACCCACAAATCTGGATAAGACAATAAAGCCCTGATCTGTAAATTAATATAATACTTATATATGATGAACTCACCCTTGGGTGCTGATAGCTGGTTCACTTCCGCAGGACTGTGCAATAGATACTACTGGTGCCCTAGGTGGAAGGCTGAGACTGGGTCTTCTGTCAGACTGACTACGCCGAATGAAAGGCTGTGGCCCTCGGACAGACATAGGCAGCTTACCACGCTCACCCCAGGGGCGAGGTAGTATGCTACTTCCAGAGGAGGTCCATGCCTGTGGCGGTTTAGGTATGACAAATGGTTGTGCCTCAAACAAAGATGGTGAGGCTGGACAAAAAACTGAGCGAGCATTGCTAAATACTCTTGAAGCAGAGTCCTCATTATTGTTATCTCGAGACCTTCGCTGCACTTTTGGTGAGGCAGGGGGAGATGGTGCCTTAAAAGGGTAGGTAACTCCAGAAATGCAGCTTGTCATGGCATCTTGAGTAGTAGGGGTAGTAGGTAGTGTCCGTTGGCTGGCTGGTGGTGGGGAAGGAAGTTTGCGAAATATTAATGGACTGGCTGAGCTGGAAGAAATTGGTTGTTTTTTAAATACAGGAGGACTGGGTAACCTCCTATGTACAACAGGTGTAGAAGGTAACATGCGGGTCCTGGATACATCTAGATTGTCAGGTGATTGATTTCCATCTGTTTCACTGGAAGGCACTGTATCAGGAATCTTTTTATCTCTGTGATGTCTTTCGATACTACTCTGAGTGAGCTGTTGATTGTTGTCATTGTCAGCAGCAGGTTTCTCTGTGGGAGAATTAGATGAATACCGCAAGTGGATAATCTTCCGAGCCTGTTTATAAAGCGAGTCAGCCTCTTCATTCCTCAGATCTGCATTAGCTGTGGAAGCAACTTGGCTGTTCTTAGCCACCCCACTGGGGTGCAGGGCAATATTTCGTGCAGGCGATATGCTGTGAGAACTCTTTCTCACACTTCCCTTGCTAGGTAGTACTGTAACAGATTGCATGGAGGTGCGGAGCCTTTGAGACATGCTGGTTGTTTTTGACAGGGTAGACTGTCCTCTTCTGTTCAATTTTTCATCTGTTTTGCTCATTTCTACATTTTCAAAAGAATTATCCATGAGGACCTCCAGAGGAGGTGGTGGTAGGTTGTCCAAGTCAATATCATCTTGATTCTCCAAGGTTGTAGATTCCCTTTGATTGTTCATGATGTCATTTTTAATGCATGAAAATGCATCTTCACTTCCCAAACCTGGGATGACAGGAATCCCATACTTCCTAACCCCTTTAAGAGGTCCAAGCCCTTTTGAACTTTCATGAAACTGTTTACTTTCCTCCATTCCCTGACTGAAGGTATCAATCAGTTTCTTGACAGAATTTCCTCTGGGGCACGTTGCTAAGAGTTGGTTGGGTGATGATGGTGGACTTAGATGGGATGTTGCCTTCATGGGTCCTTTGGCAGTTTTATAGATTTTCTTTTTTTCCTTTTCTTCCTCCTGATTTCCTGTAATTATCTTTTCACTGAGTGCCTTTCGCTGACGATTTGAAGAAGTTAAATTTAAAGGACGTGGTTGACCAGACTGTGTTTGCTTCCTTTGCTTTGAAATTTCTTTTTTTAAATTTTGATCAGTTTTGGCCTTTCCCATTTTTTCCAACCTCTTACTTAACTCTTTTTGTGTCCTTTCCAGTTCAAGAAGAGTGGGGTCATCCGCTTTACTACGAAGAGACTCTGCTGATCTTGAACGATGCGGTTTTGTAACTGTTTTTTTCTTAGTTGCTTGATGAGTAGCTGTTTGTGGTCTTTTTGGACTTTTTTCCCCCTCTTCCATCCACTGCTGGTCATTAGTCTTTGAGATCACAGATTTTATCTTTTCTCCAGAGTGCTGAGAGGAAACAAAATTAATCCTTTCACTAATGGCATCCTTCATTTTTAATGTCATTTCTACATTTTGTGGGTTTTCTATCCGCTTTGTAGTCATGCATTGTGTTTGATGGCCAGGATCAGGTGGAGAAGAGCTTGAACGCATCCTCATTTTACCCTCACAATGTTCTTCTTCATTGCCCTCAATGTAGTCCTCTTCTTCTTCCTCACCATCATCCAAGGAGGCAGAACCAAGCAAAGATTCTGTATCTCTGAATACCTTACCTGTAAAGGTACAAGTGGAGTCAATGGAGGTTACAGAGCTGCTGTAGCTGATTTTTTGATTAAGCTGACATTTAGAGGAACCTTGGTAGATGGGGGTAGAGTTTTCAGGACTGTAAATGACTGTGTGACTGGATTCAGTTGATTCACAGCTTTCTTTGCGGTGGCTCCGTCTGTCTGATCCAGCCAGTGACTCACTTTCTACACCAATGCCACTGTCTTCACTAAACAATGTTGAGTCCTCTGGTCCAGGTCTTTGTAATGAGGCAACTTCAATTCTAGTTAGCAGCTGCATTAGCCTCGCCTCAATTGCACGCTTTGCATTCAGTTTTTCCTCAAGGACTTCAGACATAGATGAAAAATAATCCACTGTATCCTTAAGGGCTGTGTCCCCAATCCCTTTCACTGACTGGCCTACAACACACATCCTCTGGACAGTATACTGAAGTAGCTGTTGAAGTAAGTCAGGTGGGGGTTCGGTTGTACTGGGTTTGCCGGAGGAAGTAAGATTTTTTCTATTGCATGGCCAAGCCAAATGTCCCCCATGGTCTTTTAAAAGCTTCTCTCCTTCTTCAACAATTTCTTCTAGTCCTTGGTTGAACTCTTCATACCGCAGAGCCATGAAAGCAACCATGGGTTGCAAAGAAATGTGAGTCTGTGCTGCATGATCTAATAAGCCCAAAAGCAATTCGTATTTGTCAATACTGGGATTAAGATATCCATATGCTGCTTGATGGGCTTTCACAAGTTGCTCTGGAAAGTCCACCTTTTTCTCAGTTCCAGATTTTCTTCCCTTATCTTTCTTTTTGCTTGATTTTGTATTTTTCTGATTCTTTGACTTCCTTGTGCCCTTTTTCTCATATATCTTTTCATCTTCCTTTTCTATGTGTTTCTCTTTTCTTTGGAGTGATACATTTATTGTAATCTCTTGTGTGTCCAATCTTTCTGAGGTAATTGTTGCTGCTCCTGGTTCACCTACGGGGTGTTTCTTGATTAAAGGAACAGAATTTGTATCACGGTTCAGTCTCTCTTCTCCTATTGTCCTCTTTTCACAAAATTCTCCATCTGTCTCACCACCACCAGAGTTTACACTTCCTCCATCATCTGATTGTCCATCCTCTGAGGTTCCCTTGGTCCCTGGCAGCAATGTTTTCCCTTTGTTGAATGGTCCCTGAGCACCATTGAATTCATTTCGCCTTGATGGGGAACAGCCCATCTCAAATCTCTCTCTGTTTTCAGTTTTTAGAAGTCAAATCTTTAAATCCAGGCATAAAAAAGGCAAAACGCTCCATCTGAAATAAGGAAGGTTTAGAGGCTTACCCAGCAGCTGCACTTGTCATTGTCAGATGGTTAACCATTGAGCACACGTTTGCATTTGACAGTCTCTATGTGTCCTTGGAAATAAAAAGAAAAATACATTCTACTGTTACAAAAATATTTANCTTTAATTTTCCTTTTTCCTGTACTGGACTGGCAGGACAGTTTCAAGCAGCTTCAAAAAGGCAGACTTCTTGTGCACCTTGTGAAGGACAAGCAGATGAAGGGATTAGAGAGGATTTGATTGTAGTCCTCAGCATATGCACGTCATGTTCAAGCGAATGAAACTCACACACTTGCAAGTCGTTAAGCTCATTAAGATAATCAGGACTCTGTTTTTTCAGGTGGCTTTTTATAGCCCAGCCAGTACCTTTCTATTATATTGCATGAAACCATTGGGTATCCTCACTATTTTGTAGTCGTATTTTTCCTCCCATGCCTGTTAAACCTGATTGCAAAATTAACACACTAACACAACTACTACAGCTTGTGTCACTCTACTCAGCTAACCTGAATACTGCTATCAAATGTGGTGCGATGTGAGCTGTGGGAAAGAAACTCGAGCTGGTGGCAATTGCACAGATTAAAGTAAGAGAATGTCTTTGCTTTTGCTTCCTCTTTCATTGTGCTTATATATCTTTGGGTTTTTTTTGTGTGTCTTACACCAAATACTATTATCAGAAACATAAACAAAATACTATTATCTTCCTCGCTAGTTTGCATTTATTGAATACATAATGCATCCCGCTGAACTATTCAATCATGATTTCATCCAGTTTTGCTCAGTACGGGTTTTCACTTACAACAATCTCTAGAGTTTATACTAGAGTCTTAAAAAAAAACTCTATTGAGTGGCAGTTCTGCAGGTGGACTGGCTCGAGCTGACAGGAAATAACCACTCTTTACAGCTGTGCCAAACAGAAAAGCATCAAAAAAAAAAAAAAACCCACAACATTAAAACTGGACTCAGCTGGACAAAAACAGCGGAAAGAAGTTGTTTTTACTTACCCAGTAAAGCAGAAATCTTCAATTAAACATCTCTAATATAAAGTCTATATTTTTATAAAGCTAATTAATAGATGAATGAATCTATTCCAAACATTTTCACATGACATTATTACATTTTTATTAATTACTGCAAATCACATCAGATTGTCAAGGAAAAGTCTTTATAACCTTTATACAATACATATAGAGGCAAAATACATAGCATAAAACTAAGATATAAGAACATCAATAAATAACACAATCAACACAATAGACATCTAATTTTTTTTTCAAAAGAGAACATGAACTAAAAGGACAATTTCAAAAAAAAAAAGAACACAGAAGATTTTAAAACCTTGTCAATAAAGGCAAATATTTTATTACTCAGTGCATAATTACAACAATGCTGTACATGTATAAACATAAAGCAGTATGTAAACATTAGATGGATGAAGAATACTTATATAAAGTTAAATGCCTTTAATTATAATACTTCTAGGTGGAGAGATTCAATGTCCTTTAAATAGACCTTCTGTGGAACCTTTTCCGTATGATCTGCTGAGAGTTACTGGATTTATGTGCATGCAAAACACATGCAGTGCAGCCAATCCCAGTATCATTTGAGTTCATGCTGATCTTTGAAGCTGAGAGGTGGAGTCCAGTTTCTGAAGTTAGCGACCCGACCCCTGAAGAAGCAGTAAGAATGGAGGCCATTGATGGTCTGGAATTGCATGCTTGTGCAATATAGGCCTCCGTAGTGACCTCATTCTTCTTTTTGCAAAGGGCCATGTACCACTTGGGGGCAAAGTGACAGAAGATAATTCCATACGATGAAACCAAGATAGCTGCAGCCTGAACTGAGTAGCGCTCTCCGAACTTAGCGACATATATTGGAGTGAAGCACACCCATACAAACAGGTATATCAGCATGCTGAGGATAACGTGTCCAGTCTCATTGAAGCGCTGAGGAACTTTTCTGCCTTTAAAAGCCAGAATAAAGCAGATGAGTGCGAGCAGGGCAACGTAGCAAAGCATGAATCCAAATCCCATGCCAGAACCTTCTATACACTGCACAACGATGTCCATGCTGTCATTAGATGTCAGGTTTTCCACAGAAGGAGAATCAAAAACTAGCCAAAAGATGCAAATGAGGACTTGAATGAAGGTGCCGGAACCAATAATAACAGGAGGCTTGTAGAATTTCTTGGCATTGTGTTGGCGGTAATGAGGAAGGAACGCTACAAATGTGCGCAGGGCTTTTACCAGGATACATGAGACAGTTAGTGTGAAGCCTAAGCCATACAGAACCTGGCGTGCCATACACTTATGAACACTGGGTTTACCAATGAAGATTATGACACTGGTATAGCTAAGTGCTAACCCTACCATAATGAGAAGATAAATGTAGCCTCCAGCCTGTTTGATGACAGGACTCTCACGAAACACCAAGTAGATAATCAGGTTTATAAACAAGAGGAGAAATCCTGCCATGCCAAACACTAGAAAAATGATAGCTCGTGGCCCATCCCAGTTCCAATAGACTTCTTTCTTTTCTGTACAGTGTGTCCATCCTTTTAGCGACCATGTCCCATTTTGGCATGGGAGACAGTTGTTAAGGTCTGCAACAAAATAAAAAAAAAATGCATTTTGCATCACTGAAAATGAAACTTTTCAAAAATATTTTGTGTGGACAAGAAAAACGTATATTTGAGAAAATGCTGATATCAGCACATCAATATGCACAGCTCCATGTGATCATTTTTGAATTGTTTAGTCTGGACTGAGATATTTTTTGGGGGGAATTCTTTTGAAAATGGAGGAGTAATATCTTCTTTGTATAATCGCGTGTATTAACGAATTTATCTGTCATATTAATGAAGAATGTAATACTCACTCGTGTCATTGGAGTAAGTGCCCTCCAAACAGTCTATGCACTCATGACAGCAGGATTTCTTTAAAAGTTTTTTTGCTTTGCCAGGAGGGCAGGCATCGGAGCATATGGAAATTGGTATCTGAAATAAATTATTAAAAAAAAAAAAATAAGGATTTTTTTTTTTCAGATCTACATTTGTATAGCTAGACATATCTATATTACTGCAGAACACTCACCGTATTCGAATTTGAATTATACCACTGAATATATTTATCAATGTTAATTTGTTCTTGCTCCAGTTTATATCCCCCAACAACAACAAACTCTCTTTGTCCACTAGACTTATTTTGTGCCCAGTTAATCAAATGGTAGCCATTGACAAAATTTCCAGATGTATTGAAGTAGAATGTCTGATTGTCCAGAGTAAAGGTGACCTGTTTCAATTGTTTGAGAAGCTGAAAAAATAAAATACAATAAAATAACATGACATTAAGTAAACCGTTTCATTTATACAAAATTGGTTGACCTTATACAAATCAGACATTAGTGATATTTCTCCATGTAGTGCTTACCTCATGCGGGGCAAAATCTTTGTTCCCTGGACATGCAGTTTGGTTACATTTTAAAATTGTCTTTAGGGAATGAGCAATTGATAGCACAGCCAATCGGTCAACATAAGCCTGGCTAATATCCACCACTTTTGTTAAGTAGTCTTTGTCATTCCCTAGCTTTAGGTATTCTTCTATGAACTTATTCTCAGTGCCCGGGGTGATGGCGAGATTTTGCAGATACTCTTTAAATCCCGGGATAGGGCCTGTAATAAAATGGAAACCAAATATATCCCCGATGTTGTTGATGCCCTTCATGTGACTGATATTATACGACACTGACCAGGCATCACTGGCTATCCACGTGCGTGATATATTCTGCTTAATCACCTCGGTGAACAGTTTGTGCATTAGCTCTTCTCTTAAGATGACTAACACAACTTTTGCTGTGGAGTTTTGGATGGTTTGGACCACGTTTTGGATCATATTAGCGATGTCCTTAAAATCTAGGTAGTATGGCAATGTTTCTATAAAGGCAGTGCAAACATTCTCATTTTCTGCGTTAGCCAGGAAGTCTTGCAAAGCATTTTTGCCATAATCATCATCCCCATGAACAACACCAACCCAGTCCCACTGAAAGTGCGACATGAGTTTGGCCAAGGCTTTGGTCTGGTGGATATCACTGGGTATGGTGCGGAGGAAGGAAGGGTAGCGCAGACGGTCACTCAGCGCTTCTGCAGAGGAACTTGCACTTATCTGTTTACACACAAAAAGGTAGCTGGAGCTTAGTGGTTAAGGTTCAGTGCTGGTCAGAAAAGGGCTCTGAGCTCAATTGTTATTTCTAGAACTGCTGATGTCTGACCCCTGAGTGAAACTATTAACTTCTCTGCTTTATGCTTGAGACAAATGTACATTGAGAGAATGATGTTAATTCAATTCTAAATTCATTTTTACTTGATCTTTTTGGATTAGGTGAACTCATCATATATGTGCTTCCCGTAAGATATTTTAGTACAAAGCAATGCATGATCTGTATTTACATGCAATATTCAAGATATCAGTTGCAATAACTTCACAAACCAAAGGAAAATAATTATGTACCGGCATCACACCTTCCTGTTGTTGATTTATTGTCTATAACAGCACGCTGTCATGTTTTATTCCTTACATATCTCACCTGTGGCACCATGTAGAGGCTCAGAAAGCGAGCCACACTGATCGACACCTCAGAGTACTGTGCTCCAATGATGGCCTTTACCGCAGGGTTTTGATTGAGCTCACACTGGTCATTTTCAGTGTTGTTTAATGCCAGCAGGTGCTCTGCGCTCTGTATGGCTTTTGCAGCATGACAGCAAGTGTCACAGATGTGGTAACCAAGGCGTACCCCAGGCAGGAAGCTGGAGTTATTAATGGTTTCAATGGTGTAGATGACGGCAAGCATCCGTACAAATGACACATGATTAAATCTGGGGGGAAAAAAGAAGTAAAGGAATTAGATAAACATAATACAGGCTTTATCTTTAAAATAGTTTACTAGTAGTTCAATAGAATTTTTTTGATCTTTCTTGTCATGTCTATACTGTCATTAAGCTTATTCAGTAATATGTTTTTCATATTCCATGATGTAATTTATAGTAGTAAAGAAAATACTGATACATATAGTAGAGCTGTAATAATTAAACCACACTATAGAAATGACATGGCAAATAACTCACGCTGAGCAGTTGTATATATCTGGAGCTCTTCGAGAATATAGATTCTCCACTTTAGAAAAACAGGAGCTGAGCATTCCTATGTGTATGTCTCCTGAAGCCCAGGCTCCACATTTATACACGTCATAATCGCAAGCAAGCCCAAAACTGACTGATAAAACAGTGCATAAAGTCACCGTGTACATCCAAAGGAACATGTCACACCATATGAGTTACAGATCACATCCAGCACTAGAGAGAGAACAAGAATGAACTAGCTGTGAAAATTAGCAGCCGCACTGGTTTTTATCTGAGACAAATAACTATATCACGTGCTTCAGAACACCCGCAGTTGCGTAGACACGAAAGAATGAGAGGCCACATTTTCTGTAATACACTGAATGTCATACTATACTTCCTTGACAGAAACCAGTTTTGTAGGTCGCCATGCCTTGACAGAAGAAGACTTAACTTAAAAAAAAATAATAACAATACTAGTAAAATAAATATCATATGGATATGTTACTTCTGAGAACTTGTTTCATTTGAAAATAACCATACTCTTGGCTTCACTATATAGTAATGTGAATTATGATGAACACATGAAAACAAATTCTTAGCAATGGACATATATTGAAAATAGTCAAGTTTATCTAGTATTACCTATTAGAAGATTATACCAAATATGTGAATATCCAACCTATTTCTAGACATTTTTACTAATGTCAGTATTTAAATTTTCATATTGTATCGCGGATAATTTTGCTTCTTTCTAAAATTAAAGGCTTAAAATTACCAAAATGGTCTGCCAGTAGAGCAAGGCTGTTTCAGACTAAGTTTGAAATTTGTGAAGAAAAAAAAAAAATTCTAGAATTAGGTTAAATAATCGTATTTCTGGTATACTGCAATCTTATCATCGAAAATACTAAATCAATTCAACTTGTTTCCGTTTGCTAAGGTATCATTTTTGTGGTGTAATCAAAAACTCACAGTGTTTAAATAAAACAGGAAGAAGACACATTCATGTAGAAAAGAGTGCATGCCCCTGTGCGTGTTGGAGAGAGAGAAAGACGAAACGATAAGATGTTTATCTAAGTTCTTACCAGTATATGATAATGATAGAGCTGTAAAGAAGTGGCAAAATTACCCAGATGCTTTAAATAAATGGTCTGGTAAAATGTTGAAGTACCACTTCAAATTTGTGAATGCTTACATTCACTTACAATTATAAGAAGGAAACATGGTTTTAGTTACTGATGTCAAATGGGAATGCATTAGCTAAGGCTAACAAACAATAGCTTTATTAGTAATCTGTCAAATGTTAGTAAACATGATAACTCTGACAATACAAATTAGATAAATGCTAATAACTAGCTGTCACAATACAAACATCCATGATAAAGTGTACATATCAGCAGATACAGTAGGTTACAGTGATTTGTATTAGGTCTCATTCTTAATTAGACATATGTGCTTATCTGATGCTAAAAAGTAACAGTATGACCTTACAAATGTATGATTATAGAGAAATGTAGAGATATGTTGTAAGTGTAGTGAGAAGAAAGTTTTTTTTTTTTTTTTTTTTTTTTTTTTAAGAAATGTAAACTATGCATAGTTATATAAGTATACACCTTTCAGCCATAACGTTAAAACCACTGACAGGTGAAGAAAATAACATTAACACCTGACAAGGGGTGGGATATATGAAGCAGTAAGTGACCAGGCAGTTCTCGAAGTTGATGTGTTGGAAGCAAGAAAAATGGGCAAGCGTAAGTATCTGTGTGTAACTACAGGCCAGAGTGCCCATGCTGACCCCTGTTCACTGCCTGAAAGCACCTACAATGGGCATGTGAGCATCAGAACCAGAACATGGAGCAATGGAAGAAGGGTGCCTGGTCTGATGAATCACATTCTCTTTTACATCATGTGGACAGCCAGGTATGTGTGTGTGTGTCACTTACCTGGAGAAGAGATGGCACCAGGATGCACTATTAGAAGAAGGCAGCCAGCTGAGGCAGTGTGATGCTCTGGGCAATGTTCTGCTGGGAAACCTTGGGTCGTTGCATCCATGTGGATGTTACTTTGATGCGTACCATCTAAACATTGCTGCAGACCTAGTACACCCCTTCATGGCAACAGTATTCCCTAATCGCAGTGGCCTCTTTCAACAGGATAATGTGCCCTGTCACACCACAAAAATCATTCAGGAATGGTTTGAGGAACATGACAAAGAGTACTAGGTGTTGACTTGGCCTCCAAATTCCCCAGATCTCAGTCCGATTGAGCATCTGTGGGATGTACTGGACAAAGAAGTCTGATCCATGGAGGTCCCTCCTCGCAACTTACAGGACTTAAAGGATCTGCTGCTAACATCTTGGTGCCAGATACCATAGCAAACCTTCAGAGGTCTTGCCTTAATGGCTCAGAGCTGTTTTGGTGGCACAAGGAGGACCTACACAATATTTGGCAGGTGGTTTTAATGTTAAGCCTGAACAGTATGTGCTAATCTGATGCTAAAAAGTAACACTATGACTTTACAAATATATGATTATAGAGGAACGTTGTGATGTGTCATAAGTATAGATAATTATAAACCAGAATTAAGTACATTAACAACCCTGCTTAAAATCCAACTTTGTCCAAACAGCTAATGCAGGGTGAGTTGGTCAAACTGGCTGCTAAATTATACCCCAGTTAGCTTAGGAAAATGATTTTACTCTGTTACGTTCCACCTCTGGAGCTGTATGTTAATCAGAAGATGATATTTGACGTATCAGTCCTGATAAGATGACTGAAAATAGACAGAGGGATGTGGCGAAAGTCAAAACGAAACCAAAACCAGACAGAATGGATTTTCAATCAGATGTGAAAAGTCGACTGGTGAATGGTGTAATAGCAACTGAATGTAAAGTGCTCTGGGCTTAATGATTAGGCAATTGAGTATGCAGTATTTTACGTGTAATAAAATGCATGTAATACAATGTTAATGTTAATACATTTTGGCATCCGGCCTTAACTTTAAGCAGTAGTTTACTGGATTTAAATTATATAATATATTTTAGTGGTATTCCAGTATGAATAACATTAATAAATGTAAATGTAATAGATGTTCAACTCAGCATACTGTATAATATTTTTCTGCTTAAATTCCTGGACGTTTTACTTAGCAAGTGTTAAAACTTGGGTCTGACATGATATGAAGTAACTGAGCAGTTATTTTCCTATACCAGAATTCTCAACATAAAAGGAAATGAACTGAATATTACAGTGATGGGCGGTAGCATTGCTGCCTCACAGGCCCATGGTCCCCATTTTGATCCTGAGCGCAGGTTACTGTCTGTGTGGCGTTTCTTTGTATGTTCTTCCCATGTCCATATGGCTTTCCTCTGGGTTCT
>CM074954.1:6147330-6160455 GCA_037577455.1 Pangasius macronema | reverse complement strand
GTGTGCATGGTGCCATGTGATGGACTGATGTCCCATCTAGGGTGTATTCCTGTCTTAATCTCAGTCTTCCTGGGATAGGCGCTGGATCCACTGCAACCCTGACAAGGATAAAAGTCACTGACTGTGAGGGAGTGAGTATTGCAATTATGGTCAGCTTATAGACTGAAAAAAACGAGAGACACAGGGAGATGTTCTGAGAAAGAAAAAGAGAAATATGTGGAACAGAAAGAGATGGAGAATAAGAGAGAATGACTATGAGAGATGGAGAGATCTCATCATGCATGTGGTGGAATGTCCATCCATCCATCTATCCATTTTCTGAACTGCTTATCCTACACAAGGTCGTGGGGAGCCTGGAGCCTATCCCAGGGGACTTGGGACACAAGGCAGGGGACACCCTGGACAGGGTGCCAACCTGGACAGGGTGCCAACCTGTCACAGGGCACAATTGCACACACACTCACACGCCCATTCACACACTACAGACAATTTAGAGATGCCAGTCAGCCTACAATGCATGTCTTTGGATTGGGGGTGGAAACTGAAGTACCCAGAGGAAACCCCGAAGCATGGGGAGAACATGCAAACTCCATGCACACAAGGCAGAGGCATCCAACCAAGGGAATCGAATCCAACCCTGGAGGTACTAGGCAAATGTGCTAACCACTAAGGTGGTGGAATGTATTAAATTGAATTATTTGTAACTAAATGCCCTCTATAATCTTCCACATACTCTAAAAGCCTACATTTTGAAAGCTACAGTTTATACAGTAGGAGGTAATTAGCTAGGCAAAAACATGACCCATTGATAAATTGTTAAAATGAATACATGAAACATACAGTGTATGTCTTAGGCACATGCAAAGAAATACTGTAGACGATCCTTTGCTTTAAAAAAAATTTGTAGTCTCAGATACATTGTGTGCAGTTTTATAAGGAAATGAGCTGTAAGTTTTACTGAGAATTTTGCAGAACCAGCCACAGTTCTTCTGGAGACTTTGACTGTGCCGGAAAACTAATGTTTGGAAATCCAGAATGTTTTTGTACTGGCTCAATAATGTACAAGTCATAAAATAAAAATCTATAACAAAGTTTGTACTAAAAAAAAAATAATAATACAGGGTGCCTATGTAAGAAATTTTCACAGTACTGTACTGCATGTCTACCACTGACTGAAGTTCTCATTAGCACATCATTCTTGGAGACAAATTTAGAAGACAGTAGTAAGAAAGACAATAACGAAGTTGTCATCTGGGTTGTTATTCATATGGCCAAACGTTTGTGGACACCTGGCCATATTTTCTTTTTTTGAACATCCTATTCCTGATTTAGTCCCCTTTTGCTGTACAATCTCCACTCTTCTGGGAAGGCTTTCCACTAGATTTTAGAAAATGGCTGTCTGGATTTGTGCTCATTCATATCAGGGTTCTGTGCAGGACACTCGAGTTCTTCCACTCCAACCTTAACACACCATGTCTTCATGGAGCTCGCTTTGTGTACAAGTGTCATGCTGGGAAATGTTTGGGCTTCATAGTTCCACTGCAGAGAAGTTGTGACGCCTACAACATACAAAGATATTCTAGACAACTGTGTACTTCCAAATTTGTGGCAACAGTTTGGGGAAGAACCACACATGGGTGTGATGGTCAGGTGTCCACAGGGGTGGATTTAGTGATTTGGCAGCCCTAGACCAAATATAGGAATTAGGCCCCGTTTCAGTGTTTTAACATCAATATTTAAATTTTCAGCACACATTATTTAGAATTAATAATTAAAATATATATCATTTGCATTTTTAGGGGACCCTCGGCTTCTGGGGGCCCCAGGCGGTTGCCTTCCTTTGCCTAGTGCTAAGTCCACCCCGGGTGTCCACAAACGTTTGGCCATATGGTGTATTTCGCTAGCTAGCTAAGGTACCAAACTTCTGTAAACTTTGTTTAGCTCTAGCAGGTGTGTGGTGTAGCTTTGAAAATATTTGCTGTTGGGGAAATATGTGAATCCTCTTACATCACACCCTAATGAGTTCAAAAACAAATGAATCAGCCTAAAAAAATGAAAATAGCTAGCCACCCTCAGGCTATCCAGCCTTTTACTAAGAACGCCTGTTAGCTCTTTGGAAACCTAAAAAAAAGGGGGGGCAGGGGAAGAACGGAGAAATATTATGGAGACTAAAATAGAGACAAGAAAGTGTTACTGGAGCTGAACAAAAGAATAATTAAGACTAAATCTGTATTAGCAACTAAAATTATCATTGATATAGGCCATCAAATTAGGTCAATAGCACGCCACATCATGAAGCAGAAGGTTCTGGCAACCCTATTGTGGGCGGGGATTGTCGCCTACGCATTGTGCTGCGTCATCGTATGCGGAAGTGGATGTGAGCAAGCCGTCTGCAGTGTAGAGGAGGAGGAGGAGGAGGAGAGGAGAGGAGGAGGAGAGGAGAGGAGGAGGAGAGGAAAATGTTCCTCGTTATGAGCATTAGAGCGCTGGAGTCCGAACGAGCAAAGCCGCTCGTTTCTTCCGCATAAACACGCAGGTATTTGGCGCTTTTCTCGCTCCGAGGTCGCTGTTGTGAGATGTGAAGCTCGTTAGCAGGCGTTAAGCTGCTTCTGGTTGCTATTGGTTACAGCTTCAATCAGCTGATTAAATATTGAAGCGATGCTGCAGGTGCTTTAAACTGCACTGCGTCCTATAATAACACCGTGTGCTGGCCGAGAGCACAAGTGCTTCTGCAGGATCACGTCCTTGTCTGTCTGATGTGCAGTGCAATGTATAATAATGAACTTGGTGCATTTTAGGCCCTGATGAGGACATCAGCATCATTTAATGCATTGCTATTAAAGGGAAAGCATCCTGAAACACACTAAATCTTTTTGGATAAACATATTTGTGATGTGCTTAGTGAGCCAGATCTTGATTTGTTAGTTGATACTGTATTTTTGTTATTGCTGAGGGAAGTTAGTGGATGCATGATGTCACAGGGGGAAATTACTGTTATAGTTCAATGATGTTTAATTTCAGTGATATCAAACACACACACACAAATCATGTTTTATCATTAGCTCCCAAAAACAAAACTGGCGTGATCTGCTGCAGAACAGAAAAGCCCAACCATCTACAATTGGGTTATCAAAAAGAGTGCATGCTGATGCTGAACACACACAGTACCCACAGGAAGAGGAAATAGATACCTCAGCAGATACTCTGATGGGGTGGCGAGACATTGCATCAAGGTTTTCTTTAATCTCCAAGTTAGCGAGAACGTGCATGTGCATTTGTGCAACAAGTACTGCTTCAGAAAGATTGTTCAGTGCAGCTGGCAAGATTTTGAGCCCAGTTAGAAAGTCTGACGCCGGAGAAAGTCAACATGCTAGTGTTTCTTTCCCATAATCAACCAAGCCATTAAGGAGCAGGATTGATTGGCTTTGCTTGAAAATGTATGTCCTGTTCTGTTATGGTCATAGTTTATAGTGATTAATTCTGTTATTTACAGAATTTTCAAATTTCTGAAATATACATATTATTTCTTTGAATGAATTACTTTAATATTTAAAGGTGTTAAGTGCATTAATCTTATACTGCAAGTGACAACTTAAACAAATTAATTAAATAATCGCAATAATTTGTGACAATTATTGAATGAATGAAGCACACCAAAAAATGGACGACAGTTTGTATGACAATTAATCGTCATAATCGCCAAAGCCTTAAAACAGACAATTAACCATCAAAACCTTAAAACAGTCTATTAATCATTAAAGCCCTAAAACAGACAATTAACCATCAAAACCTTAAAACAGTTTATTAATCATCAAAACCTTAAAACAGACAATTAACCATCAAAGCCTTAAAACAGACAATTAATCATCAGAATGGCAATTATTTATTAGACAGTTAATTGTCAGCCAAACTTTATAATCGTGACAGCCCTAAAAAGTGCAAGAGCATCTTTTGTCACTCCCCATTTTCCAGTGTTGTTCGATGTCCTATTAATGAGAAATCCAGCATAGAAAGCGTGGACACAGCAAATGTAGGAAACAAATCCCAGAATTCAACAGTTAGTGATGTACGAGATCAGATACCAATTCTGGTATTGGCAAAGAAAGTTGAAGCTTTGGCGCTTTCTGTTTGAGAAGAATGTACAGTTCAGGAAGTGAGAGAAGCAGACAGAGCAAAGTACTAAAGTGCTGCTGCATCTCTTTAGTTAGAGATGAAGCAAGGTCTAAATCTCAGTGTAAACTGGATGCACTAGCTTGAGATGATGCGTTGCTACGAAACAAATGGCACAGTGATCAATAATAACAGCACATTAATATAATGGAATAAATGTCTTCATATTTTGAGCCTTTGCTTCTCAGGTCCAGTGGCTTATTAAAGAGGCAGACATTACATCCAGTATTACTGTGATGAAGAGCTGCTCATGGTATGTGAGGTTTGGAGTCAGATATTTCATTAAGACGTAGAGTAGCTGGGTTGCTTTAGGACATCTGTTCTGTGCTTTTTCTGGAACATACTCTTCCTCTAGGCACGCTGTCAAACAAGACACCAGATGAAGACTTTTTAGATCAATTTTAAAATCTATTTATACCACAGTGCTGTTCAATTCTCAAATCTGATTGGTCAGATGGGTGATTAATTTCCTATAACAGCAGCTCTGACAGTAGTGTCGGCTGAAATTCAAATCGCAAGTGCACTCGGTTCGAATACGTTATAGTTTCTATAATAAAAATGAGTTATCAGGGACTCGATGGAAGCTCCACATAGTAAGCATGTAAGCCTACTAATAAACAGATTATAATTTAGCTTAGCTTAGTTTAGTTTCTGAAAGGAAACATTTGTTTGACATTAATGAAAGGAGTCTACAGTGCTAACTCTTTGTAATAGCCGGAGGTACAGTTTTACCTTTAAGTTGTTTTTTTTTTGTTTTTTTTGTCACTGAAAAGTCACAGAGGGCCTTTGTTCTTTGCTGTATATCTGTAACATGACACGGTGTGCTGTTTTTTTTTTTTTTGTGTTATTGACTTCAAACATGAGGAAAAAGTGAGGCTTGTGAACGAACAACTGTTTATAGCTGTTATAACATAAGCGATAACAGGAACTAGCTAACTCGTCTCTCGGATATTCCGCAGCATTAATATAACTATAACTGGATAAAGTATCACACCATTCTTTAACAAATGGAAAAAATATTAACATTATGGTGTAAGGGGAATGAAACATGCATGCATCAACTGCATGGAGGGAACAGTAACAGCTTCAAACCATTTTGCAAAAGGTTTAGAAGTCGAATACCTTTTAACGAACCTGTTTAGAACCTGTTTCATGTTTGTGAAATTTGATGCAGTTGTGGGCCGCGCATCCTGCCCTAAATTGTGCCCTAAAGTCTTGTGGTTCCCTGCCAAGAGTGCAGTTTGGTGACGTTGTTGGGTGTGGACCTGTGTGCTTTGATGGCACGAGGGTGTAAAAGTGAGCATCTGGAACAGGTCTGAAGACTCACGAAAAAAAACTCCCTGAAACCTTGAGAGGAACGAGAGTCAAAAGGGAACCCATCCTCATCTCGGTGAAAACGAATAGTGCGATTATAAATAATTCCATTCTATAAGTGTGTACTACATTGTCAAATAGTGCAATTGTTTAACCAGGAAATTCATTACAGTTTTCACATGAAGTCTATTTGTTGAACTTATGCACTGTCCACTGATGATGACTTGAGTGCAAAACTGTTCGTGGCAATTGCAGTCATAAAGCTATCATAGCAATTGTAGTCCTAAACCATCATAGCATAACTGTTCTTATGAATTGTTGTCCAAAGCCATCTTCATGGTTTTTAAGTGGTACCAATCTCAATGATCTTCAGGCTGTCCGTGTGGGGCCATCCTCAGCAGCAGCGAGTGATTTCCAATGGATCAGGATGGATCAGGCAGGTCTGGAGAACAGAAGGGGTCAGGATCACTGATATCTCAGGAGTAGCATGTGTAGCTCGACACACACACACACACGCACACACACACACACAGAGAGAGAGAGAGAGAGAGAGAGAGAGATTATTAGGTATGCTTATTGTCCCGTAATTGTTAAGGAAAATGTACTTTGTGTGCAGAGTGCAAGCAGGGACACCAGCAGTAGTAGCTATGACAGCATAACTAAAAGGGAGAGCCAGGAGGTTACACAGACATGAGGGCATCCTGGGACATAAAGCCGCCAACCACACCACCGTCAACAAACCTGAGTGAATGCGTGGGAGGGTGACAGCATCCAAACATCCCAGTTCACCACAACACTCGGTGCCCGTGAACTTTCCAGATCTGCTCCTTTAAAAAAACTATTCACAAAAAGTATGACTAAACAAATACGTTTTCAGCCTAGAAACAACAACACCTTCTGTGATTAGTCTAAGATAATAATCACAAGGGCTTCTGAGGCCTCTTATCAAACTTTTGAAATCTTTTTACTTTTGAAGTCTTTTAATCGACTCGACTGGCTGCTTGTTTTGGGTCAGGACCTTAATCCACTCTCCACATATCTATTTGAGAATTGACAAATAAAGGTGATTAATTGTCAAATTAATTTTATACGTACATTTCATATAGCCTAATTTTAAAGGAGTACATGTATAATCACATATAGATGTTCAAAACAGAGATAGGTGTTTAACATTTAGAAGTTATGCTGTATCTAAGTTTTATCCCATGCGAAGGTCACGGGGGATTTGCATTTTTCTTTTTTTTCTTTTTTTTTCAGTTTCTTGGTAGCGTGACAGGCTGCAGTTTTGTATTATTAACTTCAAGACAGAAACAAAGAAAGGCTGGTGAGGGAATGACTTGTTTATAGCTGCTATAACAAGTTATTTCAGTGTGGTAACGGTATCGCTGCTTTGTGTCAGGCCACAGACAGGTTGTGACTGTGGTTGTTGGGTGGACTTTGCAAGGCTGGTTCAGTAGCTTTAAAGAAGCTTCCCAACATCTTCTTTTTCTCTGGAGTGCATTCAGCTTCAGCATCCTCAGTGGTCTCTGCTGGTGGCTCTGGGGGAGGCATCTACACACACACACACACACACACACACAAAAAAAAGACAATAAAAACAAACGTACAGAGTATCAAATCACTATATAGGTCACAGTGCAGCACGTTTTCATTGCAATTCGGTTTAGTGTATACACAACAGTACAGATTAATATAATAATTATTACCATCACTGCCACAGTCTTCATCATCTTGGCTTTCAGTCTGGCTTGTACTGATGTTCTGTTGTCTTCAGCGGAGTAACTCGTCTTAAATTGTGGATCTACAGCACATGCCAGGTCCAACAGAGCCTGGGATTGTGCGTCACTGTATTTTTCATTTAAGTACTCCAAGATTCTAGACATTATCCCTCCTGATAGGTCAGTATCACCATCCTTAATTTTCAAGATAGAAGAGTTGAAAAGATGAAGAACTGGCTTTACAAAGCCTAGAGGGTCCAGGGATTTGTTGATAGTCTCCAGCATGTCAGCGTCCTGCCAGGTTGGGATAAGATACCAGGACTTTATGTCAGGACATGACCAGTGGCTTTCTGCTGCTCAGTGACTCTCTCTATCATGACCTGACGCTCTGTCTTCAGTGAATTGCTCAGGGAGCTTCAGCTCCTTTTGTGCTGCCAAAAGTTCCCTTTTGCGCCTCCAGCTATAGGACAAGGTGCTCACTAGGTTTTTTCCAGGCCCGCAGTACTTCTTTGCATTCTCTACAGAACAACATTGTCAGAAAAGCATTGTCAGAGCCATAGGCCCTCTGAGGTGCAAAACAGCAAATGGGCCCACGTTGTTAATCTGATATATTTGAACAAAACATGAACGAAGAACATACTAAATTATAAACATTGACCAAGATAAACAAATGCTAATACTTATTGTTAGCTTGCTACCTAATGCATTTTTATGTTAACAGTTAAAACATAGTTTTAAAGCGCTACCATTTTTTAAAAATATGTTTAGAAATTATTACACTCACATGAGATGAAAACTCTATAATCAGCCTTATAGAGAATGCTGCTTTATTCTACACTGTACTGGGTGCATATACATGAGCATATATTATATAACGCATGCATATGACCAGCCAAATATTAATCACTTTATCTTTAGCTTTTCATTCTGTGCAATTGGATGTTTTCATTTGCGAAATAAGTATGCCGAACATACTGTACGACGCTAGATTTCAGCACAATATCAGAAAAATTACTAAGCGCACCTTTAATAAAATTGGCAAAATAAATAAATAAATTGTACTATATCAGGGGGGAAATGTTAACACAGCTCACCAATAGCTAAGTGAAGTACATGTCCAAAGCAATGCAGCCTTGTCCAGGTATTCAGAGAGGCTGCCCTGATCATATCAGCTACGTTGTCCATTGTAATGCAGATGAGTCTTTCCTCCAGCAAACCCTGTGCAGAATTCGCTTCTTTGAGACCTGTTGCAATAGATTATTCTGTATGGTCTTGTGGGGAAAAAATGAAAACTTGCTGTCAATATAATGCATAGTCAGGCTCAGGTACGGTTCCGCGGTTCTACTTGAGCACAAGTCGGCTGTGGCAGCAAAATATTCACCGGCACAGTTTTCTCTCTCCATTTCCAGTCTACGTTTTGCGTACAGCTCAGGCAGAGCAACTTTAGAAAAATAGCTGCGTGAGGGTATCTTGTATGTTTTGTCAAGTGTACTGACCTTTTTTTTTTTTTTTAATCCCTCATTGCTTAGTGTGCTTATTGAGCACATATTCTTGGCTAATTGAAACGTGATTGCCTCTGTTTTCTCTGTGTGTCTTTGTGTGCCGGCCGAATACAGTGTTGCGTTGACCAATGTCCTCACTATTGCTGTCTGTGTTGGGGAAGGCCGGGAATTCTGTGTGGTAAAAGCTTTATGTGTCTTTAACCTTGGCATTTCTTTCTTGGTTGTGTTGAGGCTTGAGGCTCTTAAGGCTTGAGGCTCTGAGGCTTGAGGCTCTGACACAGCACAGAAGCACACTTTTGTGTAGGACTTGGATCTGGTCAGCATCACTTTCTCTAAACCTCTTGTTGCTCTGCCGTTTTGTTCGTTCAGTCAGTCTGAATGACCGGATGCTTTAAAACGGTTATCTGCCACTTCTGCGCAGTGTGTGTGAAGCTGTGACTTACTGTTCTGCGACACCCTATTTCAAAGCGCGCTTGAAAACGAAAACACTGATTGGTCAGTAGTGAACTTCCAAAGAGAGCACAGTAGGTCAGTCGAGACGAAAATTAACTTGTGGCTCAGCCCATAAGAAGAATGAATAATTTGCAATCTTACCGGGCTGATGTTTTCTGCTTGCTAATGCATCAATATCTCGGACGACTGTGCTTAAATAATCGTGGGAGGCAGAAATCCTCATCGATATGATTAATTGTGCAGCCCTACTGTCATGAGTTATTCCCCGCTCAGGGTGTGAAGAGTTTTGTTGTTATGAAAAGGAGGCAACTGGAAAGTTTAGCATAACAACTCTAGTTTGTAACAAATAGCTTTTCTGTTTTTGTTATTTTTTCCCCTCACTACAGTGATGTGTTGAGATTTTTGTGGTAAATAGTTACTAACACAATTTCAGGTAGAACATAATGAGGTTCAGCTTGAATTTCAGCTATAATTAGAGGAGTTTCGCATGTTTTCCAGTTTGCATGTTCACCTGTGTTTTGGTGTTGAAACTAGGTTTGTGCGATTATAGATTTTTTATTTTTTTAATTTTCCTGCACAAATCGAGATTTTAAATTTTGAAATATCATGATACACAATTTGATCATCTAGATCCATTAGCCAAAAAATTTATTTCATTTCACATTAATGAGTATAAAATGTTCTTCATTTACTTTGACTGAAAGTGAGGGAGCCGGCACGAGACCTGAGCTTTTTTTTTTTTTTTTTTTTTTTTATCCTTCGGCAGAAAACTCAAAAAAAGCCGATTTGGCCATTTTTCAGCTGAAAAGTTTCAGTGATATTCCTAATAATTATAGTAAACCAATCTGAAATATGTACTTATCTAATGTTAGCTAAGATGAACATACATTAATGGCTTTTATTTCAAAATATTCTCCATTTCACATGACAGAAATCAAATGCGCATGGGGTGGAGGAGAAGGACGAGGCTTCCAGGAAGTGTCTGTTAATATCCGAGAGGTCAAAACACCTGTCCAGATCATTCCAGTTCCACATGTTGATTGGCTCATCTCTCGTTTTATTGGGGAGATGTTTTTTTTTTTTTACAAAACCCCTATGCAAAATGCATAACGGTTGGCAGGTCTGGTAAGGTAATAACAATCTGCGATCAACGTCACTGGATGTCATGACAACATATTATTATCTCTAACAGTATTATTGTTACACTGTACAAGCCCAGCTTTATAGTATGGTTTCATAATACACTGTTTGCTTGTTAACATGCAGTTCATTGCATAACCGAGCCAGACTCGCAACTTATAAAACATAGAAAACAAAGGCTAATGCCTGAATAAAGGAAGGAATATATGAAGTCTATGTGATTCCCTTTCTCACCATAAATTCCTGCTCTCTGTAACGTTTATACTCTTGCCTAAAACTAGCTGAAAGGGATATTGTGTGTTAATTTGCACAAAACAAAAAAGCCTGAGCACTGATTTAGAAGCAAATCCAAAGCTAATTAATAGGCTTAAATAAACCAATAAGCTCTTTTACTTTCTGAATCCATATTTGCTTTGAATGCATGCTATTCATCTTTTAACTGTTTTTTTTTTAACTCTTTACTGCACATTGTTGCCATATGGCAACAATTTACAAACTACCCCCCGAATTTTTTTTTTTTAATTTTGAAATATATTTTTCACTTTTCTTGAACTAATTCAAGTAATAAAAATCCATAAAAAAATAAATAAATAAATAATTCATGCAGTAGAAGGTTAACTTGGACATAAATTTCTCTGAGTTTGTAGGTGGAAAGTCAAATGTGTTGTAGTAAGGGGAATAATGCAGCAGCGAGCCATAAATAGCTCAGGGGTCGTGACTGATCACGGAGTGTTAATGGAAGACGCTGGAGAGTTCAGACAGGTCAGCTTATTCACTCCGGCACTTTTTACACTCCGGCAAACCCGACTGCAGTGCCGTTTGCGTATATATCTCTGTGGAGGAAGCTGAAAGCAGCAAGTTTGAATATGGGATTGGTGAGTCACAGAGGTGTTTGGGGCTAGTGATATTGATTTATTTATTTATTTTTTTCAGCATTGCTAGTCAGGAAGTTTTGGGGGAATTAATGTGGAGTTCTGCTCTCAGGCTTATTTACTGTTCATGCTTCTCCAGAGTGAGGTGTGCAAATTCAAAAATAAGAGTAATATTACAGTGGTAGAAATCACAGGCCAGCTTTAGGGAAGTTATTATATTTGTTATTGTGTTCTTTAAAAAATCAGCCTTTTGTCTGTTTTTAAAAATACTGTATATTATAAATATAAAAAATATATATTTTAAAAAATGTCTTGTGAGTGCACATTTAAGGAATGGCTCTAATACATAAGCAAAATATTCTACACATTTCAAATATCATGCTTATTATTTAATAGTTCATAAAAAAAAGTCTGTAAAATAAATATGTACAGAGGGGTGTTGTAGATTATTTATTTATTTATTTATTTATTTACTATTTCAGGTCCTCATAATAGATAAGGAAAGCATTTTTTTTTTGTTTGTTTGTTTTTTGTCCCACACTGTAATCTATATTTATATCAATTCTTAAAGTGGAGAGGTCACTTCCAGGCACATTGTTTTGTTTCAACAAGAAATATGTTTATCTACCGCCAGACCTCGTATTGAGAGGTGTTAGACTTTGAATGTTTGCTCTGTGTTCAGACCTGAAGGAGGAGATGACTAAAGAGGAAGTGCTGAAGGAGTCCTCAGAAGAAGACGCAGTCCTGGCCCGGTCCGGCATTCTTTCCCACACTCCTCCTCGCCCCGTTATTCACCAGGTGGCATCCGCGCCCATGCCTTCAGACTGTGGTAAGAGCTGTATTCGTGCGCCAGACGGAGGACAGAGTGGGAAGATGTTTGAAATAGTTAGTAGTTATCCTACAAGAAATTCTTTTTAAACAGCTTGCACTTTTTTCCAATCCCTCCAAATACCAATATATATGAAAAAACATAATGCTGTGTGGATGCTAACCTGTCTGCCACAGCACTGGCTGCTGATGTTTACCACTACTGCTACCACTAACACTATTACCACTACTACTACTCCTGCTACTAGTACTACTACTACTACTACCACCACCATTATCAGTACTACTACCATGACTACCACTATGTTACTACTACTACTACTACTGCTACTGCTAATGCTAATGCTATTATCACCACCACCAGCACCACCACCACCACTACTACTACTATTTCTATTAACACTATTACCACTATTACTACTTCTACTTACACTACCAGTAGATACAGTACCAGTACTAACAGTACCAGTACCACTGCTATTACCACTACTAGCACTATTGCCACTACCACTAACACTATTACCACTACCACTACTACTGCTACTAGTAATACTACTACTAGCACCACTATTATCAGTACTACTACCATGACTACCAGTATGTTACTACTACTACTACTACTACTACTGCTAATGCTATTACCACCACCACCACCATCACCACCACTACTACTACTATTTCTATTAACACTATTACCACTATTACTACTTCTACTTACACTACTAGTAGATACAGTTCCAGTACTAACAGTACCAGTACCACTGCTATTACCACTACTAGCACTATTGCCACCACCACCACCACCATTGCCACCACCACTACTGCTACTACTACTACTACTAACACTATTACCACTACTAGTACCACCACTACTAGCACCATTACTGCTACTGTATTTGTGTGTGTGTATACAGTTAGGTCCGGAAGTATTTGGACAATGACAGAGTTTTTGTGATTTTTGCCTTTATACACCACCACAATGGTTTTGAAATAAAACAATCAAGATGTGATCGGAGTGTAGACTTTCAGCTTTATTTTAAGAGATTCCACAAAAAATATGGCATTTACCATTTAGGAATTACAGCCATTTTCAGCAAAGTACCTCCATTTTCAGGGGCTCAAAGGTAT
>CM074954.1:6135060-6147230 GCA_037577455.1 Pangasius macronema | reverse complement strand
ATATGGCATTTACCATTTAGGAATTACAGCCATTTTCAGCAAAGTACCTCCATTTTCAGGGGCTCAAAGGTATTTTGTATAACAGTTATGAAAGGAGTCTCCAGTATCATCTCCACTATGGTAAAGTCCACTAGGGGAAAGTCTTCCAGGCAGAGGACATCCAAAGGGGACTTCCCTCACTCGAGAACGTTTCAGTCATGAGNNNNTTTCTTCAAGAATTTTTGTGCTAATGCTAATTGTCTTCCTGTCAATATCAGTTTGAAAGTTTCCCTTTTAAAACCATGCTTATTTAATCCTAGACCTCAGTTTAATTCAATGCAAATTAGTTGTCTCACATAATATGCATCAACAGGCTTCCCTGCAGCCTCAGACGATCGATTATGATTTGATATGAACTGGGCTTATTGATTTTTTTTTTTCTTCTTCAAGCTTGTCAGCTTAAGATGCACTACTCTGGTTGTTTTTGTTTTGCAGACTTCTCTTTCTTTGACCCCAGTGATCCTCAGTGTAGGGTGGTGCTGTTGGATCCCTGTACCACAGTGCCCGAGCTGTTTGCCGTGCTCAGACAGTGGGTCCCACAAGTGCAGAAGAACATAGCACTCATCGGTAATGAGGTCAGTGTTTGGCTTTTGCAGCTGTTGGAAAACATACACACGATTCGTACATATGCCAAGTTTGTGTTGAAATGGGATCCTTTGCAGTGTGTGTGTGTGTGTGTGTGTGTGTGTGTGTGTGTGTGTGTGTGTTTGTGGGTAGTTTATCATCTCTTCCTGGTTAGGACTAGCTTGTAACATTAGACTTGTGTTTGTGCTTCATGTTTTAGATTCTGAAGAGAGGCTGTGGTGTCAATGACAGAGATGGTCTTACCGACATGAGCCTGCTGCATTACTGCTGCAAAGCTGGTGCACCAGGCATAGGTGAGGCGTGCAAGTGTATGCCAAGGACTCCTGAAAACTGGTTTTGTTGTGTGAATTTTGAGTGTCTGTTGTTGAAAATCCATCTTAATATGAAATATTAAGCTCTTAAATATTCAGTGTAGAATAGTAAATTGATTAGTTTTTGTTAATGACTGAGAAACTACTACAATAACCACCAAGTAGGTCAATACTTTTACCCTTGGAGCACGTCTTTATGTCATTCTACCATTCCTAAAGCTAACCAGTTAGTTAACTGGGGCAGTTGTGGCCTAATGGTCTGAGAGTCCGACTTGTAACCCGAAGGTGAACCTGAAGGTCATGGGTTCGAGTCTCGGGTCCGGNTGGGTTAAATGCAGAGCACAAATTCCGAGTATGGGTCACCACACTTGGCCACAAAGTCACTTCCACTAAATTGTTCCACTAAACTGCTAGTAAACTAGCTGGTATTACGTCACAGGCAAACAGAAATGAGATGTCAGTATCGAAGTCTTAATTTATATTGCCATATTGTCTTGGATATATTTAAGCAATATCGCATGATCAGTGATTAGTCAATTAATCTGTTCCTATATTCGGTATAACCACACAATTGTGAGTGCAATATTGCTTTGATACAACAGTTCGATTAAACAAGGAATTAATATTGAGTAAGTGACGTTTCAGACACAATATGGCCAAATGTATTGTTTATTTTTTGCTCCGTTAGTGTAAATAGATCCCAAAGAACCTGCACTCACTTTATACGCTCACTTCATTGGCGTCCTTTCTTCCTTTCGGTCTGCATCATGAGCTTTTATATTTTAAGTCGAAAGTTACATTCATAAAAAATGTACCGTTTGCAATGTTCGCTGATGATGTCGATGACTCTACTGTAGTAATCGTATCGAACTAGGAAGTGGGATTTTACATGGCGAACACAGACAAGCGGAGTGATACACACACTGAAACGTCCCAGTGCGGTTACACTGAACATAAGCACTCTTGGAATTCCGCTTGACCAATCGAATTAGTGGACTAGAACTAACTGATGTATAATTAACATTACGCCACAGCGATGTTGTGATGAAGTCTCAACTCTGATTGGTAAGAAGCTCTTGATTAATTAGACAGTAGTTTTAGTTAGAAATCACACGTTTTTATTATACACTTAATCTAATACGTTAATGTTTCTATAGTAACAACTAACACAGGGACTATGGCGGACACGTCAGATAAACCTACTGTATATAAAATTCACGCTTGTAATTGTTGATATGGTGAAGTTTTCTGTAAGAAGATGTTTGTTTCATGTTTTGGGACGGAGCCTCCATTGTCAGCACTTTGTAACAGGTAGAGGTAAAGCTATAACTTAAAGCTTTGCAGCATGGGAAATTCTTCAGGACAGGGCTTTGTGGTTTCTCAGTAACATGACAATCTACATCTTTTTGTACTCTTAACTTTGAGAGAGAGAAAACAAAGCGAGGCTAGTGTGGGAATGACTGTTTAAATGTAACTATAAAAATATAAAAAGTGCAATGTGTCATAATTTAATGAGAAATGTCCTGACATTGGCATATTGCTGTGGAATAAGATGAATAAAACACATTGGAACGTGCTGTATTTGGAAAAAACAACATTACACCCCCCATTGTTGACTGTTTTTCTATAGCAGCACACTCTGCTATGTTTTAGCAAAACCTGCTTAATAAATGTTTTTATTTAAAACGTCTCAGGAACATCTCTACACCTTTAGCTTAATTCAGAATGCCAGGATCTAAGAGTTTACATGAATATACCACTTGGAAACTCTCTCATGTCATTCAAACTTGTCAGCGTACACCAAAGACCTCAGCTACTTAGCTAAATGCCTACTAGCTAACTGCTAGTAAATTAGTATTGCTTTTGTGACAGTTCTACATGAGTGATAGTTTATTATTTGAGTTATTTTGTGAAATTCTCAGTGATTTGTCATAAATCTATCATTACAAAACTACCTGGTTCATTACTAAACTTTGTTATAGCATCTGGCTAAAAGTTGATGCACTAATCTTGCAGTTGGTACAAAACCATGGAGGATCTCCAAGTGTGGGAATGGGATTTGTGGGTTTATATCTAGTAGTGTAGTTAATATTGATGACAGTTGACTAAAAATCTATAATTATAATGGCTATTTTGAGGAGGTTAAATTGACAATTATATTGCTATAATGTGAACTTTATTGCTAATTAACTCAATATGATGGTTAAAGGGCTTTGCATGTCCTGATGTGTGCCTTTTAGGTGATGCAGAAAGTGCAGCGAATTTTGCCCGGAAGCTCTTATCTCTGGGAGCAGACCCATCTCTGCGCAGCCGCTGGACCAACATGAGTGCCCTTCATTACGCTGCCTATTTCGATGTTCCTCACCTCATCCGTGTGGTGTTGCAGGCGTCTCAGCCAGGAGGTGAGCGAATATGACCGAGCGACTCAGTCCGATGCCACACTTCACATGAGGTGACATTTTTTTCATGTTTGCTTTGTTTCAGAAGTGGATGCCACCTGCAGTGATTTTGACTTCGGCACTGCCCTGCACATCGCCGCTGCTAACCTCTGCACCGCTGCAGTCCGCTGCCTGCTGGAGCTCGGAGCTAATCCTGCATTCAGGGTACGCACCGCTACAAAGTCTCTAAAAGGTTGCTGTAAATACATTTATTATTCATAGGAATGCTTTAGTGGGGTTTCCGTCCATATGTTCATAAATTATGATTCAAAGTGCATAAGGAAGATGCATATGAAAGTAAACAGGAGCAATCATTAGTGATAAGTATTGGTAGTTGAAGCTTTTGTATATGGATATGAATCAAGTTAATGAGGAAGATTATTACATTATGGTCTCACCTTGACTATGTCCAAAAAAACTACCATAGTAAGTAGTACACCACAATATTGTAGCTATAATTTTTATAGTTTCGAACTCATCACTATTGAATTCTCGGATCTGACATGTAGGAAGGTGTTGTTTAGTTTTCTATAACCGCATAGCTCAGGCATGCCAACATCAACATGTGAATCTGGGATGATTGACAGTTCTGTGGGTGTTGCCTGGTAACCCCGCCCCCTTCCTCCGCCTCAGATTAGAAATCTCTCATCTCGTCTCGGTTTGTCGCTTGAAAGATGTGCCCTCACTTTCTGTCACGGTAAATGGAGAATGATTAGAGTTCATTCATGTGAAATAAAACCGGTCAATATGTTTAACTTAAAAAAGTGAAGGCATTCAGGACCATACTCATAAACCATCATGAAACAACCATGAAGCTAAATTTTGTGTGTTTTAGTCTTAAAATTTGACTTTCAATCAGCTTTAAATTGAATGGCCTATCTTTTAGCTAGCAATCCTAACAATGCTAATTCCGAAGTTGAGCGCTCATTAAGGGCTTATTACAGCTGAATGGCCAAGTGTGCATAATAGTGATGTCATGACCGTTAACTCTAGTTGAACTCTACGAGCCAGGGTATGGGGGCGGAGCTTTGTACACATGGGCAGGAATATGAAGTGGACTCATAAATCACAATGAATCAAATTTTCTTGAACTCTCCTATTTAACCAATAGAGACCCAGTCTTGACTAATTTTGACTAATCTTGCCTAATGAACCTTTAATAAAAATTGTTAGTGTTGGCAAATTGCTGTGGTATGAACAGAACAAAAACACTTCAGGAAACACTTCTGAAACATTATTTTCCTATAACAGCATGCGCCTAAGTGTATTAATCCTTCATAGCACCCTGTTCAGAATATTTGCACAGCAGTAGATTAGTTGATTAAAACACATGTTCATTTCCCCTCAGGAGTTGTCCCAAAGTATGACCTGCTATCTGGGTTAACATTTTATATTAATGCGATTAGAATGTAATCTAATAAAATTGTTGGTCATGCGATTTGTTACGTTTGCCAAATATGACTTGGCAGCTCACCACAAAGAAATGAATATTGTAACTTATAGAAGAGAATAAGCAGTAAAGATGGATTTCTGCAGTATTTACTGTGCATAATGTGCAGATTAAATGTATATTATGTACTGCATTTTTAACAGCATGTGCTGGATCCAGAGACCTTAACATATTGAACGTCTAAGAGTAATTGTGCTTGAATAATGGGGCTGTCCCTTTGTAGCGCTGTATTCCACACTTTACACTCCAAGCACTTAATGATGTATGAACTCAACAAAGTATTTGTACTTAAAGCTTGCTGGATTTATCTATATCTATCTATCTATCTATCTATCCATCCATCCATCCATCCATCCATCCATCCATCCATCCAGCCATCCATCCATCCATCCATCTAGATAGATAGATATTTAACTATATATTAGATATTTAACTATATATTTAATATTCAGATTCCTTTTTTAAGGATAGCGTGGAACAGCCTTACAGGATGTAGCTTCATTTACCCACACATAGACGCGTGACTGGCTTTTATTTCTCTCTTTCAGCCAGCTCCCAGGGGCATGAAGTTAAATTAGCCATACTCATTTCTTTTCCTAGACTCATTTTACACTCACAAGGCATTACAGCCAGAAGTCCTGAACTGCTCAAACAGAAGCTTCCACACTTTCTGAATGGTAATTATTGATATTGTTTACCCTTATGAAAAATGCAGCATTTTCGACGGACCGGGTGGTGCGTTTGGCAACACACACACACACACACACACACACACACACACACACACACACACAAACTCCTTATCAAATTACTTTGTGACCTGAGGCTTCTGTCCTTCTTTGTGATTGACCATCATGATCAATCAGCAGAGGTTTTTATAGTGATGTCACGATTGGAGCTGCGTAACGTATATCTCGCCGCTCCGATACGTTACAACTCTTATTAGCAGTACTTGTTTTATTGTGTAATAATGTATACAATTTATACCAAAACGCTGCGGAATTCTCAGATCTGATTGGCTAAAATGTGTGGATTCATTGTCGTAGTTCCATCTGAAAAGCAAATCAGGTTTGTTATTATATTAATGCGCTTGTTCTAATACGTTATCGTTTCCATAGTAACACCTTGCACGGAGGCTTGAGTGGCGGACGCTTCACATAAACAGATTTTAAAAAACTTCTTATTGGTTGATTATAGTGAAGTTTTCTGTAAGGAGATTGCGATGAAGTGTTCTGTATAGAGAAGTTTTTCCGTAACGGTCAGAGGGAAAGCTGGAACTTTAAGTTTCAGACACGGGAAAGTCTTCAGGACCGAACTTTCCAGTTTCTTGGAAAAATAACAAGCTGGATTTTTCGTCTTAGTAACTTTAAGAGAGAGAAAAAGAGAGGCTGGTGAAGGAACGTCTCACATTATAGCTGCTATAATGCAAGTGATAACATAAGTGGAAACTTTTTTCATGGACATTCCTGTACAATGAACGTAACTGTTGTTCTTTAATAAATCAAAACTGTAATCAGTAAAGTGCTGTGGTATAAGGGGAATAAAACACTTCAGAATAATGGTAACCGTAACTCTGCTTCACGCTGGGCCGCATCACATCCACCAGCCACAGCAAATGTCTTATAACAGCGCTTCTGAAGCTGTGGGAAGTGAAACCAGTTGATATATCAAATAGTAGATTTAATAGTGGCTGTCAAAACATGACATTCATTCCAAAGTTCTGAGTGTAAATAAGCTCTTTTTTCCGTCTGAGTTTTCTCACTTCATTGCTTCCATAACCGCAACTAGCTATGCAATTAATTTAATGTCCATTGCTGTTGAAGTGTCTTGCCTCTGGAAAGGAGAAATCCTTCATTCTGATGGTATGAAAAGTGCTAGACTAAACCATCAGCCAGTCTCCTCTCAGTTTCCCCTGAAGTACAGCTCATCGCACGGAAGATTCCAGCAAGCTGCTGCCGTGTACTGGAATAATAATTCTACATTTAGTTGTTTTATTGAGTATCTCTAGCCTAGAAATTACGTAATGATAACTGTTCTATAAAATATCATCGTTTTATTATTATTTTAGATTTCTTCATTTATTAATTGCAAAAGTTTACATACCCCTAGGACAAAGTGAATTATTTGTCAGCTTATGAAACTGAACTTGATAGAATTCATCTAACAGAATGTTGAACTAGAAGTGCAGCGGCAGAAAGTGTGAAGCTTGTGCTGGGCTGAAAAGCTCTCCTGTCGAGAGTTCCAGCATGTGACTGACCACACACAATCAACTGTAGCTCAGTATTCTCATCCATATAAGTCGAAAAGCTCACTAAAATAAAACGTATTTATTATTATTATTATTATTATTATTATTGTTGTTGTTGTTGTTGTTGTTGTTTGTGTGATTACACGTGTTAATTGATTTTCAGGTTTGCTAAATCTATAAAATATTAATGATTATTAAAGCATTTCAATGATTCACAATATGTATCATGATATTTAGGTTTGCAAACAGTTCCCCAGTAATGCAATAGTTTATTTAATGTCTAAATGTAATTTCAATTTTACATATAAAATTGCATATTTACTTAATTTAAATTAATTAATATTTAACATTTTTTTACAATTTAAATTCCGTTTCTAATTATATTATTTTATATATAAATTAATAAAAAGATATCGCAATATCCATGATATCTCAGAAAACAATTTTCGGAGATATCATGAATATTGTGGTATCTTTTTATTATTTTTCATTTTTAAAAAGTTTTAATGTCTACAAAATTAATTTGTAATTGTATTTAATGCATGCAAAAAAATATATATATATTTAAAAATTGCTTTAGATTAAAAAGTACATTTTGTTTATAAATATTTGAAAGATTAAGTGCAAAATTTTAACAGCTGCTACCAGTCAGTTTATAATTATAAAAAAAAAAAAAAAGAAAAAAAAAGAAAAAAGAGCTATCACAATGTCCATGATACCCCATATAAGCGTTTTCTGACATAATTTATCATGATCAATATTATATCTTCATGTCACCCAGCCCTGGGATCAACATGATACTAGAATTAGTGTTAATTATCTAATTCATCTGTTTAGTGAATCAGATTCTCGAATGTTTTATGTCATTGGCGTTATTTGGTTTATAACACAGAGCTGATGGAGCAGCCTTTCAGTCAGACAGTTCCAATTTTTCCTGCTGTATAATACATTATTCATGAAATCATTCATGTAGCTCTCTGATATGATACACCGTGTGTGGTTCCATGCCTGTTGCACAGCACAGACAGAGTTGGCAGTGAATCAGAGCTCACATGTCCTGAGGAGACGGACAGCTCCGAATAGTGCATTTAGTCAACCGATGGAGGAGGAAGAATATTGTTGGGGAAAAGTGCTTAAGGGATAAGAGCAAATATCCATGAAGACTGACCTTGATCAGTGTTCATGTACTGTTCTTTCATTTCTTGTTTTTCATTTCACTGTCAGGATGATTTTAAATCGAGCTTCTTTATAGAATTGAACATGATGTCTTTGCATGGATGCGTGTCAGTGAGGAGCACCGAGAAATATAATTACAGTGAAATATCCCATAACATTTGGGATAGCAATATTACAGACAAAATTAGATTCAAATTTGTTCTGCATTGTTTTGAATCTTGAGCGCTCCATCATTGATATGTAGGGTTTCTTTTTTTATGATAAATTGCACCACTTGAGGGCAGTGTGGCAACATTTAGTAGCCACGAGGTCTCAAAATTGCAGTAAGCTCCAGCAGAGAGCATGGCGCAATAGCTGTGTGGTTAGTGCGTCAGTAAGAAACAATGATTCAGTCAATAGTTATGACCACTCTCACTTCATATTAGCAGCAGAGAAATCACTGAACAACCAGTAATTATTTCATTTCTTGGCATGAATGTTCAGAGGGCATTGTTTCCAAAGCATCAGGAATACAATAAGGAAAAAAATATATATATGTATATATAGTAACAATACTAACATTACAAAACAGCAGCAGAAATATCAATTGCATCACTAATATTAACAATGAATAATATCCGAAATATAAATAGCAATACCAATATTAAACAGTAGCAATAAAAAAAAATAAAATGGCAAAAATATCAGTAATGACAATACTGATATTAACAGTACCAGTAGTATGGATTTAATTTTTAGCTAAATGTTTCAAATAAAATAATAAAATCTACAATCAAAATAGCAGCAGCAGCAGTAGTAGTAGTAGTAATAATAATAATAATAATAATAAAAATAAATAACAAATCAATAACATTACTAATAATTAACAATAGCAAAAGTAATAACAATGAATAATAACAGCAGAAATATCAATAATGATAATTCTAATATTAACAGTAAATACTAGCGATAAGAAATACTCATAACAGCTTATTTATTTATTTATTTATTTATTTATTTATTTAACCGAGTACGAGTACTTGTTTTTGGTACTTGTCGGAACGGATCCCGAAATGAGTAACCTGCTTAGTATTAAGTAATCAATGGTGTCATGGAACATTTTATTTCTCTCTGTTTCTGTTTCTGCTGCCCTGTACTGCTAGCATTGAAACACCCTGTGCTCAGTTTTTTGTTTATGATGTTATTGGTCGTTAAACTGATCTTCAATAGCGAGCACAAGACCTGAGTTTTCAGCACAGTATCAGTATCAGAAGCATGCTATGCGGTTTAAGCAATATCTTTAATAGCGAGTGGGAGAGTAGCCAACCTGAGCACGCAGGGCAGCATCTGCAAGCATCGTCATTAAAAATGCGCCGTGAATTGCACCTTGACTCACGAGCAAAGTGACCCGAAACCAGCGCCTCAGTGCTCACAGACGTGAGATGCTCACAGGGGACGGTTTCACTGCGTGTCCTTTTCACTGCATGTTGCTAACGAATAGTTTTGAGTAAGTGCAATTCACTGTATTTTTAATGATCAGATGTTGCTCTACGTGCTCAGGTTGTCCTCCCTCACACTCGCTGTTAACGATACTGTTTAAACACCACAACATGCTTCATGAGGTTACGTGTGAACGGAAGATGCTGCTCTTGATATTTCGCAGAGCCTAGTTTGCAGTCTGCTTTGCTTTAATATGAATTTGTAATAGATCGCTTTCCATTTGTGCTGCCCAGTGGTCGTAATGACAATAATAGTAAGAATGTAAGTGATAAGTGTAAACACAACGTGAGTACCAGCCATAATAACCAGCGAATTTCAGTTTCCTTTCAAACTCTCGAATAGCTGAGCTCTGTTCACTTTGATTTCATTTTTATCTTGGATGAGATCAGCACCAACATGTCAGTAATGATTTATTTTCAATCGCTGGACTGTGTATGTTGCGCGTTCACTGTAGCTGACTCGCATCCAACTTGGGTCTGATCCTAACATCAAACTGCTTCGACTTGCCGCTCAGAAAACTGTGATGTTTCCACTGGGAATGATGAAAGAGTTCATCTGCATTTATGAGTGCGAGAGAGCGCGAGAGCGAGAGCGAGAGAGCAGCACTAATCGAGTAATGCATTGAAGTTCTGTGTATTTTCACCCATAACTGTTAGTTCACTTGTTGGAAAGTCACATGAAACATTTACACAATGTTCAGCCTTTATCATATTTCTCATTATGGTTTCACATGATCATATTCTATAAAATTTTAGGTGCGGCTGTTTATCACCTACAGCTTCCTTCGTCCATTGTATAAGGTCTTTTCTGTAATGTCCATGGTCAATGCACTCTAAAATCCCTGCTATCGAGCTTGCTGAGAAATAAGCGTACAAGTGATTGCAGCTTGGTTTATAGTGTGTGCGCGTGTGCGTGTGTGCGCGTGTGCGCGTATGTGCTGCGTGTGTTTACTTGGCTCTCACACACTTTGCACCTCTGAGCAAAAAGGGACGCTGTGCTACACTGTGCTGTAGACTTTTTAAATACCTTACCATGATAAATCTAAAGCACCCTCATTCTCTCGAGCAGTACATTCGCGTTCATGTCATAATGGAACTTCAAATATACAAACGCAAAAAAAAAACTTCTTCAGCCTCATCCATATAATAGAAAGGCATCCTCATTGTGGAAAGGTCCAGCTCTGTCTGGTTATATTTAAGCACTGAGTTCAGGCTGTGTTAAATTGTAACCGTGTTTGTCTTCCTTCTTCTGCCGGCCGTAGGCCCTTTTCTGCCTGCGACGCTTAATCTTGTTACTCAATTAATGTCAAGCGTGACACTTTAGTGCTGGCCAGCTTGGCTTCCTGATGCCAGTCCTGTGCCTGTCGCATTGCATTGTGGAAGAAGCAGAGAGAGTGGAGGGCGTAGGATATTCAGGCGACTTGCTCTGCTTTCGACTGACTCACACAGCTGGTTTGATTGAGTGCCATGCTGAAAGGCAAGCGGAGTGCACAGACTCGGGGCAGAACCATAGTGCAGAATGTTACTTGGCCTGCGGGAAAACCTCCCTCTGTGAACAGCAGCTGACTTCATTTAGGAATTAAACATTTCTCTTTATTTTCTTATTTAATTATTTCATTTCATTAAATCACAGGAAACACATTAAGGGCAGTCTTCATTTACAAATCTGATGAGTTATACATAGACAGAAATAGCCAAAAAAAAAAAAGAGGAACAATGAAAACATAAAGTGATGCATTTACCTGCGCAACTATTTTCTTGAATAAATGATTCAAATATTGCAGTTTATTAATAAGAAAACTCAGCTGTGAGCTCCTCTGAAGTTAACTCCATGTGTTTTTTCCAGGTTCTCAGATTGATATAGTTTTAATTTGTTAATACAGGATACAGGCTGAGGGCCCGGTAGCTTAGTGGTTAGCGCATTTGCCGCTCACGTCTGGGGTTGGGGGTCCTGGGGGATTCCTGCCTCCATCCTGCGTACATGTAGTTTGCATGTTCTCCCAATGCTTCAGGGTTTTCCTCTGGGTACTCCAGTTTCCAAAGACATGTCTTGTTTAATTGTCCATAGTGTGTGAATGGGTGTGTGAGTGTGTGCGTGATTGTGCCCTGCGATGGGTTGGCACCCTGTACAGGGTGTCCCTAGCCTTGTGCTGAGAGTCTCCTGGGATAGGCTCCAGGATGTCCCCCGAACCCTGTATAGGATAAACAGTACAGAGGATGGATGGATGGATGGATGGATGGATGGATGGATGGATGGAAGATACATGCTGTTGGATTGCAGGATTCACAAGAAATGTTGATGAGACATTAGAGAAGTTGTGCCAAACTGTACTACATTAAGGCTATTAATTATTTAATGTATTTTTATGTCTTCCATCAATTAATACCAATAACCAAGGCTCTGAATGTTTTCTAAGAATAAGTATGGCTTTATATATATATATA
>CM074954.1:6105989-6121702 GCA_037577455.1 Pangasius macronema | reverse complement strand
CTTCACTTCACTTCACTTCACTTCAATACACCACCCAGAAATTGACTATTTTCCAGACCCCTAAGTGTGCTATTCCTTATATATTCAGCATATACAAGGCAAAACATGAATGCATTTTGTCAGCATCTTCTTTTCATGTGTATCTCAACTGAGATACACACACACACACACAGGGTTATCTGCCTCTCACTTTCCAACGTTTTTTTTTTTTTTTCTCTGCTTGTTTGAGTTCAAATCAATATCCTGCTTTTTCCTCTCATCTGTCCAATTCACTGCTTTTCTGTTTCAGTATTTGCTGACCATCCCTTTGTCTCTGCTACTTTTATTCATTCATTCATTCATTCATTCTGGTTGATCTGAAGGTTTAGCATCAATAAAGGCGAGGTCTTTACCAACACTTGAAGGTGGTGCGGATGTTCAGACAGGTAATTAAAAGTCCATGTTGCACTTTAGATAAAAACTAACCCTTGCTTTGTTCACTTGTGACCTGCAGCACTAATTATGGTAGGCAAGACATGCTTAAGTGTTTCAAATAGGGCTGAGGATTTACCTAGCTGTTGGCACACATTGTAAGCTTTGGTGCAAACAATGTGCTTTTAGAACCTTTTTCTTGTTCTAGCTCACGTGTCAAAATTAACCCTTTACTGCACATTGTTGCCATATGGCAACAATTTACAAACTACCCCCCTATTTTTTTTTTTTTAATTTTGAAATATTTTTATTTCTTGAACTAATTCAAGTAATAAAAATCCATAAAAAATAAATAAATAATTCATGCAGTAGAGGGTTAAAGCCCACATGTTAAATACGGCCTGCTGCCTCGTTTCATTCGGCCCATAGGAACTACGACTCGACGTTTTCGTGCTGCGCACACACACACACCACTGTACAGCCCACATCAGCTCACAAGCTTACTGTCCTGAAATGCTTTTTGAATTTTTAAATTCAAAAATGCCTTTTTTTATTTGTCGAAGCAGAAATGAGCAAGACAGCGACATGAAAAGGAGAGACACAGTTGCATGATAGTAGCAGCATTATAATGCAGTGAGTGTATATGCATAATCAATGAGTCTTGATTATTTTTTCTTTTTTGTTTCCTGTGCTAGATAATCATTATTAAGTAATTAAAAACAACCTGATGCCTATGCTTCTGTTTACTTTTAGTATTTATGCAGACTTAAAAGTCTGGTTCTGCTGAACCTCGTAAAATGCAATTACAGCAAATAACAATGAAATAACATTTGTCTCACACATTTTTTTTTATGGCTCATTTGTTTTATTTGTTGTTATTTACAAGTCAAGAAGAAAGGCTTCTTCTATCTGAAAGGTGATTAGGTTTTAGTTTCGGTGACTGTAAATCCCGAAATGTGTCACCTAGTGTAGAGACTTGAAAAAAAAAAACAAATATGTTGGGAAAAGAAGAAAGAAATCTTTTGAATCGTGAAGAGAGATGGGAAATCAAGGACTCTTTGTCAGAGTTCTTCTTGAATCTCTTTCTAATTGTTATATATTTTTGATATTTATAATCAGTTTGATATCTTTGATCACACTATCTGGTGTTGCCCAGATGAGGATGGGTTTCCTTTTGAGTCTGGTTCCTCTCAAGGTTTCTTCCTTTTGTGATCTCAGGGAGTTTTGTTCACCACTGTCACCTCTGGCTCATGAGCGACACATTTAAATAAAAATGTTATATCAGAATTTCTGTAAAGCTGCTTTGTGACAATGTCCATTGTTAAATGTGCTATACAAATAAAATTGAATTGAATATTTGTAACAGCTACAGTGCATTCAGAAAGTATTCAGACCTTTCAGACCCCTTCCTTTTTTTCCACATTTTATTATCTTGCAGCCTTATGCTAAAATGCTTTTAATTTTTTTTTCACAGCAATCTACACTCCATATCCCATAATGACAAAGCAAAAACTAGATTTTTGAAAACTTTGAAAATGTATTAAAAAGAAAAAACTGAAATATCACAGTGACATAAGCATTCAGTCCCCTAAGTCGGTACTTAGTTGAAGCACCTTTGGCAGCGATTACAGCCTCAAGTCTTTTTGGGTATGATGCAACAAGCTTTGCACACCTGGATTTGGGGATTTTCTGACATTCTTCTCTGCAGATCCTCTCAAGCTCTGTCAGGTTGGATGGGACCATCAATGGATAGCCATTCTCAGGTCTCTTCAGAGATAATCGATTGGGATCAAGTCTCAGCTCTGACTGGGCCACTCAAGGATATTCACAGAGTTGTCCCTGAGCCACTTTTGCGTTGTGTTGGCTGTGTGCTAGGGTCATTGTCCTGTTGGAAGGTAAACATTTGGCCCAGTTTGAAGTCCTGAGCACTCTGGAACAGGTTTTCATTAAGACTATCTCCATATTTTGCTGCATTTTTTTAAATTTTCCTTCTACCCAGACCAGTGCTCCAGTCCATGCCACTTAAAAACACCCCCACAGCACGATGCTGCCACCATGCTTCACTGTTGGGACGGTATTGCGCTGGTGATAAGCAGTGCCTGGTTTCCTCCAGACATAAGGCTTGGAATTGAGGCCAAACAATTCAATCTTCGTTTCATCAGACCAAAGAATCTGGTTTCTCACAATTTTTTGCAAATTCCAAGTGGGCTTTCATGTGTCTTGCACTGAGGAGAGGTTTCCATCTGGCCACTCATCGGTGGAGTGTTTTAGTGATGGTTAACCTTCTGCAAGTTTCTCCCATCTCCACACATGATCGCTGGAGCTCAACAAGGGTGACCATTGGGTTCTTGATCACCTCTCTTACCAAGGCCGTTCTCCCCTGAGTTGCTGAGTTTAGCTGGGGGGCCAGGTCTAGAAAGAGTCCTGGTTGTTCCAAACCTCTTCCATTTAAGTATAATCGAGGCCACTGTGCTCTTGGCAACCTACAATGCAGCAGAATGTTTTTTTGTAGCCTTCCACAGATCTGTGTCTCAATGCAATTCTGTCTCTAGGCTCTGCAGGCAATTTGTTTGACCTCATGGCTTGGTTTTTGCTCTGATATGCATTTTCAGCTTTGTCATTATGGGGTATAGAGTGTAGATGTGGGGAAAAAAATAAAAGCATTTTAGCATAAGGCTGCAGCATAACAAAATGTGAAGAAAAAAAAATGAAGGGGTCTGAATACTTTCTGAATGCACTGTATGAGCCCTAGTTGACCGGTAGGCTTAAGTCAAATGGACTAGACAACTAGTCTTTTTCATAGTTAAGGCAAAAACTGATTAATGCATTACACTTCACACAAAATGATATCAAAATGAAGACTAAAAATACTTATCTAGCATAGCCTTAAGCAATGTGCAGTTGACTGCAGAATTTGTTTCATGTAGTCTGAAATATTACAGTTTAGAAGTAAATAAAATATTTTTCTGTAGTTTTAAGAAAAGCAATTATGTTTTTCTTAGAATAGAGCTGTCAAAATATAGCCTGAGACCACATTGAAAATCTGAGATTTGTTTTTCCATTTAAAATTGGAAACAAACAGATGGTTTTAGAATTTCAAAANTTCAGACGACACTTCAATGGATTTGATCTAAAATAGATCATAAGGTTTTGCACAAACTTGTGGAGTCCATGGCGGCTTGAGTGTGTGCTGTCATTAAAGAAAAAAGGGACGTATCAAATACACATATACGTAAACAAATACACAAATACATAAACAGTAATGCTATGGTTAAGTTAACACAGGAGTTCTTCTGAGGTTGTGCTGCAAAATGAATTAATTGTTCTGGGATCTGGCTGTCAGGTTGACTTTGTGTTTTTGTTGTTTACGCACTAAACTTTTGTCAGTACCACTGGCATGTATGAGTCGTCAATTCAATATTAAGTGTACAAATCTGACTTTTTAATGTGCTGTCAGAGGGACACCAGCATGTAAACTCAGAGTGTTATTTATTAAGGGAAAGCCAATAACCATCATCATAATTCTAAGCAGAGCTCATAGGACAGGATGGCAATGTTAAAGTTGCCATTAATTGCCTTCTCTGTTTATGTTTTGCTTTAGTTTTCCCTCTGTGTGGAGTTACATTGTCATGTGCGCCTTGTGGTTTGATTCTGTGTCTTGTCTCCACCCCTGTCTTGTCATTAGTTTATCTTCCTATTGTGTCATGATTGTGCCCACTTGTTACCTGTTTAGTTACTGATTAGTTTGTCTATTTACGTGTCTTTGTTTCCTTGTCTCATTCATGTACGGGGCCAACAGAAAGTATTCAGCCCCCAGGGATTATTTCTGCTGTACCAAGATTAGGCCAACCTGAGCGATTAGATGAGAAATGCAATTGTCAGTGTCCAGGAGTCCAGCTACAACACTGAAGTCTTTATAAAGCTCAACAATATCATCAGCTCTTCACAGCTCTGGTCTCTATGGGAGTGTGGCCAGAATCTGAGAGCTTTTGGGGAAAAAAACATTTTGTGGTCTGATGAGTTGAGCCATTTGGTCTAAAGCCGAAGCATAATGTTTAGTGCAAACCAAATACAGCCCAGGTAACACCATTTCTATGTCAAGCATGGTGGTGGTAGCCTTATATTCTAGAGTTGGTTTTCAGTGGAAGGTACTGGAAAGCTTGTTGCCATCACAGGCAAAATGGATGGGGCCAAATTCTTGAGGGCAACCTGTTCCAATCATCTGCATTTAGGACAAAAATATACGTTCAAACAGGACAATGAGCCAAAGCACAGGGCAAAAACTACAAAGGGATGGATGGATGGATGGATGGATGGATGGATGTGTTTTGGAATGGCTGAGTCTGAGCTTAGAAAATCTATGGCATGGCCTGAAAATTGCTGTCTACCACCATTCTCCATCTAACTTGGCAGAGTTGGTGAAAATTTGCATTGAGGAATGGAAGAAAATGCCAAAATGAAAATGTGGGAAGCTCATAGAGACACAGCAGAGACAGCTCAAATCAGTAATTGCTTCAGAAAGACAATTCACACTGAATACTTAGCAAGTAAACAATGAGACATCATGAGGAAAGAGAAATATCAGGGTAACTAATCAAGGGTAATGTAAACAAAACAAGGGCTAGACTAAGAACAGGTGCACACATTAGGAAACAGACCAATGATGAGACAAGGATGGAGACAGAACCAAAATAAATTCAATTCAATTCAATTTTGTTTGTGTATCGCTTTTAACAATGGCCATTGTCACAAAGCAGCTTTATAGAAATATATAAATTCAGGATATAAATTTGAAACTTTCCCCTAAATTTTATCCCTAATGAGCAAGCCAGATAAGTTCACTCAGGTACTGCAGTGCAAGACCATTCAGTGCTTTATAGGTAAATAGCAGTATTTTATAATCAATACAAAATTTGATTGGAAGCCATTGCAGTGTGGGTAAGACAGGGGTGATGTGCTCATATCTTCTGGTTCTAGTAAGGACTCTTGTTAGCTGCATTCTGGATCTACTAGAACATCCAGAGAGTAAGGCATTACAGTAATCCAACCTAGAGGTAACAAAAGCTTGAACTATTTTTTTCTGCATCGTGTAGTGACTTTATATTTCTTATCTTAGCAATATTTCTGAGGAAAAAAATAAGGCTATCCCAGTAATATTATCTATGTGAGCTTCAACTGAAAGACTGGAGTCAATAATCACACCAAGATCTTTTACTGCTGCAGATGATGAAACAGAAATGCCATCCAGAGTTACTATGTAATCAGAAAGCTTACTTCTAGCTGCATGTGGTCCTAGAACAAGTGCTTCTGTCTTGTCAGAGTTAAGTAGAAGGAAGTCAATAAGCATCCAGTATCTAATGGCCTTTACACATTCCTCAACTTTATTAAGCTGGTGTCTCTTATCTGGCTTTGCTGACAGCAGAAGCTAATACCATGCTTATGAAAAATTTTACTCAGAGGTAGCATATATAAAGATAAAAGCAATGGGCCTAAAACAGAACCTGGTGGAACACCAAACTTTACCTTAGTATGTATAGAGAAGTCATTTATATCTGCAAGCTGATAGCGATCAGACAAATAAGACCTGAGTCAGGAGAGGTCTGTTCCTTTAACAGCATTTCCTAGTCTAAATAAATAAACAAACAAATAAATAAATAAAAAAGCATATGTCATGAAGCACTCTCAGTGCTGGGGAAACACTCTGTATGCTGATGGAGAATTCGTGGCACTGTTTGGTAGTTCTTCCTCAAGATGTCCACTGAATTAGCTACTAAATTAGTTATCACTTGCATTAGGGGAAATAAATATTATTATATTATTATAATATTATAGAATCGTATTCCTCTGTAATTGTAGCATTGATTTTCTTTTCTGAGCTTTTACTGAATGAGCTTTAAAGGCATTCTTCTGAGCCTTTTTCCTTTGTATTCTCTCCTCACTGCCCTTGATAGTTTAGTGTTACACAACTATTCATCAGTCCTGTTCTGCAATTTTGCAAATGTTGAGAGGTGAGAGGCAGTCTTTTTCAGTCTTTTATTTAATTCTTTCATTTGTGGTAAGTTGATTATTTCCGCCCAGTAGAGGTTCAGTGATTTCATCCACTCCTTAAAGGGTTTGAGTTTTTTTTTTTTCCCGACTCCTGAATTGAGGTAGTTTTTCTCTTTCAGATTGCAGTTGTTTTGTTCCATCAGCATGGTTGAAGCTGATTGCTAAGAACAGCATTGTTTGTTGCATTCTGTCGCCCTAAGTTGTCCCACTTGTTTAATTTCACTTTAATTTGCTTCCTTTATGGCATGCAAAGAAGCCAAATGGTTTCTTGAAAGAATTGAAAAGTGAACATGCGCTGTCTCTAAAGGCAGTGCTGATAAAATAATTGACTCAGCTGTTTATTTTTATTGGAATTTGTAGTGTTGCTACCTAAATGTGCAAAACACAAGGTGGTGTCAAACATTTATACAACCAAAGGGCAGGTATTAAATTTACGGTATTTGTATTTTGCTACAAATGATTAGTGTCGTGACTGATTCTTCCCACAGCAAAGCTTTATGGGTTTATATTTGAGATTCATTGCCAGTAACGTTTAAATTAAGCCTGGTAAAAGGCTTTCATTATATGTGCAGGATGGTTGAAGCTGATTACCAAGAACAGCACTGTTTGTTGCATTCTGTCCTCCTAAGTTATCCCACTTCATTTTAATTAATTTGTTAATTTTAGTTCATTTTGCTGTGAATTACTTTCCTTTCTGCATGCAAAGAAACCAAAGGCTTCCTTAAAAAAAGAAAGAGTGAGCAGCTGTCATATCTAAAAGCATCAATGATAAAAATAATCAACCTAGCCTTCCACCTTTCTTTTGTCTGCTATTAAAAATATGAAAATTGTCTTAACTGTATTATAACGTAACTTTAGACTGAAGTAGGCCTTATTCTTTATGCCATAAGTGTTCTGTAATTAATGTGCTGCTTAAAGGCCATCTGAAACTTCCAAAAGAGGCACAAGTTATAGAGGCTACATTTAGTTCATGAAATGTGAAAGGCATTTAAGCAGACAGCTTTTCCTTGCCTACACTGTCCCCTCCACCCCCCCTTAAGACATGGTTCATAGTTATCCATTAGCCTCTAACTTGTTTCATTAATGAACTCCTTGGCCCATGAAGGTCTCTGAATGTGAAGGCTTAATGACATCATGTCCCAAATTCATTTGGAAAGGCATTAAAGGCCTGACCTGACTCCTCCTGCTGTGTCTGATCTTGCCCTTTTAAGTGGTGGGGATGAGGGTTTTAGGTCTCTTCTCATGGCACACACTTTTCCATCACTGTGCTTCTTTAATATTGGGCAGAGTTACATTCACTGACTTTGAAGTGCACTTAATACACTTCAGATAAGGCCATGTGGGTATTTCTTTCCTTCCAGTTTCTGTATAAACTGGAATCAAATAAATATAAGGAAGTTAACTTGTGAAGTGTACATTTAGCCCCTGATTTACCAAACATTTTCTCTAAATATGCTTATTAACAGATTCTATATGGGGTTGTGTATTTCACATGAGGACTAAAACACATCTTGTATGTTTTGCTTGGTATTTCTTCCCCAGTTTGGGGGTGCTTCTATCAAAAGGTGCGACATACAGGGTGGTCTCCAGGAAAGTAGATTTATTTACCACACACAGTGCAATTCATTAAAGTCACAGTGGATGCTTCTACATATGTAATGTTTAGTGCATTTGAATCATACCCTGGTGCATTTTCCTCATTGGTGCGGTTCGTTAGAACACAGCAATCAGCCTCGGATGCGGACCAAAACAAGTAGTCTCCATCAACTCACGGACATGGTCTTGGTATGGTTCCAATCTATCTCTAGAGTGGTTCGAGTGCTGTAAGAAAGCAATTCGATCCTGAGTCAGAGCGAATACAGGAAGTGAACCAAACCTGCCGTTTGTTTTGGCTTGACATTTTTCTGTAGATGTGGACTGCTAAACTCAGCTGCGAGCCGCAAACTCTGTCAAAGTACAGAGGTAAGCGATGCGTAAATGCGATGTGCTCTGGAGATTTGACGAGCAAAAAGAGTAAATAAAAGGTGGATGCGATACACAAAATGTTCTAAAGTAAATTCTAGTAATTTCTATAATTATCTTGTAATATATTGGGTGTGCCTCCGTGCTCTGGAAAGGTTCGTTTGCTTTTTTCCATCGTCATGAACGCATGACATTGTGTTTGCATTTTGTCCGTTATTTTGGGGTAAATTGACAGCATTGAAGTAACTAATGTGCCTCCACCAGCCAATACTTTGTGCACTGCTCAATTCTCAAAGTCATGTTTATGCTTCATATAAACATCTGAATGTGCATGCGTGTCGGTTTTTTGGTGGGTGATTTTTATAGCATCAGCAAAAAGCAAGGTGTGTCAATAAAGCTTGTGGTCATTTTCTCCACCCTTTACTACTTTAACTGTAGCTTCTGAACAATACATCCCTATTTTTATTATCATCACCATTTTTATCTTTAATATCATGATCTCTTTCTTTTTCCAGGTGCTCTGTCACGCAGCTGTTCCACATCATCCTCCTCTCTGGACTACAGACACGCCCCTGCCCTCTACCCTCCAATCCCAGCACCTCGACAGAGACGTCCCCTTCGTCCTAGGCAAGAACGGACGCCTCCTAACTCCAGATCTACTCCTCCACCATCCTCGCAGTGTGGTACTGTCACACACTTGCTTATCTCTGCTTCTGGAAACCAGCTAGGAGTGTGTTACCCATTACCCATTATAAGGCGCATGAGCATGGCTTATCTACAGTAGTGCAAAGTGTCCCAAGTAGATTTAGGCACTTACCCACATGAATGGCCCAGATGGATCAGTCCATTTACATAAACGCAGTGATAATTACTGCTGCCACTGCGATTATGGTGTTATTGATGATTGAAAATAATGTTTGTTGATAACAGAATGCGGATGGTATTTGATGTTGGTTGCGCAATGATTGCAGCATTAATGATGCCTTTGTAGTGTAGTGAGTATATTAAGATGATGTGATGGATGAAGATGACCTCTGGGTGTGTGTTTTTAGGCATGGCACGCAGCAGGACTCCGTCAGCCTGCAGCTCAGTATCAGATGTTCCCATGTTGCGATTGGGAGAGCGAGTTCTTGTGATCGGTCAGAGGACAGGAGTTGTCCGATTCTGTGGCAAGACCAGTTTTGCCCCAGGTAGGCCTCTCTGACCATGGACCTGACTCTTTACCACCATCTTTAGGAATATCACAGCATTATAGCCTTGGTGTAGTTTATTTAGCTACACTCTTGTGATGATTCACAATGCTCATTCATGCAATCCGACAATCATATCGCTTTAGCACCATACATAACATCATGCAGATATAGGGTTAAGAACTTCAGTGAACATTCACATCTAAAAACAGAATGGGGAAAAATGTGATCTCGGTGATCCTGGAATGGTTGTTATTGCTGGGCTACTAGGAGTATTTCAGAAACTGCTGATCTTCTGGAATTTTCACACACTACAGTTTATGCAGAATGTGGCGAAAGACATTAACAAAAAAATCCAGCGAGTGTCCGTTCTGTGAGTGAATGAGGAAAGGTCAGAGGAGAATGGCCAGCATGGTTTGACTTGTCAGGAAGGCTATAGGAACTCAAATAGTCACCCTTTACAACCGTGGTGAGCAGAAAAGCATCTCAGAATGCACAACATGCTGAGACTCAGCAAACAGACTAATAGGTGTGAAAAGGCTCCAGCTCGTCCCCTGAAGTGTTCTTCAGTTTGTACCTCTGGGGGAAACCTATTAAATGTTTTCTGCTGAACCTTACCACAGAGGGTTTTCTTCAGGAAAGGACACAAGCAGAATCTCTTTTGGAAACTAGAAATTTGAGTTTAGATTTCTCTTACCAGGAGGCTCATACAAAAATACACGAGCAAATAAACTCAAGCCAGAAAAAACACTTTTATTTTATTTACAACTGAAAACTTTGGGCTGCTTCTAGTCTGAAGTAATAATGCATTCTTAACAAAAGTCTAAATTACCACAGAAAAATAAATAAATAAAAAAGAAAAACAAACAAAAACCAAATAAAGAATAAAATACAACATAACAACATGAACAAACTTCTTCTTCTTCTTTCGGCTTTCCCCTTCAGGGGGTCGCCACAGCGAATCATCACTCTCCACCTATCCCTATCTTCTGCATCCTCAACACTTGCACCCACNCACTCTCCCTCCTCTGAACATGTCCAAACCATCTTAATCTGGCCTCCCTAACTTTGTCCCCCAAACGTCCAATATGACCTGTCCCTCTGATGTACTCGTTCCTAATCCTGTCCAACAGTGTCCTCGGTAAACCATACAGCATGGCCACTGTTTTATACACCACTGTTTTATCCAGCAACAACATGAACAAACTAAACTCCCCAAAATAACAGGAATAAACAATGCATTTTTGAAAGCATAAATATTTAAGGCCTTCTGAAAATGTCCAGGATTTATATCTACTATTTAGGTAAACGATTTTCTCCTTATACCAAGTGCAATCGATCGGCAAAACACATTTGGTCTTTAAAGTATTGTTCAAGCTGCATGGCTAAATCACTGACCTTAAACCATATCAGGTTCTAAATCATTTTAAATGGACTTTATTTTTGCTTCTGGATGCCACAGTGCTAAAAATGAGACAAATATCGCAGAGCTAAGAAACAGCAGGAATTAAAGCCTGAATGACTTTCTTCCTCAGCACATAGCATGGTACCAGTGTGTGCAAACATCACTCGAGTAGGAGGTGTGGGCCAAAGTTTTAAGGCACAAGTGTTTGCTGGAAGTGATTCGCATGATAATTAGGGAATCTCTAAAGGGCCATGGATAGAAATATTCACTTTATTTTCCAGTTATATGCTCATCACTTGCCTATTAATTGGAGCTATAGAGCTTTTTATTCTTGGAATTTTCACAGCCTTAGATAGACTCGTATCATTAAGACCAATGAAAGAAGAGGTGATTACTGTATATTTGCCCGAATCTGCTAAAGAGAAACAGAATGAATGTGATGCAATTTAAAAGTGAAGTTTACCCCACATTATACCATGAGAGATTTAAATGCCTGTCCAATCTTATCTGCGAAAGATGTGTCTGTCTAAAGGTTTTCATTCCTGCTGAGTAGGAGCCACACCTAATAGTCATTTAAAGACCAAGCTGAATTGGTTAAACAAGCAGAATCAGATGTGACTCCTGCTTGCTTGGAATGAAAATCAGCAGCCACATTTGCTCTTTTGCAGATAAGATTGAAAACCCCCCTGCATTAAACCATGAAAGAGACATGGCCCAGAGACATGTATCTACATTATTCGCAGCTTTTACACTTACATGCTTTGCTATAATGCAAAAAATATATGCGCACCCTTAAATCTGCTGTACTCTCACCAGAACTTTGGCTTTGTCTTTCATTTCATTTCACACAAATTTATCCTACATGCTCACAAAACTTTATGTGCTCTAACTTTCGGTTTTTAATGCCACAACACCACCAGGAGTCATGAACAAGCTAGACTAGGTTACAGGTTTGCTGAGCATGGTGTCTCCAAATGAGTAATCGCTAAGACAGGCAAGGAAGCACAGCTGGGCTTTTTGCAACAGTGAAAAAATAAGTAATATGCATGAATTTGCATAGACTTTAGAAGGGTACAAAGAATAAAAGAAGCCCAAGGGCCATCATAGTAATGTAATGTATTCCCTCTGTAATTTCAAGGATTTGATAGACTGACAAACCGGACAGCCATAACAGTCTTGAACCTATTCCCTGGCTGTGTTCAGACTGTTAAGTTTTAATACTTAATGAAACAATATTCAAGCTTCCTCATGGAAGTAGATAGCTTGCATTCAGAGCTGTCAGGTGAGGCGATGTACAGTATACAGTTTAAATAAACTGTTTCTAAACCTCAGAGTGCCGCTTACACTCGTCTGTTTCCAAGTGTTCGATATGTAAAGAGTAAAACGCTTTGGGGACCTGCTGTTATAGGAAAATAATCAATGACTGGGTGGAGTGATGCAGCCCAGTGCAAAAGTGGAGTTACTGTTTCCACCTGAAATGTCTATTTTCCTATAGAAGTGTTTTATTCCTCTTATAACACAGGAATTTTCCAACACTTACAGTTATCTGTTTATTAAAGAATGGCACATCATTTTTGATAGGCAAATATCAATACACATTATAATACCTTACAGACACTTTGTTCAATAAAGGATATATTTGATATTTATTATAAAACTATAGACAGTATAGCTTATAACTATAAATACTATAAAAAATATAAGCTATATATAGTATAATTTATAAACACTATATGAACTATGAATAGTATAAACTAATTTATATGGACAAACATTTGTGCACATCACAGCCATATGTGGGCTTTTCCCAAACTTTTGCAAAGTTTGAAGCACACAATTGTATCAGATGTCTTTGTATCCGGTAGCATTACAGTTTCCCTTCACTGGAACTAAGGGTCCCAAACCTGTTCCAGCATGACAATGCCACTGTGCATAAAGACAAGGTTTGCCAAAGCTGGAGTGGAGCGACCTGCACAGAGCCCTGTCCTCAACCCCACTGAACACCTTTGGGGAAAAACTGGACCGACTGCACCCCAGGCCTCCTCACCCAACATCAGTGCCTGATCTCACTAACGTTCTAATGGCTAAATGGGCACAAATCCCCATAGCCACGCTCCAAAACTTCCCAGAGGACTGGAGGTCATTATAACAGCAAAGGGGGACTAAATCTGCAATGGGATGTTCAACAAGCACATATGGGTGTTATGGTCAGGTGTCCGCAAACTTTTGGCCATACAGTGTATAAACAGTATAAAGTACAAACTATAAATACTATAACTGTAAACAGCATAAACTATGAACACTATAAAATATGAACAGTATATTCTCTTGTGTAATATTTGATATTTGTCAAATTCTATATTTATCAACTTTATCAATCGACTATACTAAACTCCAGTTTATTTCTATCATAAAATGTTCCACTAATAGTTTTATATAAAATATTTGTGTATGTTTTTAAAAACTCATGTGCTTACAATGAGGCAGTCAAAAAACAATGAAATATTATTAACAATTCTCTTTTACACTAGCCAACTGCCTTCACGTTCCAAGCTGGAAGGACCGTCATTGGCTGTTGTCGGTTCAGATAACGTGCGTGTCAACACAATATCAAAATCAAACGGAAGAATGTCAGAGAAATGAAAATGCGGTGATTCTTCATCAGATGTGAAGAAAATGTTTAGACACTATGACAAAACCTACTTAGATTTTGGTTTTATTGGCGGTCAAGACAGGTGCCGGCCAGAATTTGTGTTCTGTGGTGAAAAATTGGCAGACGACAGCATGAAACCAAGCAAATCGAAAAGACCCCAGGAAACGAATCATCCAGAGACAATCGGTAAAGATCAGGAATTCTTGGCTCTGTCAAAGAGACCGACAGACGTCAGAAAGGTATTCGAAAGAGCAGGTAATGATTTACAGGAGGCAACTGAAGCTTCCTTTGAGTGTTCGCTATTGATTGCCAAGGCAAAAAAAGCCGCATAATATTGGAGAGGAGCTAATCAAACCCGCCTGTTTTAGAGTATTCTGTCCATACAGTAACCGATAATGTATCAGAAACAGTGCACTAATGTAAACCTGCGATTTACTTTACTGCTTTAGAAAATGAATCAACCCTCCGACCAATCAGAATAGAGAATTCATTAGTAGTGCTGTGCATATCATCTTATATGGTGTGACTTATAACCTATATATTACTATATAGTAACATTTATTTATTCATACACCTCAAGACTAACTGGTAAATTACATCATGTCACTGCAGCTTTACTACAAGAACCTGTGAGTTTTATGTTTGGACCTCTTTTAGGAATATAAAATAGTGTCACTGCCATCTTATTGAATTGCTGTCCACATGACTGTGTTCGGTACTTAGCAGCAGTTATTGCAGATAAGTGTTTACTCAGTGTAATTGGTGGCATAATGGAGCAGGGCTACGACACTATCAGGAGCATAAAGCGAAACTGAAGAGCTATCAGCTGTGTTCAGTAGAGCTGTGAGATTATGAAAACCGCCTGGTGGAGTTAGAGGTTCATGCGTTATTCAGTGCGTGATCTTCGAATAGGTGAGATGAGTAAGACAGAGATGACTAAGCTACCAATATGAAATAAGTACGGTAGTTTTTCTACAGTATGATATTTTGCACCATAGCACTGATGAATTCTCAACTCACATTGGTCCAAAGGTGTTGATTACTTTTCTAACAGCAAGGCTGGCACAGTTAATTAACAATTGCATCATAAAATCATCGTTTTTGTAGTAACAAGTAATTTGCTAATTAGAAACATGTAATTGTTGATGTGGCGATGTTTTCTGTGAGATGTTTATTTATCATTTATGGAAGGAGTCTCCAGTGTCAGCACAGAGAAATCTGTCCAGTCTAATTGGGAGAAACTTCATCATGGAGTAAAACAATGACCCAAAACACACTGTCAAGACAAGAAAGACTTAATCAGTGGGAAATTGGGACTGGCCAAGTAAGGGGGAATTTAGACTGGCCAAGTAAATCACCACACCTTAACCCAATTGATCAGCATTTCACTTCCTGAAGAGGAGACTGAAAGGAGAAACCCCCAAAACTAAGAACAACTGAAAGATGCGGTGTTACAAGCCTGGAAAAGCATCACAAACGAAGAATGCAACAGTTTAGTAATGTCAGTGGGTCGCTGGTTTGCTCACCTGAAAATTGGGTGGTCTGACACAGCGGGTGCCATAGCAAAAAGAAAAGAATGGGCCTTGCCATTCCAATACTTTCAGAGGAGACTGTATATTAACGCACTGGTGGCCACTCCACATAAATGGATTTAAAAAGCACGCAATTGATGTTGATATGGCGAAGTTTTTGATGAGGAGATGTTTATTTAGCATTGTTTATTTAGTTTATTTTTTTTGGAAGGAGTCTCCAGTGTCAGTGTCTTCCCATACAGAAAAGTCTCTAGGACGAAGGACTTTCCAGTTCCAGCAGTAACATCACAAGCTACTATTTATGTCTTATTACTATCAAAAGAGAGAACAAAGAGAGGCAGGTGAAGGAATGACTGTTATAACTGCTGTAATGTAAGTGATAACAGGAACTGACTGTTTATAACAGCTATAATGTAAGTGATAACAGGAACTGACTTTATAACTGCTATAGTGTAAGTGATAACAGGAACTGACTGTTTATAACTGCTATAGTGTAAGTGATAACAGGAACT
>CM074954.1:6093484-6105981 GCA_037577455.1 Pangasius macronema | reverse complement strand
TAACTGCTATAGTGTAAGTGATAACAGGAAGTGACTGTTTATAACTGCTATAGTGTAAGTGATAACAGGAAGTGACTATTTATAACAGCTATAATGTAAGTGATAACAGGAACTGACTGTTTATAACTGCTATAATGTACGTGATAACAGGAACTGACGGTTTATAACTGCTATAGTGTAAGTGATAACAGGAACTGACTGTTATAACTGCTATAGTGTAAGTGATAACAGGAACTGACTGTTTATAACTGCTATAATGTAAGTGATAACAGGAACTGNTAACTGCTATAGTGTAAGTGATAACAGGAACTGACTGTTTATAACTGCTATAGTGTAAGTGATAACAGGAACTGACTTGTTTCGAGGATGCTCCACAACTTTAAAAGTAACCATAAATGAATAAAAATTATGCGTACAATTTTCATAAATATAAAATTGTAACTGCTGTGGTATAAGAGGAATAAAATACTTTCAGACATGTTGTTATTCAAAAATAATCAACTTTTTCGGATGGTAACAGTAGCTTCGCTTTGCATCACACCAACCTGTTGTCGATTGTTTTCCTGTCATGTTTCAGTCCTTACATAGAGTTAATTATATACACCCTTATTACTTAAAATAGGTGCTCAGTTTACATTCTCTATCCAAAATTCTGTTCATTTACAAGCCCATTTACACTAACTTCATTCTCTTGTTCTTTTTTCTCGCAATCTCAAGGTGAGAATTTCAAGCTCCTTAAAGCTCTTTATTTAAACCTCTGTCCTTCGAGGTCACTTTTTGCATTATCACAGCAGCGTGATTGAAGCCATGCAACACTCTGCCCAGTATAAAGAAAAGTGGATTTAGTATGTGTGGGCACAGTCTGGAATAGGCTGACTCAATCAACATATAAACTACTGGATAATGTCATCATTATTCTGTTTTATTCATGAGGATATATGCCTACATTATTTATCAGTCTTATATAACATATAAACACTGGCAATCTGAGAGCTCTGGAAAGCCCCAAAATGACAAAATTGCTACAGCAAAATGTAATTAAGGCCTGTAGTTCAAAATTAAACTATGCAACAAATGTAAGGTATCATCTTTGCTTTGTGTTTATAAGTTATGTCACGTGTGTGTGTTTATGTGGGTGCAGGAAGTTGGCTTGGGATTGAATTGGATAAGCCCAGTGGGAAGAACGATGGCTCTGTCGGAGGGGTGAAGTATTTCAGCTGCCCGCCTAAACATGGAGTATTTGCTCCGCCTTCACGAGTGCAGCGGTATGTACATAAATTCTCATATACACCCGTACTTCTGCAGTCTAGAGGTTATTTCAGACCTGCAAACATTTACACATTTTGACATCAGAGTACAGTGCTGAGTTAGCAGTCAAAAAAAAAATACGCCAGAAGAGCAGGCTTCTTTCTCCCGATTAAAATGGATTACACAAGCCGATCGATATATGAATCCTGAATGACTGACAGTTATGTAAATGTTTTCAGCTCTCCGATATTAGCTTTCACTACTCAAAGCCCCGCCCACTTCCCCAAATCACACTTAAGTAATATTTTGGCTGGTGTTCCCGCCTCAGCTGAATTTCTGAATGTTTCGAGTTCTTTTGTGGAATAAAATCTATCCGTGTATGTCTGACTTAGCTAAAATTTAATAGGTATAGAGTTCAAATCAGTTAAATATATTTATTTGGAATGCACATAAACGTTTTGGATAAAAATGGTAAAAAAAAAAGTTATTTTTCCAAAAAAATAAATAAATAAAAAGCAGCAAAAAATTTATCGGAGGAAAAAAACCTGCGCTTACATTATCGTGTCAAATCTAATATATTATGAATAACGGTAGACTTATGAAGTGATTAAAAATACACTCCAGATGCGTTCAAACTGGTTTTTACTGTTCCCGCACTTTTCCTGGGACTACGCATTATTCCTCTTTGGGGTTGACAGATCTGTTATTGGTGTAAACATAGACCAAATTTAACCTCTTCTCTGTATATGTATTGCTGTGTACCAGGGGTATATCTTCTCCAGAAATTGAAATGCACTCATGGGTTATATTGAGGTGTGCCGTCGAATACATTGAACCATTCTGGCTTTTTGTGAGAGAAAAGTCAGATTTATGTCAGCGCTAATAGAAAAGGGGTTTTGATTTATTTAAAAGGCCTTTCCGAGATGCATACTGCTTTCGCTAATGCAGCGTCGGATTTTCACCGAGGCTTCAGAGAGCTGTTCTTCATCTAGATTTGTATATGCTGCATCTTCAGACTGGGTGTTGTGACATTTAGAAAAGTCGGAACACCTAAAGGAAGCGCACGTGGGGAGCATATATCCAAAATGTCATGGGTAAGCAGGAATCTTCGCAGTTGAATATTCGTTTCTGTTATGGCTTTAATGCTCATGTCTTGGGGTGTCATCACAAGCTTTATTATTTACTGAATTTAAATAAAACTAGTTTTGTTATTATCGTGCCAGTCGGATGTAAAATGCTTTATGTTTACTTGGCATCTACTGTGACTTTGGCACCCCATCAATTTGCGATGCGGTGCTGAAAATAAGGGCTGTGCAAAACTGGAATATCAGCGTGTAGATCCCAGACAGCTACTAAATAAGGAATAAAACCGATATGGCGTGTCACTTTGATGAAAATTTTACCAACAGGGTTCATTAGCAGTTAATTCTACTTCCAATTTGGTTATATTGGATAGATTCTCTTTGTTAGGTTTTAAACATGATAGGGTGTGATGTTACAGGAAAATATTCAACGACAGGCTGATTTTATATACCCCGACATGTAGTGGCGTTACTGTTACCACCCTGAAGCTGATCTTTTTCCAATCACAGAAGTGTTTTATTGTTTTACGCTACAGTAATTTTCCAGCATTTGACACATCATACATTTTATACATTTGTAGTTGTTGTGGAATGTCTGTGAAACAAGCTAGTTCCTGTTATCACATACATTTGGGGGCAGTCGTGGCCTAATGGTCTGAGAGTCGGACTTGTAACCCAAAGGTGAACCTGAAGGTCGTGGGTTTGAGTCTCGGGNGGATGGGTTAAATGCAGAGCACAAATTCCGAGTATGGCTCACCACACTTGGCCACAAAGTCACTTCCACTTCCACTTCCACATTATAGCAGCTATAAACGGTTATTCCCTCACCTGTCCCTTTTTCCTCTCTCTCGAAGTTAATACGACGAAGAAAACGCAACTTGTGATGGTGATAAACTGCAAAGCTGAAAACTTAAAGCTGCAGCGTTACGTCTGACTGATACAAAGCACTGACTCTGGAGACTCCTTCCAAAATGCCAAATAAGCTACGCAGTCTCCTAACAGAAAACTTCACCATAAGCATCCGCCATATTAGAACGTCTTAGAGTGAGCTCATTAATATAAACCTGTGATTTGTCTTGCAGCTAGAAATACTGTCCAAGTGGCTGAGAATGAATCAACCAATCAGAAGTGAGAACAGCACTGTGGCATAAAATGAAATAATCCCTGTGGTATTTATAGTTTTGTGTGACAGTAAAATTCAGATCATTTCCTATACACACTGCATTAACAACTCATATTAACGGGTAATGGTTTTTAGATAATAACAAGAAGTCTTTTTTGTAATTAGTTTTATCTCTCTTTCAGGGTGAGCTAGGGTGTTCAAATACTCATCCAACTTTTGTGGCAGATTTGTGATTTTATGACTTTCCGGTTGTGTAATGTCATACATTAAATCCTGACAGTGTTTTATTTGTGAACATGCTGCCAAGTCTTTACTTAATGCTCAGTCATTTATCATTCTTTCCATTTTGTGCCATCCTGTTTATTTTCTTTTTGTCAATTTCCTGTATTTTTTTTTTTCCATTTCCTCCTTTGGCAGTAGCTCACCTCCTCCCTTCAACCCTCTCCTATTGGCTGCTCTTATTTCTCCCCAGTTTTTCTGTCAGGCTATCAATGTTCCTTTTTTTTTTTTTTTTTTTTTTTTTTTGCATAAAGTCTCCTCGTCTCTGTGCAGGCCCCTGCTCGCTGTTCTGCATCACTCACTCGCTTCACTTGCTGTAGGAGCCATCTCCAGCACCTCTGAGCAATAAGCGCTATATTGTCAGAATCGCTGTGATTTTTCCTAATTAACCCCAGGGGCAGTGGCGGAGATGGAGCAGCCAGCTAAGCATCCGCGAACTAATGGAGAGTGCCGATATTCTGAGCAGGAACCAACATCAGCAAAGCAGCCACTATCTTTTCTATTCACTGGTTTTCATCTTGGCAGAGACTGATCACTAGCTGTTTAAGAAGCAGTCTGCTGCTTTTTTTTTTTTTCCTCCACTATGCAAACCAGAGTAGACTAATCTTTTAACATTTCATCTTGCGTATAGGCTAGTATCAGCATCAGCACATAATTATATGCATAAGTTAGTCATATTTGGTCAGAGTGCTGCACTGGTTTGGTGATTCTCGAAATTCTAAAATTATAAAACTGAAAAAAAAGAGAAAAGTTTCTAGCAAAAAACAAAAAAACAAACAAAGAAAATGTTCAGTATGTTGAATATACAGTATTCAAAATTCTGGTCACTATTTACATTTTAGCAATTTGTGATGTAGAGCATGTTAACCTTCTCTCTCTCTCTCTCTCTCTCTCTCTCTCTCTCTCTCTCTCTCTCTTTTAATTTATTGTCGGGTTTTACACTAACTTGTGAAGTCTCTGCCAGCTCGAGTGTCACACTGTCGCAAGCTTCCACCTTTGGGTCATTAATGAAGACTCTTAGCCCTGCTCAGTTATAAGTCACTATGGAAAAAATGGACCAATCAAATGAATAAATTTCAATTCAATTGTTTTATTTAGCTAGATATAAGTTGCATGACACGTGCAATGTACATGTGTTTACAAGTATATGATATATGTTCTACATATATATGTTTATAAGTGTAATGTAAGTGTGTTTGGTGTTAACTTATTTTAGCTCTTATTTGAGAGATAGAAACACATTCCTTCTCTGAAGTTAGTTGTGTGTTAGTTTAATATTTAAAGAAGCAACATGAAATTTTTAGTTGAAATTGAAGTTTTGGTTTGTTTAGATGTTGTTGATCTGTAGTTTTTCAGCTTCGTACATTAGTTTTTTGGTCATTTCCAGAGCAATGAGGAGAGCTGTTAAATACCGAGTTGCTCAAGTTTCCATTTCTGAGAAAGTATTGAGGATACTCATGTGAAGGGTGACAATATGATGGTGCTGGAATGTGTAAATTTATCTTTTTTTTTACTTTTTAAAAGGTATTATCTTTAAAACATCACTACTGAAATTTCTACAGCTGCAGATGCTGCAGTGTTGATGACTTTAATCATCCCAGAAGTATAGCAGTGCTTCTCTGTTATGCGTGTTATGTAGCAAGGGGATAATAACAGTACGTTTATTGGTGGCTAGAATGTTTATTGGAAATGATAGTAATTGATATTGGACATGCGCTTTGCTCCCAGGATCCATGGCTCTGTGGACTGCCTGTCAGAACTGTCCTCCTCCCGATACAATCACACCTTCACCGGTGAGCTAACACTGGTGGCCTGTCCTCTTTCCTCATGTGGTGCACATGCTATAAACACTAAAATGCTCTGAAAGATTACAGCAGTTGCATTGGGAAAATCGAGTAATTGTGTGCGCTTGTGTCTGTGCGTGTGATCCAGGAATGCGCCGGAGTTTGAGCACCACTTCAACTATCGCCGCACAGCGAGAGCCAAATCGGAAGTCTCAAGCTAACCGGTGAGATAGAATTGATTGACATGTAGGAAATACAATCAGATGTGGTTATATTATGCCATAGTCAGAGTTCAAAAGTTATCTCAATATCGACAAGGAATGTTTTCAGGGTTCTGCATAAGCCAAGTCTCATTTAGACGTGGCTTACGCAGTTGCCTAATTTAAATTTCTGAATGGTTCAGTCACATTATTGAAAGTGCCCCTGTGCATCTCACTTCTCTGAATTTGCCTGAGCTCTTGGTTCAGGAGGTTTGCAGTTGTGTCTAGATGTCCACCTTTAAAGAGAAGCACTTTTATTTAAAACCATTTAAAACAAACAAACAAACAAACAAATAAACGGGATAGAAAATGTGGACTGAAGAAGATTATTACGTTTTTCGCTTTTGCTATGAATTTCCATACGATATTTCGATTGAAGCAAGAGACAAAATATAAAATACAGGTTTGTATATTATGATAATATGCAAATGAGAAGTAATATATGGACATGACTGTACATAGGGCTATTTAATAATTTCAACGTATTTACGTTGTCCAAAATGTTTCAGTTTGAAAAGTTGTGGTTACACCAAACTGTCAGGCAGGGTTGCTGGTCTTTATACTGCTCCCAGCTCGAGCTAATGTTTGCGCACAATATCAGTGTTAAATCCTCAATGTGTGCGTGTAACTCAACTCTGAATACGAGGATGGAAACTGCTAAGCAGAGAGGAACTGGCCTCATCAGAAATGCATACAGTGATGAATGGCTGTTCTAACATGTCCATTTTCAACAAGTTATAGTGAGAATTTACAGTTGACACTTCTATTAAAATGCATAGGAAAGGCAGGACCTTCCTGATTATAGCCAAGAGGCAAGCAAAACAATCATGAAACATTGAGGCCCTTCCACAGCAGAGTAATTCGGTCGTAAGTTCATAACTTTGGGGCTGCGACCTCACATGAGGTGGCCTGAGATGAATATGGCATCACAGCAAGATATTTACCAACCATTATTGAAATTCTATACAGATAACCTTTACTTATTACATATTGTAAATAACCCTTTTTCCCTTTAATCATACATAAATTGAATTTTTTGAGCCTACTTCAAACACACAAGTTCAGGATCATAAGAGTTTAAGGGGTCCCATATTATAAATTCTAATCAGAGTGTGTGTGTGTGTGCGTCTGTGTGCGCGCGTCTGTGTGATTAAAGAGTTTTTCTGTGAGTGCCTGAGTTCAGTGCCTGAGTTTTTTTTCATCCTAGCAAGCAAGAAATGCATTTTCTTACTTAATTTATGTCTTGTGGGTGTGTGGAGTCTACTAGCATTAGCATGTATGGGTATCCAGTGCCAAGATCTCAGCTATATACAGGCTTCAGTGTAATTTACTCTTATCACAGTGTTGCTCATGTTTAAAATTAATAAATATATAAATAAAACCAAATTGTGTTTGGAGGTTCCTAAATTGTTGTGTGCCAAACACTGTTAAATAGGAACTAAATGCAGGCAGGAACTGTAGTAATTTGAGTAAACAATTGCCTGAATGTCTTAACATTTACAGCAATATGATGGTTTGGTGGAATTTACTTTGTGTTTGTGTTTAACTCTGGGTCAATTGCATAAAAATTGAACTAATGCATTATAGTGTGACCCCCATATTTAACTGTCCAATGAAACTTGCATATAAAATGTGTGATGAAAGTGTCTGATGAAACTTAACCCTCTACTGCATGAATTATTTATTTATTTTTTTTATGGATTTTTATTACTTGAATTAGTTCAAGAAATAAAAATATATTTCAAAATATAAAAAAAACAAAATTAGGGGGGTAGTTTGTAAATTGTTGCCATATGGCAACAATGTGCAGTAAAGGGTTAAGATAAGAAATGCATTATGTTGATATACATATCTGATAGCACTTTATTTTCCAGTACAGTAAATACCTAGTAGTTAATGGATAAATATTTAAGAATTGCTCACAGTTTCTTACAAGTAGTTACATACGTTTAATATTGAATTTTAGAATGCAAGAAATAGCCGATAGCCTTAAAAGTCAAGTAAGTAAATACATAGTAATAGCCAAATAGATATTGATAGACATGTCCTGTTATAGTACCATCAGTTACTGCATCAAACCTTTTTTTTTTCTTTTTTTTTAAATTGAATAATTAGAAATATTTGATAAATGATTGAGGCATGCCGAGCGTACAGTCAGATGCGTTAATATAGAGCCGTATGTAGAAAAGTTCAAAAGTTACATCAATATTTACACGAAAAAGTTCTCACCAGACGTTCTTATACTAGTGCTTAAGTTGCACTTCTGGATGGTTGAGTCAGATTATCAAAAGCCAGATTTTTTTCTTTTCTAGACCTCTTGGCACAGCAGTTTTTACAGTTAAGTCTAGAGCACTTTCCTTTAAGCCTGGGGGAAACTGGGGGATAGAAAATATGGACTAAAGGAGTATATCTTCCCTTTTGTTGTCCATATGAAGCAAGATACAATATAAAATTGTATCCTGAATATACAAATGAGTATAATAAGTAAGCAGAGATTCAAATGAATATCTAATAGTAATTTTCTAATATGTTTTTCATTAGTTCTTCATTGGAGATTGTTACTTGTAATAACTACAGATTTATCCATTAGGGTCTGAATAATTATTGCACTGTAGGACCAATACCTAGTTTTTAATGTTAAGCAATTATGTAATTAAATACACACCGTATGAAGAATATACCAGGTATCAATTACTAGTGTGTTGCTGTACTGTAAGCTAGAGTGCTACTGATATGTTCTGTGCTTACTTTATGATTAAAGTGGATTGTACATGTGATTAATATGCTGTAATATGCTGGCTAGTGGTTAAAACATATCTGCAGCTGCAGACATGTTGTCCACTTATATTTTTAACAACACACCAGACCAGAGGATATTTAGATGATACATATATATTTCCATGACATGTACTGGTGTATACATTTCATACAATACATGCAGTGTAAATTTGTATTAATCATTATATTGAAAAATAACAAAGAAATGTATAATTATAAAATTTCAGTCAAACTGTGTTCCAAGGCAATAATAACTATACAGAATGGCCTTTTTTTGTTTATATGTTTATTTATTTTTAATTTTATTTTTAATTCTGTCTCTGGTTCATTGTACAGCAACCACTTGTCCAGCACGCGCCGGCGGTGGAACTCTCTCAGTTCTGCCCCGGCTGCAGCCTCTCCCCGAGGTCCAGGCACTCTAGGTGGCACCGTCAGCTCCTCTGGCACGGACAGTGCTGTCAAACTGCACCTGGGCATGCAGGTCCTGCTCAGCAGTGCCAATGAAATGGGCACCATCCGCTACTTTGGCACGGCTGACTTTGCACCAGGCCTCTGGTTGGGCCTGGAGCTGCGCAGTGCTAAGGGGAAGAATGACGGTTCAGTTGGCTCTAGGCGCTACTTCAGCTGCCGGCCTCTCCACGGAGTCCTGGTTCGCCCGAGCAGGGTCACCTACCGCGGTATTAATGGAGCCAAGCTGGTGGACGAAAGCAGCTGAGACCACAGGCTATTATCTTTTTTCCACTTTCACCTGTCTCTCAGCTCCGTCATGCTCTTTTTCTTCTCTAGTAAATAAGCAGCTGGATGGATGGAGGAACAATAAGCTGCCAAAGGACGAGATGAAGCACTTTGAAAGCACAAAGGACAGGGTTATTAGTCAGCAATTCAGTCTGTGTAATGAGATTTATTGTGTGTTGTTTGGGTTCTGGATGATGTTTACCAGGGAATTGAGTTCAGTCATTTGTTTTCTTACTAGAGAATGTTCACCTTGAAAGTGAGGTCAGTTATTTAAGTTATACTCAAGTTATTATGAAGTGAAATTTAGTTACTTAGTGATTGTGATTTTTTTCTTTTTTTTTTTTTGAGAGCTAAATATTTTTGGATTGGTAGGTGAATAGCTGAACAGTAGCAATCTGTAAGCACTTTAAACAAAAATAATGCGGATTATGACAATGACTTTCATCAGGCATATGGTATAATGAACTATGAACATATTAATATCATGTTATAAAGCATTCATATGGTATCGTACACATTGTCGAAATGTTTATGAAAATGCTTTACACTTTATATCAACGTTTACTATGCATTATGAATTGATAACATGATGAATTATAAGTAGTGTTTGTAACATATTGTAACACCATTACCAAGGAAACCAAGTAACTTATAAATTCTGGCAGAATTGTTTTCAGTATTGACATAATGTGTTATAAAGAGTGCTTTGTCTTCTTCAGTTTTCTTACAATTTATAAATGCATTATAAACGTTGCTATAAATGGTAATAGGTTAGGTTCAACCACCAGTAGTGCAAATGAAGTGAAGTGAAGTGATGTGAAGTGACTTTGTGGCCAAGTGTGGTGACCTATACTCGGAATTTGTGCTCTGCATTTAACCCATCCAAGTACACACACACACACCGTGAACACACACCCGGAGCAGTGGGCAGCCATTTTAGCTGCGGCGCCCGGGGAGCAGTTGGGNAGAGCGCTGGTCATTCACTCCCCCCACCTACAATCCCTGCCGGACCCGAGACTCAAACCCATGACCTTCAGGTTCACCTTCGGGTTACACACCCGACTCTCAGACCATTAGGCCACAACTGGTAACAAGGTTATGGTGTAGTAAGTTAACAGCATACAGTGGTAAACAGTATGATGGATACCAATAGTGCAAATGGCAATTAAGTTAAATGGAATAAATAAGAATTATGGTGCAGATAGTTGAGATAGACAGTATCCAGGGAAGTGGTAGCTAAGATGTTGGACTTCAGATCGGAAGGTTGAGAGTTCAATCCCCAGCACCACCAATCTGCCACTGCTGGGCCCTTGAGCAAGGCCCTTAACCCTCAACTGCTCAGTTGTATAAAAATGGGATAATTGTAAGTCGCTCTGGATAAGAGCGTCTCAAATGTAACTGTAATGTACAGGTAGTGGAAAGCATGATGCATCATCAATATGATGCAATGCATACATACACTGGATCAAAATGCAGATGTGCAAATAACACATGAATTTAAGTAATAATAATAGTGATAGCAATAATAGTAATAATACCTTTTCATAAATAATATAACAATCTGAAAATTGCCTTATGAATGCATTATAACAAGAAATGAATATTCAAAGGTCATTATACATATGGCCTTCACAGAAAGTTTTACTGTAGGGTGTTACTTTTTTCCTTTATGATTTATGATAGTGCATAGCCTTGGGATCCCCCCCCCCAAAAAAAAGGTCTTCTTTCATATTGCTGAGAATGAGGCTAAGATCACTGCATACAATAGCACTTTACTGGTGTTACTACTGAGCTCCCACACTTTTCCTTTCTCTCCCAAGAATCATTTTTCAACAGTTGCTAACTACAGACTTGGTTTTGATTTTGGTGTTGCTGTTTTTTACTCTGACCATGTTCATTTCGTTCAAGAAAGAGAAAAACAGAATGCAAGCTTCCTCTCAAAGCATTTTGCTTAGTCAGAATCATTGAACTCACATTTATCATTTACCCTTCTGATTTCCTTCTGAATGCAGCTTCAGGAAATAAATTTCCCAGAAGAATTATTTAGGTACAGCTGTGTATTCATTTGAAAAAGTCTCGAAATGGGGACAAAAATATTAATTGTTATTATTTTTTTAACTGAAATAATGATCAGAAAGTATGATGCAGTTGTATGTATTTTGGAATTACTGTATGATTATGCTAGCAAGAAAAGATTCCTAATCATAACAAAGCACTTCTGCTTTATATTCCGTGCTGCTCTCCAGTCCTCTTATTGCACTTAATGCATTAAATTGCTTAAATGACTTGAGGATTCATTTGCTGTTGAGGTATAATTAAATGGAAACCAGCCAAGCAACTGTATTTACAAGAAACGGTGTCTATTAGACTTGGTCTCGCTGTACATTAATTTTCTGTAACAGAAAGAGAGATTTGATCTTCCTTTAGGAAAAGAGAGTGTTCCAATCTAAGCATTTGCTTCAGATAAATCCCAGTGTGTACTGGAGCAGGAACACCATATGCTCCTTTGGTCGCCCCCAGCCCCCTTTTTTTTTTGGGATACAATTTCCTAGCACTCTATTCCAAAGTGGATGGTAAAAGGGATTGTGCTGTCTCATACTGATACTTGAGTTGATACTGATACCAAACAGAGCATAGATCTTTCCCATGAGACACCGCTGTCTGTTCTGTATGCTGCGTGGAAGAGTCATCCAGTTCTGCAATATGTTTTTTGTGTATTTTGTCTGAATTTAAATGAGCTGCTTTGGTTGCAGATACTGAGCTCTGTGGTTTGTTTATATTAAAAAAAAAAAAAAAAAACATAAAGGGTATATGGCAAATTTCCAACTGAAACTACTACTGCTTACTACTACTACTACTACTACTAATAATAATAATAATAATAACAATAATCATCATCATCATAATCATCATTTTACTGTATAATCATAAGTCCTACTTGCGAAGTCCCAGTACATGCATGTATTCAATCAATACATAGTTAACACACAAGAAGCAGGGATTTCAGTACCTATTCCTCATAGCCTAGAATTAGCTGGATAACTGGATCATATTAATGCGTATGGAAACTGACAAAAATATAACATTTACCTTCAATATGCAATAGAGATGTCCCCCCCCCCCTTTTTTTTTCAGTAATCAGCTTAGCACCTACGCCGAGAATTCTCCACTGTGCCGCTGACATTCGACACACTTCCAGTGATTAAGA
>CM074954.1:6081149-6093384 GCA_037577455.1 Pangasius macronema | reverse complement strand
TTTTATTACTTGAATTAGTTCAAGAAATAAAAATATATTTCAAAATTAAAAAAAAAAAAAATAGGGGGGTAGTTTGTGAATTGTTGCCATATGGCAACAATGTGCAGTAAAGGGTTAAATGTCAGTTTAAGACAGGATGTAAATCATATAGTGGACCATAGAAAAGCCTGTGTACGTGGTGGTCATATCACCCTCCTCTAATACTGAAATCAGTCAGGCGTAATGCTCAAAAACTACATAAAACTACATAAATATGGGATTTGAGACACAGTTCTAGGTTGTCACGTTACGCTATACTACCCTCGACTATTTCTGATGGTGTCGCACCACGTACTTACGTCAGGTTATGTTTTGGGTGGTGTCTGTGTACTGTATGAACGTAGAATATGCACGTGCACAAAGTTAAAAGCGAGTATAAACTCGTATAATCGAAGTGCCTTAACACAAAAAGGTTGATTTTGTGCTAATTATTCCTGTGAGAGCTAACACTGAATAGGATACCACATGCCTACCAAATCCCTGTGTTTTTTTTTTTTTTTTCTTGCTAGCGCCTTTTCTTGCACACTTTTCTTCAGAAACGTTCTGGCCCACTGCTTCTAAGCTTTGCGTTTCTGGACTCCACATGCCTGTGCTGCTCTCCACGATTTAAAATCCAAGTAAGAAAGCAGAAAATGCTGCAGCTCACACATTGCATTCACAGTGTGGCTCATGTTAGTATGGTGCGCACACACACACACATACACACACACACACTTTACACACGCTATTCTGATTCTGCTGTACACCAGCTTGGCGTGGGGCTCTGTTGCAGCCTGTCTAGGTGGTAAAAGAAACACTCCCAACCTCTTATCTTTTCTACTTTTAGGCCAAATAAAAGACAACCAGATACAATCCAGTTAGGTATTTTTTATGAAAGCAAAAAAAACAAACAAAACCATTTTGCAAGAACAGTTTAAAAATAAACCTTAAAATAAAATACTGAACAAAAATTTGTCAGGAATTTAAAAAAAAGACGACAAGGCCATGCATGCTGGAAAATAAAAGGCTGAAGTGGTGTGATGCGACTAGAGTTACTATTACTGTTTCCACCCAAACGTGGATATTTTCCAGTTTTGCCGATTCTAAATGTTTCTATTTATTAAAGAATGTCATGCCAAAGCTACAGCTTTACCTGTGACAAACCACTGGCACTGGAGACTCCTTCCAAAAATGCCAAATAAACGTCTCCTCACCATAGGAATGATTACACACGTTTGTTAATCTGTTTATGTGGAGCATCAACCTGAGAAGTCTCTGTGTAAGATATCGTATGTTAGTTCAGTTCAGTTCAGTTTTATTTGTATAGCGCTTTTAACAATGGACATTGTCACAAAGCAGCTTTACAGAATTATAAATATTTGAATTTATCACTGTGAATTTATCCATAAATGACCAAGCCAGTGGCGACGGTGGTGAGGAAAAACTCCCTGAGATGATATGAGGAAGAAACCTGGAGAGGAACCAGGCTCAAAAGGGAACCCATCCTCATCTGGATGTATATATATATATATATCGTTAGCCTCATAGCATAATTGCCCAAGTCATATTTGGTCAAAAATGACTTAGGCTCTATATATATATATATATATGTTTGTGTGTGTGTGTGTGTATTTTTAAAGAGTTCATCAAATTTTATTTTACAGGTTTATGAACATGACATATACATTTATTTCCTTATTGTTATTCTTTTATTTCATTATATGCATCTTACAAAACTATCTAAAATGAAAAAATGCACCAAACTGATTATCTACTCATTTCATTTTAAGAAGTGCTGGGTAAGTCATCGCTTATCAAGTCATCAAGTAATATGTTATGTCTTAATTATTTGTACTTTCATCTGCATAACATAAATGTTTTCATTAATTTTATTACGATATTGTTCGATGGAACATTGTTAGTTTAAACTGAAAAATACACTATTATGCAAATTATTCACAAATTGTTTTAAATCCTGATTTATTTTGCTCTCCAGACAGTACGCCATTATCAATGCAACAAAGCTACATTTGTGAACCATGTACGGTTTATATACGATATAAAATAAAATAATTAAAAAAATATATTGAAACCATTAGTCGTTTAAATATTTTATACTTGGAGTTTAATAATTTGCTTAGAAAAACATTGGAGTACACATGGGCAATCCATTTACTTTTTTTAATATGTGATATTTGAAAAAAGGCAAAATTCATAGGCCAATTTTAAGTAATAAAGGAACATCTAAAGAATTTGGATATGTTTATGCATGAAAGGGTTAATTTTAGAGGGTTCTATGCACAAATGAAGCCCCTAAAAGAAACTCATTACATTAATATATGTTTACCACTTTGCCATTGAACCACCTCTAAAATAGAGTAGTGACGACACAAGAAAGAAAGAATAGATGCCACAAAATAGGTCAGAAGTATTGACAAGCAAACATTTATGGCTCAATAGCTTAACGTCACAGACTTGTCAGATAGAACTCTATAATTTCAAGGTCTTGGATTTCTATAAGGCATTTGGTGATGGTCAGCATACCTGTAGATGTCTCTGGCCATGCCGAAGTCTCCGATTTTGGCTACTCTTCCTGGACCTTTAAAGGTTAGTAAGCAGTTTCTCGCTGCGATGTCCCTGTGAAAGACAACACGGCTTTAGTGCTAGATGAAGGTATTACAGTGGAGCCAGAGAAGCAACAATGTAATTGTATTTAAGTCTACCAAAATTTATAGACATGAAGTGTAGTGAACTCAAACTGCCACAACTGATAAAGAGTGATTTAAGGTTTTCTTCTTAGTTTACTTTCTACTCACTGCATTCTCTAACAACACTACATTGCTCTATAATCATATATTTGTAGTTAGCTAACAATTGAGAAATTAAGAATAAAGCTGTTGGTAGCTAGCCTTCGTTAGTTCCTAATCTTTTAAATTGTAGCTTGTAGCTAGCTATTGCCATTCAGCTTGTCTGTATCACTAGAGTTGTTATCATGCTAGCTAACATTTGAGAGATTAGAAATTTGTTGTTAGTGAGTCGTAGCTAATTCTATTATAAAATTTACGATAGATCGATAACCTTAAGTCGATAAAACATAGTAGTCCCAATAATCGTACGGTCAATTGTATTGAGAGATTAGGAAAAAAAAACTGCTGTTGTTTAGCCTTAGCTAATTCCCAATGTCCCAGATATTAGCTAGCTATTGGCATTCATGTAGTGTGTCAGAGTTATAATCATGCTAGCTAACATTTGAGAGATTAGACATCTAAGTTTTAGCTATATCCCAATCTCTCAAATGTTTGCTTGCTATTGGCATTCAGCTAGTCTGTATGGCTAGAGTTATTATCATGCTAGCTAACATTTGAGAGATTAGGAATAAAGCTGTTGTTAGGCTTAGCTAATGTTTTCCCACATTTCTTGGTGAAAAAGGCACTAAAATCAGTAAATTGAGGCAGACTTTTTCTTTTATGAATCTTTCTTGTACTTTTGCTTTCATAGGCCTACTTTAAGTCAATTTAAGAGTTTATACTTTTCTACTTTAATTATTGTTAAGATTTAGAAAATTCAACCTTTACCAGAGTTTTTATTTAGATAAGTAGTTGCACTTTTATTTCCACAATTTCTGAGATGAATTTTTTACTTACTTTTTCAGATAAGCTCTACTCATGCTGAGCTAATCTCATCAGCAAATAAGCAAGCAAAACCAGTCACTCAAATGATGAAATGATGACAGCCTCAAGAAATGAACTGTGAGATTCTGTAATCTTCATAAGGATTGTACTAATAAAGCAGGCCTTGGAAATTTTGTGAAAAATTAAATGTGATAGTGTCGCAGTGGAATGGGTCCCTGGAGGACTAGTGATTAGGCCACAGCGCTCTCACTGCTGCGGCCTGGGTTTGATTCCCAACCAGGGAACCGTCCCCAGCCACTGGGGGTGCATGCAACAGTGTGCTGCCGGTGCCAGTACCAAGCCCAGATAAAATTGGCGAGGGTTGCATCAGGTAGGGGGTTGATCCACAGTGGCAACCCCTAACAGGAACAGCCAAAATAGGAACAACAACAACAACAGAGTGGCAGTGGGATAATACTGTATTTTCACACTCATGAGTGTATACTGATAGTTTTAATTAAACAAATGTTCTACATGTAAGGAATAAAGCACAAGCAACAGGTGACACGGTGTGCAATTATAGGAAAATATATAGGTCAATGACAGGAACCTGCTATATGATATACATCTATTTGTTAAGTGCTGTTGTCGACTCCTTCCATGAATGTTAAATAAATGTTCTTCTTACATAAAAAATAACTATAGCAATTTATCAATGTTTAAACTTATTTGTTACGATCGCCATCTGGAGTGCCTGTGAACTCCACTAGAGGGCACACCACCCTGGACTCTTGCCATTGGTCTCTGGACTCCATTTCCCATGTGTTCCTTGGCCCACCTGTGATCGTGTCATGTGCTACCCTTGTTTGTGTGTTATGTTCTGATTGGTTCCTTGGGTTCATGTGTCTTGTTTTCGTTGGTTGGTTTTCTGTATAAAAGTTGCTCACACCTGCTCCTAGGTTGCTGATTATTCTCTGTGTGTTTAGCCTTTCCATGTTTCTGCGTTTCCCTGTGTTTTTGACCCTCTGCCTGTTTTCCTTGTTTTTGATTGTTTGCTGCCTGCCCTGACCTTTGCCTGNTGTGTTTTGGATTACTCTTTTGCCTCTGCCTCGGATTATACTGTTTGCTGGTGCTCGACCCTGCCTGTTTTGACCACATTTGTAAATAAAGCCTTGCACTTGGATCCCCAGCTCCATTGTCATGACTCCCCACATTACATTATTCTTTGTTAAAGAACTTAGGAACTAAAATATGTCCAGAAGGAAAATACAGCTATAGTGTCTTTAATAAATGTGTAAACTATACATACAACTATAATGTAAATTATAGGGGGTCCTTTATTGACATCCTCTTTCAGTAGGATGATACCCTTGCTTTTTTTTAAAGGTCAGAACGACTGAACATGGTTTGCAGTCTTGATTTTCATGTACACTGTTACTGAGAAACAAAATGTGCAGCAGATAGAATGCCAGATTTGTGAATCTCTGTGGACTCAACAGACGTGAATATAGGCAGAGTAGTGGTTGAAATAAGTCTGTAAAGAAAGCTGTTTGTGTCTCACTTCGCCTCCACATTAGCCAGATTAATGATTTGACTGTACATGTAGTGTAAATGAGCTCTAATTGGACTCGTTTGTCACGGTCCCCTGAGCAAGGGTGTGGAGACGAAGCAGAACTTCTATATCAGCTAGAAAGGACCGTTCATGCTGAGAGAAAAAGGTGACTGAGAGGAACACATTTGCTGAGTCTATGGAATAGCAAAGAAGCCATCTGCTAGACATGGACAGACAGCATGTGTGAGTGTGTGTTATACCTGTGAATGAACTGATTCTCTTCTAGGTACTGGCAGCCACGTGCTATATCTCTGGCTATGTTCAGAAGGTCCACCATAGTCAGACTGGAAGGATGCTCCTAAGAGGGAAAAAAAATGAAAGTTTGGAGGCGAAAAAGCAAAACAGGAAAACTTAACAGATGGTGTAGCTGTAAGACTCACATAAAGACATATGGCATAATTAAGGATAAGACTGACCAAGCAAGTAGGGGCTACAAGTGTGTGTGTGTGTGTGTGTGTGTGTGTGTGTGTGTGTGTGTGTGTGTGTGTGTGTGCTCACCAGCCTGGGTCTAGTCTCCCTAAGAAACGTTTTGAGGTCTCCCCCAGCCATCAGCTCCAGCAGGATGAAGCGAGGAAGAGCCTGTAAACTCACTCCTATACACCGGACAATGTTCTGATGGCTGAACTTACTGCCAAAGGAAATGGGGGTCAAGAAAACATTTCAAAGGAACATTGTGTGTATTTGGACCCATATGTGTGTCTTTCGAGAATATGTTTACCTGATTATGAGGGCTTCCATCAGAAAGTCTAGTTCATCCTGCTCAGAGCACACCTCAGGAAGCGTCTGATTAGAAACACATATGCCAACAGAAATCACCTCAAAACACTACCACCCACTGTCTTTCACTCAGTTTCTTTCACTTCTACATAAATGAAGGCTGTAGAAAATATTTTGAAAAGAAAAGGTTGAGTTTTGCATAGAATTCAAGCTTACCTTGACAGCTACCTGCATGGGACTGGGTTCTCCTGGTATTCCCACAGCCAGACCCTCATAGACCTCTCCAAATGCACCATGACCCAAACCCCTACACACACACCATTTGCATTACAGCTTCTCTATATTGCTGGATTCTACCAGATTTGAAGCAGCACATAAACAGTATTTGAAAACTCAAATAAATGTTAGCTAAACCTCAACTATGTTCCTATAACAATCAAACCTTAGGAGCTCACTTGTTAAAATTCAGTGCTACTGACTGGAATCTCAGAGACTACCAAAGAACCCCTATGTAAGGATTTTAATCTTCAATTGTTAAAGACAGGCCTTGCCGTTTCTTTTCTCGCACTTCCTTGCATCTATCTTTCCCTGCACCTATGAATGAACTGATTCTCTTGTAGTTACTAGAAGCTGCAGGCTATAGCTCTAGCTATGTTGTGATGGCCCACCTCAACTTCCTTGCAAAGAGGTTAATGCAAAGAAAGCATGTTGTCAGATGGTACACAAGTTAAATGTTTGCTAACCTTGTGAGTGAAATGTTACGGCGCGGAACTTCCTTCAGGTCATTAACAGAGGCCGTCTTTCCAGCAAAGCAGTAGTTGGGGTTGTAATCAGTCATGATGGTGGAGGCTCTCAGCTTACTCAGCTTGCAGTCTGGACTCTGGAGCTCCAGCTGAATGGACTGCAGCTCGGTGTGCTTGCGCCTGTACACTGTACACGCAAACATTCCGAAGATAGCAAGTGAGTGATGGCCAATTGTTGGCATGGAAAGGTGCAGAAAAATCATTCAAATTTAGCTGGCAGACCACAGTCCCAAGCCACGCTTGTTGGGACAAGTGTAATCTAATCAGAAGGTTGTTTTCTACATGGGTAGCATTTTTGGGCAGCACTTGCACACTCCAGAAATAAGGACTATCCCAAGTGGAAAAAGGGGGCGTGCAGTGGGGTTCCTTATTTTGACCTAATTTGAAGAAATCAAATACCCTACCCTAATACCCTTCTCTGGGTAGGCAATCCCACAATTTTGGTTACCAGACCAGAGTTCTTTGTCTATAATGTCTGAGCCCTAATCTGGTTGTGGTTTTACAGTACTAAAAGTGATATTGCCCCACAGCTCCTGGGTTTGGGGTTCAATCCGGACCTTGGGTTACTGTCATGGTGCCAGGTTTTGCATGTTCTCTTCGTGTCCTCCAGGTTCTCAAGTTTCCTCCCATCTCCCCACATCATTCAGGTAGGTGGACTGGCTAGGTTAAACAGCCCATAGGTGACAATGTGTGTCACCTAAAAGAATAAAGGTAATACTGCTGCTCAGTAAGGTTATGCATATGCATCAGAACTTACAGTTGAACCATTTTGAGCCAATAACTAAAATGGCATGCAACAATTAGATATGGTTGGTTATAAGTGGACCATGTGGCTGCTCGATGGCTTAGTGGTTATGGATCTGAGCTGATAATTGGAAATCTCAGGTCTGCCAGACAACCTCTGCTGGACACTTGAGAAAAGCCACTTAAATGAATTACAGGGGAAGACAGACACATTAGCATAACTTATGTACAAAACTATACAGTCTTGTAAACACCTTGACACAAACCTGTAAACAAAAAGACACAAGCATGTGTGTGTGCACACCTTCACACTCATCCACATACTGGAAGTTTGGTGGCCCTGACCCTCAGCTGTAAACACATTAGCACTAGCTGCGAAAGTGATTTATTAACAGTTTGGTAATGGACGAGGCTTGTCAAAGGATGGCTAACTGGCCATCCAACATTGCTCTGTTTAATTCCTCAATGGCTGATTGCTACACTTCGCCATATGAACAGCACTGGCGGATGTGATTTGTGGCGTGATGGCTCAATGTGTGTGAAGGTGTGATAAGGCCGTGCTGAAACACACGTCAGACACTTGTCTACACACATACACATGCCAATATGATGCAGTGTGAGAGATGGCCGTTAGTGTAGATCCACCTGACACCCAGCTGCACTCATTAAAAACAAGGGCTTGTGCAGAGATGTCATGTGCAATCATTTTTATTTTTTGGGCTTGTTAGTGATTTTGTGTGCACATCCGAGTGTGCTATTTATCCCCTTCCTTTTTGGACATTTATGTATCCTCCTACTTCGGAACTGAAATGCTTGCACTGGCAGTTTTTTTGTTTGCTTAGGTGTGGCCAAGTGCTGCACATATTTGTACCCAGTGAAGATGAAAAAGAAGATGATCTTTCTGAAGTCCCTGGATATCCATTTGGCATTTCAAGTGCACCCTAAGATTGCAGATTCCCCTTGACTTCTGCTATAAAAAGCTTTAAAACTTCTATTATGTATCACAAAAAATCTGAGTATGCATTCTACATTAAAGTGACATTTAGGAAACATGTGAAACCCATTTTTACATTCACTATTTTTGTAGCAGTGTAACTCTAATGAGGAAAATTCTTGCTGCAATGAGCTCTTCCTGCTGATTATTCGTTTACCAGACAATTGCACGTATGATTCACCTTCCTGCTACAATGAATAATCTCACCTGGATTCTTTAGAGAGTTGCAGTTCCCTAAAAACTGCTCTAACATTGTATATATCTTGAACTTTTTTTCAGAATATTTGTCTTTTTTTAAGTATAATATACATAATCCTTTTATCCAGTGTTTACTCAGAAGAAGATGGCTTCTTCATTCGTTCTCAGGAAGTCTGGTGACCCAGATTTCTGTAACCTGTTTTGTTAATATATGACAGAACTATAGTGAATTGAATTATATAGCAACTTACTGATCATGACTCCAGACACCGCCAGCAACAGAGCTGCAATAAGTGCTGAGGTTCCTACAGACAGCCCCAATGCCAGGTGAGAGAGAGAAGGCTGAAGGAGCACCGATGTATCTGGAACAACACCCACACCCACACACACATACATATATCTATGGTCTATGTCCAACTTTAGCCACTTTAGCCTCTGCTGCACCATTGTGCTGCCCAACTGTTCAAAAGCTATCTATATTTTCTGAATATTTACAAATTCAAATGGCCAAAAAGGACATTGGAATGTTTAAAATGCAATTTTTTTGCAATGGTTTCCAAACGTTTTTATAAAATTTGGGCAACTCTTTTCGCTCGATGTGGGAATGGTGTCATGATGAATGTAACATTTATAGCATATTTTCATGTGATTTCAAAACATCTGTCAAATTTCTAATCAAATCTATAATGCTAAGAAAATATTTGCGCTAGAATTATATTGTGTACAAGTAGATATTTACAGTAGTTGCTCTTTTTCTGTGTCTGAATCTCAAATCATGTTCTCTTAGACATTTTGTGCTCTATGTAGGAATCCTTTTCATTTTCATTTTTGGATTACTTCAAATTACTTTAGGTATTATTTCTTATTTAAATTAAAGTTCTTAAAGTTCTTTAGTTCTTTCATAGTAAAAACGTTGTGTTACCTTCCCCATTTATCATGTAAGGTCCCATTGTATTTTTCAGTCTCTTAATCTTACTATTTTATTGATTCCTGTATGTTTAGTGATTTATCTATTTCCTATTTTACTCATGAAACATTTCCAATTTTCCTCATCATATGTGGTACATTATTACTAGACGGTCGTGTCTCATTTACCAGGCTGTATCTGATGCATCACTGACTAATCACTTCCTTTTTTTCTATAGTCTAGGAATAGTATTACATTATTAAAGCCAGTAGATGTCAGTGAGACTATAGCTCGGTAGGTCAATTTACTATCTGAGAGACTCTCCATTGTCAAGAATAATAAAGCTCAAAATAATGCAGGTGGATGTCTGTATCTATATGAAGTACAGCTTTATTAATGCTGTGGGATTACCAGCAATGAGCTGTGCTCATGCAATATCAGCCAAATATAATAGGTACAGACCCTGATGAATGTGTATATATTTGGTATTACAGGATATTATTAATTACTGCTTTATTAATCCCACATCATTAATAAAACACTGTATTAAACCACATTCATCAAGACTGTGTGCAAGCTCTTGGGCCAAAACTGATGAGGCTTTCTGCTTATGACACAGAGTTGTTATCAGTCTGTATCTGTGAAGTCTGGTGTTGCTGTGGAATTAATAAGTAGTCATTATGTAGTCATTAGTTATGTACTATAAGAGATGTACAGCCACTGCTCTGGTTTGTTCTTATAAAATGTAATAATGAAATGCATTTGAACGCTAAGCATTTGAAGCAAATAAACTTAGGACTGCAATTTAAAAGGAATCAGACGCACTCTCTCCTTAATGTAACTAAATAAAAAAATAAGAACGATGAAGCTTGTTACATCCAATTTTATCATAAAATCAAAGACACAGAGAAACAAAAAGACCACTTGGGCGATTATTTATTTATTTATTTATTATTATTTGTTTTTTACCTGTAGAATTGACACAGGAGACACCATCTGCAGCGAGGACAAGATCATTGTCGCAGTAACACTCTGTTCCCTCCAGGCACTCTCCTGACTCGCAGTGACTGCAGTTCTGCACTGGGTTGATGATCACCTCACCATCGCCCTCCATGCCTGACATCAGCACAACATATGGCCAGAATGTTAGACACCAAAATGATGTAAGATGCCTCCTATGCCTGGAGACACCACACTGAATGTGTTACCTTTAAGCGCATCCATGAATATCTCTCCATCTGGGCTGATAAAGGAGGATCCATCCTCTCCATCCTGCTCAGGGTCATTTTCTACGGAAGCGCTGCCACCTACAAACCACAGAGGAGCAAAACAGCTCTGATGCAATGTGATGTAATAGGTTCAAAGTGACAGAGCAAGACATAGTGCACTGCAAAGCAGAGCAGGTCTGTATGACGTGACGTAAAGCCTCCGTGAAATGATGTCTAACCTCTATAGCCACCTCCTCCACCCCCACTGGTGCAAGCTCCTCCACCTCCTCCAAAGCCGCCGTGAGCCTTCCAGCCTATTGTATCGCACGGATCTCCTCCCTGTCCTCCCAAATTGAGGGGTTTCCCACCCTGAGACACAGGAGCGCTATCATTCCAACCTCCACCTCCACCTGAAGAACAAAGAGGGGAACGGGTTTTAGAAAGAAGGGCGCCTGAAACGTATTTATTTCTCTGATCACTTGATGAACAGCTTGTTGTCTGCCTGAGAATTTGCAACGAGCAGGTCTACTCTTCCACACATCGTCAACTTCTTGAATGGTCCTATTACTTTTTTCAGACCTTATGCTTTTTCCCGCTTCAGAATTAGCTTTTCCGTTTGCCAATCTCAGAGAAGATGACACAGTGGAAATGTGAGTGAGTATTATGGTTCCTGCATTTCAGTGAATGTCTGGAAGCACAGCACATACTGATGATTCTGACTGTGTCGACTCCCGCCTTACTTCAGCTTCCAAACACAGACCAGCTTTTTTTTTTTTTTTTTTTTAACCAAGAAAATACAACAAAAGTATTCCACAAGGCAAGCCTGCCCTGTTTTATTTCCAACTTCCTGTCAACTTTAGAGTAGCACATGGAGAGTCGTAAACAAGACCACAGACAGCAGGAGAGATCTAAGGCTCACCAAACAGCTCGAAATATAGATATGAAGTCAACAGTAATTGTGCTCATTGATTTTGTTGATTTTGTTTTAATTTGATTTTGTTTGAGTTTGTTTTAACTTAGATGTTTTATTGGTAATGCATCAAGATTATGTCCAGATTGTGATTAATCATGACAATAAAGGTGTAAATGCAAGGCTTGTGCAATCAGACGTTACATTATATCATAATTTGGATGTTTTATCAAATGTGGTGTTTTTAACTAATACTAAAAATGGCATGAACTTGAATGAATGAATGAATGAATGAATGAATGAATGAATGACTATTTATAGTCTTTTGTGGCTTGCTAACAGTTAACAATGTCCTTAAGAACTCATTGCTAAATATTTCTTAGTAGTAACTAATAAACTCATTAACTAAATACCTGTGCTAACTAATATAATAAAACAAAGTATATTCAGAAACTTTTCCCAGATGTTCTTAGAGGTTAATTAACTATCAAGATTGTAAATTGTTATTAAATT
>CM074954.1:6056471-6071398 GCA_037577455.1 Pangasius macronema | reverse complement strand
TCACACAGAACTCCTGACATCTTTCTCCACCCATTCCAACCTGCCTGCACTCGCTTCTTCACCTCTTTCCCTCACTCTCCATTACTGTAATCTTACTGTTTGTTATTTCCATCACTGTTAAAAAAAAAACAAAAAACAAAACAGACCCTCTGCCTATTCTTCACAAACAACTTGGACTCCTGAGAACCACTGACTGAGTATATAAAAATGCAAAGAACGTTCATTCATGGTGAAGTCTTGCCAGTGTAAGTTCTGAGCCTTGGTGTTCCCCTGATTGTTTATGCTGTGCTTGCTTTGCCCATTTTAATGCTTTGTTCTTTGGATAATGCTCTGGCTTGTTTGCACTGTGATATCGCTTGTTCAGGCTACTTCCTGTTTACCGACTTCGATTTGGATTTCATTTTGCATGTCTGGATGGTGTATTAAAGTGCCTCTGTGCATGGATCCTCTCTCTCTGAGTCTCATATGTTACAATAGCGCACTGAAGAAATGTTTTTAAATGAGCTCATGCAAATCCAAATTGCCAAGATTACAGTCTAACTACCACGGGTGAAAATATTGCAGATGGCTTAGCATTCATTTAAGTAACAGCCTACCCTGACTGTTCTCCCAACAGGAAAAAGCAAATATTACATTTACAGAACATAGGCATTTCTTGAATTTCAGAATTTCCAGGCACAAGTAGCAAAAGTAGTGTCATTCCTGATTCCAGTGACCTATCAAACTAGTAAGCACTTTTAGTTGGGCAGGCTGCCATAAACACATTGTGCCACAGGGGACTGTATCTGATTGAGCCGCCTTCCTCTAATGGGTCTTAACGAATTGCAGATTAGCATCGCATTCAAATTTATTAAGGTTGCGATTGCTTGGGAGCCATGTCACAAACATCACCTGGGTCCTTGCCAAAAGTACTGATTAATGCAGTTACTTGGATGAGAGTAAATCCTTGCCCAAAGTCTATAAATCAGAACAAAACGAAAGATCTGACTTGCAGAGATATAAAAAAATAATATGCGGCTTGGTGCTTCCATTCACCTAACCAGGAACTAAATGGATCTGAGGGACACCTTCAATATATACAGAGATAAATCTGTCTAGCATATGACAGAGAATGACTTTCACTCATTTTTTTTTCCAGACCTTAGGTGACCATTTAAAAGAAAAATGTAAGAAAATCTCTATTGCACATCTGGAGTTTTGTATGCAGGTAGAGGGAGATATTCAGAGCTCTCTCTGGTCTGTGAGGTGAAATGTAATAAAGCAGTTTAGCCAAAAAAAACACTGACCATCCTTCCCCTTTCCTCTCGTTCCTTCCGTTGAAACTATAGCACACCACTCACATTAATTGCTTCCCAGATGCAATGCAGAGTACGCAGAATGAATGAATATTTCCAGCAAGTCAGAAATGCCAGTAATTGGCATGAATTTTCCAAGTATGCAGCCTGAGCTATCTTCCTGGTGCAGCCTATGATGCATTTTAGCTATCTAGCCTTGAAAAATAAAATTTGGAAAACAGTGTTGAAGAAACAGCAGCAAAGTTCATGGCTATATGAAAAATGTACAATGCGTACATTGTACACTATGTGTACAAGCTAATACAGCTTGCTAGTTTGCTAGCTTTTTATTTATCATTATGCCTATGTCAGTAAATACACTCCTTTTTTCTTATTATTTAACTGACTGCCACAGAGTATACTAGATAAAGGAGATTATTATGCTAGGTAGCTACTTAAATCATTTCTGTTGTTTACTTTGAACCCCTTTATTCCCAGAATAAAAGGTAAAACTTGTACTTCTGTTGTTTTCTAAGACTGAAACGCTAAAAAATTAACGTGTTGGGTTAGAGTAACTGACTAAATGAGGCAGTCTGTTGTAATTCTACACAGTCACATGACTCTGTGTACACCAGATGATAAGTTCTTACATTTCCTAATTTCTGGGTCATAAAAATGCAAACAGAATCTTAAAATGAAGAAACAGATTCATCAGAGGACAGAATTGCTGATTACAGTTTTCTAAGGTTGTAACATATTGCAACTATTTCATAATTCAGTAAATAATCCTGGTTGGTTATGAAACTTTTATTAATAGTCTTTAAATCTCTTAATGGTTTGGCATCATGATTTAAGATCTAGTGCTAGCCTTCTCCGTATTCCACATATGAAACTTACAAGTCTGTTGAAGCAGCCTTTTGTTTTTATGCTCCAAAGATCTGAAACATATTACCGTTAAACATTCCTCAAACTAAATAAACAGCTAAAATCTTTTTTTTTTCACTTTAGCTTTTAATTTGGTATTATTGTTTGCCTTGATTTGAAGTTACATTTATTTTTTTTATATTATTTAACCCTTTACTGCATGGCGTTGCCATATGGAAACTTTTAATTTATCTCCATTTTTATTGTATAGACAATAATAAAAAATGACTTTTTTTCTATGTAACTGGAAAAAGGGGGCTTGTTATAATAGTAAGTCATGNATTATGATACTTTCCACCACTGCACATTGTTGCCATATGGCAACAATTTACACACTACCCCCCTAAAAAATTTTTTACTTTTTTTTTAAATATATTTTTATTTTTTGAAAAAATTAAAGTAATAAAAATCCATAAAAATATTTTTTATGTAAATATAATAATTCATGCAGTAGAGGGTTAATTATTATTATTATTATTATTATTATTATTATACAATTTAGAGCACAATGAAAAAAATCAAAAAAATCTGTCAAAAAATCAACCGTCTATAGGTATCATTTAGAGTCTCAACTGATGCTTAATTAGCCCATGTCTCAGCAATCCAAATATCAAACATACGCATTAATAGTATATGTTTAAACCCCCATTAATATTATTTTTACTGTTTAAAGGAAAGTGTTTGTCCTTGAAGGTGGTGGTCTAGACCAAGTTGTGAGTAATTTTAATAATCTGATTTGGCTGCCCAGTCCACAAGACAAGTCTGAATACAAAACTTTCCTAGTTTAATTACTGAAGTAACATTTGAACTTAAGTTGCTAACACTGAGTCCATAGTGAAGAGGATGAGACTCACTGTCTGTAGGCACAGGGAGAAGGGCCAGCGCTCCTGCGCCTTCGTCTACCGGTGTCGTGGGTGTCATGTGATTAATCGGTCTGAACTGCGCTGGTGTAACACTTGTAGGAACCACTGGTGGGAATTCTCCATTAGCTAAAAAGAAAATGAAGATATTAGATTATTACATGGTTGCTTTTACATATAAGTCCTAGCTAATATATGAAACTTTATAAAAAAAATATACTGTGTGTTTTTCAAGTATGTGAAGCTTGTGGGGTAAACACAGCCACATACTGAATTCATTCATTCATCCTTAGTAACTGCCTGGTCAGGGTCACTGTGGTTTAAATTGTACCACTAGAGTGTTTTTTTTTTAGAAGACAGAACCAACTAAATTCGCAGGCAGGTACAAACACAAATAACTGCACAAGCTTTGAATCATGAATCAAATAACAATGATTCAAGGTATGTAACCTTGTTATAAAACATCTACTAAGACCGATATTGCCTAACACTCTCTGATGAACACTTTATCTTTTTTTTAAGTAAATATATGAATTTGTTAGGTCTGTCATCATATGACTTGCTAGGTATCTGTTATAACTTCTATCACTGTGTGAAAAATCAAAAGCTACAAAATATAGAAGAGAACAGAGCACAGGTGGTTGCTTCTTAATTTAGCCTCTGGTGAAAAAGTGAGGACACAATTGCATGTTTCTTAATTACAATGACAAGCCACACGAGCTCCAGCAATTGTTCCATTTGCCAGTTTTCTCAGAAGACAGATCACCCCTTCACCCCAAATATAGTCCAACTAACAGTACTGGGACTGTGTGGAAAATTTCAATGTTAAGTTAGAAAAAAAAAAAAAACACTCACATGAAAGCAACTCCCACACCACTTCTGCCTGGGCTGGCATCATTCATCATATTCATCATCTGGCTGTGCTTCCTACTGCTCACAGCTTTTCATGGTGCACACTACCACCAAAGCTATTATCAGTGCTCCCATTTGAGACATCAGCGGTGGAGCATTTGATTGGTTAAAAGCCTGGCCCAGACTTTTGCTGGCCTAATTCTTAAAACAGGCCAGCAACATTTCTCATCAGGCAAATGAACTTACGCATGCATTCATTTAGCGATGTTGTTGGCAGAATTTCCTGTCTCAATTAGTGGCAATTATTATGTTTTACAAAGTCTTGAATCTGATTGGTCGGAAGGTGTGGATTAATTTTTAGAACAGCTGCTCTGACGGAAGCTCCAGGTATAATTCAAATCTTAATCTATATTTCAAAACAATTATATTTTCTAGAGTAACAGCTCTCACAGGAACTTCAATGGCAGACGCTGCAAATAAGCTAAGGCTAATAATAAACAAATGAAAAAAGTGTTATCCAAAAAACGATTGTCATGGATGGTTTGGTGACGGATGCAGAGTGCAGAGTCTTTTATTAACTGTGAAACACACAGAACACACAGAACATGAACTAACATAAAAACAAACTAGACAAGAATGGAATCAACGTGAACTTGGGCATAACGATAAGCTAATAAGCAACAACGCTATTTACGCTATAGATGCTAGACAAAGAGTGCTACACAAACATGACTTAAATACTAGTGCTCATTGTGCGTAAATGTGGTTCAGGCGTTTGTGTTCATGTGACTTGGTGCGTGATGTGAACATCAGCTAACCTGACATTATGGTATAGATTTCTGTTCTGTTTCCATTAAATGTTCTGGAGTCTGTAGCGAGCCATGTAAAATAAAATCCCTTTATTTGCCTGGATTTTGTAAAAAAAAAATTTTTTTGCCCCATTTTCCTCCCAATTTGGTAATTTGCCAGGGAACTACCCTCTTCTGCATATATGAGCTCACAGATGCACATCATTGGTTAGTGTTGCTTTGATTGACAGGAGAGAGTAACACCATCCCTCCCTCCCAGAGAGTGCTCTCTTAGGCCACGGACATCTGTGGTATTTTCAGGATTTGAACTTGTGATCTCCTGTTTGGGGGCAGTCGTGGCCTAATGGTTCGAGAGTCGGACTTGTAACCCGAAGGTGAACCTGAAGGTCGTGGGTTTGAGTCTNCCAGCGCTCTCTGCCACCCTCAATACCACGACTGAGGTGAGACCCTTGAGCAAGGCACCGATCCCTCAACTGCTCCCTGGGCACTGCAGCTAAAATGGCTGCCCACTGCTCCGGGTGTGTGTTCACGGTGTGTGTGTGTGTGCACTTGGATGGGCAGAGCACAAATTCCTAGTATGGGTCACCACACTTGGCCACAAAGTCACTTCACTTTACTTCACTGATGATTATCTGAACACTTTTTCTGTTAAATAATAAAAAACTCTTAATCCCTTCAACTCCTTGGCACCATTGGTTGGTCTAGACGATTATTTACTCTAGAAACTACATATATTTCCTATTAGTTTTATTGTTGTCGCTGAAAAATGTACTATAAGTAAACAATAAGCTTAGAACATAAGGGGTTAATCCTAATTTGTAATATTTTATTAAGACATATAACAAGGCATCCCTTTGTAGTTATTGAGATGGTGCAATTTTAGCCTCAATAATTAGTGTGGACTAATGACCTGAGTTTCTGAGTTATCTGCCCATTGAGACACAAAAGAGCTACAAGAGCCATTTGGAAAGCTTTTAGAATTCTTTCAATGGATTCAACAGATTCTAGCTAATGGTGAGGTCAGAAAGAGTACAAGAGTGTTTTCAGCATTCGTGTTTTAATCTAAGAATGAATTTAAAATTACATTAAATCCTTTCACATAAAGCCATGGGATTGTGCAATAAAATCCACATTCATTAACTGACTGCAATTAAAAAACAAAAAAACAAAAAACAAGGTGACAAATTTGCATAGAACTACAGCTAAAACATCTGATTTTATTTCCGTTAACACTATTATTCCAGACCAGGTTCATTATGCAAACAGCAATAATGCATGCGTACACTATTATCCATTACCAAAGCTCTGTTAAATTCTCGATTCTGATTGGTCAGAAGGTATTGATTAATTTTCTACAGCACATTTCTACATTTTAACAGCACACGTCTGACAATAATTCAGGCTGCAAGGTTTATATTAACATGCTCATTCTAGTGTGTCTAGTGGACACACACATAAAAGTTTGTTATTTATTCATGATCTTTGTGTTAACAGTTGTAACTTTTTAATCTGACTTTAGCTGAAAGTCACATCGCTTGCTAGGTATTCCTATGCATGTTGTTATGTTGCTCCATCTGTATATTGGGCTGTTTTTCAAGTTGAGCTATGCGCATAGAGGTAGTGAGAAGTTAACTCTGAAATTTTGTACATCAGTATTCAGACTTCAGACATAATTACAGACTCGTGTGCTATTCAGAAGTTATGCAAGAGTTATGCATGTAGAGTGCTGAAAACAGAGGCATGTCTCTATTATGTGCGATTCTGAGCTTGGATTTAAATAGATTCCTCCACTGAAGAGCAGTATTCCAAAAGTCCAGTGCTGTTTGACAGGTTTTTTATGATTTAACCACAATATAACACTCTTAAAATTAATGTTTTGGGCTGTAAATACACTAAAAAATATAGAATGTCATTTAAGGACTGTAATATTTTATTGTATTTATTGTATTTATTTATCTTTTTTTTTCATTTTTAAATGTCCCTTGTGTTATATTGAATTACATTTAACAGAAAACAAAGGAAATCTGGCATGAACTACACACTGGTCATTTGCACTGAATTAGTAGCATGGAAAATCAACTTGAGTTCATAACTTGAGTACGTAACCTGTCTCTGAATACCTGTAACTTTTCCTGCAAAAATAATGACCTAACTTTTGGACTTTTGAACTTTTGGTCACGGACTCTGAATTCGACTCTCTCCAGCAAGATAACATACTGTGCATTTTGGTCTAATTCCAGTCTCTCCAGCCAAAAAACAAAACATCAGGAATGCCCACTGCATCATATTAATGCATGCTGTTAGATAGCTAGAGACCGAGCTCTGCTTCTGGTCATTCATTAATGAGGTGTTTATCTATGGCTGTGCATTGCTGCTAAAAAAAAGGTTTAGATATCACCAAAACTGCTGAAGAGTCATGCTTCAGCCCTCAGAGACAAAGTGGATTTTGGCCTTCTCTGATTCCTTTTTGTTAGCTTTGCTATCATTTGCGGTTGGCACTTGTGCCCTCCATCCTCCATTTATTATTGATATGGCTCTCATATGTGAGCAAACTAATAAAAAATGGTATAAAAGAAAGCCTGCTGCTATGTGAAAAGGTGAGGAAAAAATAAAAGCAAACACCCACACAGTGAATCTGAAGCCATCTGTTTGAGCTGGAGAACAATGCAGACGAGAGAGATGGATTTCAGAGGACGCACACATATACACTTTCACATACACAGTGAACTAATAGGCATGTGGCACAGCACTAAATTATGGCATGCTTATAATGTGCAGCATGACTTGGCCTGTTTTGTTAATAACAAACACTTTCAGAAATGATGCTCTGAAGGTGCTTTCGCTGATTGACGAGGGGTAAAATATGGCACATCAGACTATTTCACTTGTGGCATAATACATAGATAGTTGAAATTAAAAGGAGCCATCTGCAGGCCCCGGCGATGGCATCCCAGTGCCGCCATGTCAGATCAATGCAAGCTGGCAAATACCCTCAAATCCAAATTGCAAGGGAAATATTTCACAGGGAGTGTCATCCATTTCCCTCAATGATCTGTTCTCACCCATCAGTGATGAGGAATTATGACTGCAATGCTGCCTCTCTTGGAAGTTTCTTCCTAAGATTGATATCAAGTCTGATGATATGCTGAATTCATCAAACTAAAGTGGCAGTTTGATGTTTCTGTATTATAGCTTGCAGCATGGAATGCTTGAATTTAAAACCTTTAAATGAGCCCAAACGCACTTCAGCTGCATTGTTGATATAAAAATTTAGATTGAAAATATAACACTTGTTATCCAACTGGATGTAAAGCCAAATGCATACATATTATGCTGCACAATCTTGTTGTCATGCATATAGCTGACATATCCATAACACATAAGAACATAAACAGACAATAAGAGACTGTGTAAAAATAATAAAGTGTGTTATTATCTTATAACAACTTCCCATTCCTCTTCCGTATTATTTATTCATTTGCAAGCTGTTATCTTCTGAAAATCAGATCGGGAAGGAAATCTGGCTTATGGCTCGTACCACAAAGCTCACTTGAATTGCACATGCAAATGGGCTTAGTCTTTTAATGCAATACTTTTGTGTTAATGAGAAGCACTTCTTTTTCGTCTCTCAGCTGCACCGCATTCAGACAGAGGCTCCTCTGAATGATTCCAAAAAGTCCTGTTCGGCGTGATTATTATTCTGTTCACAGCTGCAAATGGGAACTCGATGTTCACAAGTCAGTGTCAGCGTGCTCGCCGAGCCAGTCTAATAGCATTATTGTGCTTGTAGCATTTGCGTTATTGCTAAATTAGACTGTATGATGCACAATGCATTTAAAATAAATGGGTTTCGTCTTAGCAGCACGTAGATATATACTGACGATCAATGCGCAACTGTGAATTTAGCTGGCGTCTGAGTGGCAGGTCAGTAATATCACTTCTGCCCTGAGCAGCAAATCACTTTACAAGACAGCCTTAATTAAGCTTTTTAATTTATTTTCTGATCTGACGCAGATTTCACATGACTTAAACTGTCTACTGTAAAGGCATGTTTCAGACTGTAAATGCTTAAATGTGCACCACTTTCTGCAATGTCATAAGACACCGCTGTATGTGCCAGACATAAAAACATTACTGGGTTATGATTATAGGAAAGCTATAATTATAGAAAATTGTTGTTCAGTGACTTGCATCTGTGTAAAGTGATGTGTCTTGTTTGCTGGCCACTTACAGTCCACCTGCAATCTGGATTTGATTTAACAATCACTATGATTTTACACACATATATATATATATATATTTGGTGTAAAATTCTAATATACTCAGTGGCATGTAAATAATATTACTATAATCAAATTTTTTTTTTCAGAAAATAAGTCAGTAAGTCAGTAAGTAAGTAAGTAAGTAAGTAAATAAATAAATAAATAAATAAATAAATAAATAAATAAATCTTGCTTTAAATGTGTTTATAAATGTGTATAAATGTGAAAATTCCAGATCCAATCTGAATAAAATAAAATAAAATAAAATAAACACATTGACTATTATAAACACTCCATAAAGCTACTCTACCTACTATAACAATTAATTCAGTAATAAACAATCTAAGTTTAAACAAACAATCAAACAGAAAAAACAAACAAAGTAAAAAGTAATCAACCATCGAACCAACCAACTAAATATTCCCAACTCAAATATAAAAATGAACCCAAAATTGTGTTTCCCAAAATTGCCCTCAGGATACAGTTATGAGAAGAAAGAGTTGACTCACTTTCAAGGAAACAGTTCATCGTAAGAGTGAAGTTATCCACAGCGAACGCCACTTCAGAGCCAGAAGAAACCTCTGCTGTGAACTGGAGGTAGAACCTACACAGAATACAAGAACCAGAGAGTTCATCCACTTCCTTATTTCTTTCTACATTAAACACTTTCTATTATGGAATCACATAATAGACCATCAGCCAATATCAAACAACGGATATCCAATAGCTAAATATCAGACTCCTATAAACCAGTGCTGCTCCGATTGCAAGGGCTTAATAAAAAAAACGTTTTGAGCCAACAGTGTACCACTATGTTCAGAGCCTAACTGTTATTATTTGATTGCATGCACGATTTAAGAACACTTGAGAGGCAGCAAGCTCTCAGACAGATTCTGATCTGGCCTTTCTTCAAAAAGATTAGACATAAGAGGTTTAGCAGGGCTGAAAATGCTTAAAAATTATTATTTTGTCTGCAGCATCTGTGGTTATAAATCAGAATTTTATACAACCTTGAAAATTCCCATTGCTCTAATTTGAGCATGAAATTAATATCTAACCTGGCTGGAAGCTCATCTGGGGGGGCTTCTGTGTCATATGTTAAAGGGCAACATCACCCTGTGAAGCTTCATTGTAGAATATTAAAAAGGATGATAGAGAATTCACGGGAAAAAAAAGCAAAAGTGGAAAGAAGAAAAATGAGGCCAAAGTACAAGAAAAAGGCCAAAACTGAAATCTTAATCATTCTCTGAGGACAGGCATTAGCAAAGCACGAACATTCGAAGGAACCCAATCAAGCACACAGAGATGAATTGGTCCACTGTTTTTCTCTCTGCTCTACTGTCTCGCAAGTCAAGTGCAATTGCTAATTGGAGTGAAAGTGTGGTTGAATGTGAATAGTCTGTACATTGATTTCTTTTCTTAACTCTCCCTCTTTTCTGAAGGAGCAAATGATATGGTGGAGAGAGACCAAAGAACAGGCCTGATCTCAGTGGGATTCATTAAGATTTTAGGGTGAATATGGGGTTTAGCACAAAACTGAGTTTTTTTNGCACAAAACTGCAAATTACACAACTATGCATTCTGAAAAGCTGGTACGCAGCAAACTATTGAGGCATTTATGCAGCAGAGTTTTCTTATTGCACCTGTTTTAGTTCAGAGACAGAAAGGACCCTCATTTGTTATATATGAGATAATTGGACTAACGTTCAGATAAAGTCAGAATACACACTACATAGTAGGCATGTATCGCAGTGACACTATATGTATCTGTATTTGATTAGTGCTCCAAAAGTCTGTAGCTGTTTACGGATATAAACCTGAAGTGGCCTGAACAAGAAGGTTTTTTTTTATTTTAAATTAAATAACTATCCTACCACTACACCCCCAGGGAACAGTAGAAAAGACTAGAAAACAAACCAGAACTGTCAGCATGGTGTGTGAATTCTGCCTTCGACAGTTCCTCAACCTCAGCTAAATCACTCAAGTTCATGATCTCAACTGTCAATGTGTGAAGGACTGTTTTTTTTTCTCACTTGCACACTATTCTTATTCTTATTATTGCACGCAAAATTTTCTAACAAATTTAATTGGTTCTATTTGATTTGTATCCATATAATACACATCATTTGTTCTGTTTGAACAATGTATGTATTTGTATCGGTTACTACCTAGATACTTACGAGTCGACTAATCCAAACAGTGGGAAAGTGACCAGTTGCCATCCTTTGTCCATTTTGGTCTCACTGCTGGAGTTCCATAAACGTCTTTGGCCCTCGGGTCCCGTGCTGTTTTCGATGATCCAGAGAGAAAGAAGACCAGTTGGGCTTCCACATACCTGGAACCGTACCTGCAGATCACATCACACACAGTGCTGCATCTGTGATATAAGGTTTCTCACAGGTACACAGTGAAAACCTTGTGATGCACCAACCATGCATCCCAACAACATGCTAGCCTTGCAGTCTGTTTACTCCTCACAACCCTAGCCTATTTTTGAGCTTTTTTTTCACTTCTAGGCTTTGCTAGGCTTCTAGTATTGAATCGCTATGCCACATCTTATATATATAATGTAGAAGTCATAAAATAAAAACCCCTAACAAAGTTTGTACTAAAAATGGTGTGTGTGTGAATGATATATACACACCCTATTTTTTTTTAGGATATTATATTTTTTTAGTCCAAACTTTGTTAGATTTTGTTTTATTTTATGACTTCTATATTATCAAGTCAGTACAAAAACATTTCAGATTTCCAAACATTAGTTTTCCAACACAGAAAAAATGTGTATGTCAGTAAAGAAAGCAGCATAGTATGTAAGTGACCACTTTTCAGAGAAAAACAAAACAAAAAAAACAATGAAGGCTGTTGAGTTTTGCTGCAAAAATAAGAAGCACGTATGACAGGACTGTGGCTGGTTCTGCAAGACGCTCAGTAAGACTTACTAGCTAATTTCTAACAGCTAAATCTGACAATCGAACATTCTGTATTTTCTGTATTGACATATCAAATAATTGTAATAAATGATGCATGAGTAGCATCGTTGAGGTGATTTTTTCCCTCTGCTTCTTGTGGTTAGGTAGAGAGAAAGAGCAGACATTTTCTTTTGTTTCCCCAGCAGAAAAATGATACATTTGGTTACTGATTGCAATGTTTTTAATATTATAATAATAATAATTATTATTATTAACGATCAGTTATTTCCCATTCATACAAGCCTAATGTTTAAAGTAGGTTTATTACAAATTGTAGAAATGTGCCTCAGTACAATCCTTTCCTAACTAGTGATTTCACCCAGCAAGGTGATGAAGTATGATATCAAGTCCACATTCTCCGTTACTCTCCTCCAACAGCATTTGAGGTGGTTCAGTGTGGAGGGCGACACAGCCAGCTGTTAGAGCAAGTGAAGTTGTTCTCAGCTCTGGTGCTCAGACAGGGAGTCCGAGACAAGGAGAGCGAGACAGAAGTTCTCAACTAGAGTTCTTACTCATCTCTGGGACTGGAGCCAAGCTGCTGTCATACCCTGCTGTGCATGTACAGTGCTCCCAGTTCCCAGTATGTACAACAAAGAGCCCTTGCCTCCCATCTATCTGGAGCTGTCAATCATAAACTCCGGCCAGATGAGTCCTCCACCTCCATCTGTGTCTATTTCTACTTGATCCCATTTACTTCTTGACTTTCTTTCTCTTTTGACTTTTTTTTTTTTGCCTTTGCATTTCTTGCTTCCATTTTGGACTTACACTTGCCTCTACGTCTGTCTCTCTCACTTTTTTCTTTCTGTCTGTCTCTGCTACTCTTTTGCCTCATTAAGTCTTTTGTACTGAACGACTTGAGTATTTAGCATTCAGAATAGTATATAAAATTCTGCCAGTCAAAGCTCTTGAAGAAGGCAAGGGATGGAGATTGGCTTTACTAGTTCTTTGTGTGTTTGTACTATCCACCAAATTGCATGATGGGTAAACTTTACAAATGAATTATCACATGTGGATGATCTGCTGAGGTATAGTGCATTAGACCCTATATATCATAACCCTGGACTTATAAGGTTCTACCTGGAAATTTAAGATAGAACCACAAACTCAAATCAAGACATATACATTATTATGAGGGTTATATTTTTAAACATTTATTTTGGTGTAATTTTAATAAAAATCTAATTAAACACTACCATGTTGTCTTAACACTTCCATGAAATTGCATCTAGTTGCATTATTGTGTAATGATAATCTCTACCCTGGGTCAAATATCAGCATTGTAATACTTAAGGATCATTTTTCATTTAATTATTAAAAAAGATGGATATAACCTTGGGCACTGGTTTACAGAATATGCAAAATACTTTGCTATACCTTAAAGTAGTGAAATTATAACTTGCAGGAATTACCATAAAACAGAATTAAAAGCAATCTTCACATTATGTCATTATGTCATACACATTATTATATGAGGAGATTCAATTAATCAACTAGTCTCGATTTAGCCCTGACATTTTATCAGGAAGGAAGTTGGCATATTAATCACACACCCCTCTTGTCTTTGCTGATCAAACCCTCCTCGTATGCATCTGAAACTCTTATCAGTATGCAGTGCCTCGCTAATGGCCGCATCCTTTGTTGCCTGTGTACTCAAATGAGAGTGGAATACATTTGCTGGAAATATGAAAGAGGGCCTGATGAAAAATGCTCTTAACATAATTTCCTCTGAGATCCAAATAGAGCTGGCCGCACAGATGCACTGCGTGCTCACTCGGCTTCGTGGACGGAATGCAGAATTCCTGCTCTCTTACCATGCACGGGGCGTTGCGCAGAGGGTAGAGGAACAGTGGACTCCGCACAACTACTGACCCCCGTTGGCCTTTGGATTGACTTTCCAGAGCCAGAACAGAACCTGTCAAGAAATGAGAAAGCCAGATATAAAACATATCTGATGCTATGAAAAACAGAATGGATGATGGACAACAGAGAAAATTGCAACAATTGTTTAAAACACTTCTTGTGGTGAATAAAGGCAGCCAAAAGCTACATATCCCATTGATGCCTATTCTGAACTATATTACAGCAACATTTGTGGTGGCATAGTAATAATGAAATTCAGATCAAGTCAACAACATAACCTCCTACAGATTGTCTTGTGCTTAGAAATAACTTTGGCAAACTTCCAGATAAGTATAACATTCTACCCAAAAAGAAAAAACTTCTAAATAAAATATGTACATATGTAAATGTGGAGCATTAAAGTTTCACAAATGTGGCATTGGGTTTCAGTGATCACCACTTTAAAGTATTATTTTCTTAATGGGCCTTGTTTTAAATGCTGCACCTTCCTGTCATTATTACACATAATCCCGAAAATAAACTGGATAAAAAAACACTAGAGCATAAAAGTGTGATTAGAGAAAGATTCGCTTCATTATTTCAACTAATAGTACTCACGGGTGACATGGATTTCTCCACCGTTAACAAGACTAGTCATTCTTCTTGCTTATTTGTATGCATGTAATACCCTTAAAATATACTTCAAACAGGAAGCAAGCTTTTGAAGAAAAAAACTATTTCAGAGCCTGTTTGGATCAATTCAAAGTCTGAATCAGTTCATCTGCTGGTTACAATGTTAATTCCATACAAATCCTACAAACATTCAACCACTCCTTCTTGAGATATCACATTCCCAATGGACTTGAGAGTGTTTGGGAATCATTGATATCCAATAACAATCTCTAATCCAGGAAAAAAAACACTTTGGGCATGCTGTTTTAGGAAACAGAGAGGATGGTGTAAGATGGCCCGATGTGAAGTGGAGTTAATGTTCTGGGTTTCCTTGAACAGCATGTCCAAAGTGTCTTCCTCTTATACCACTGCAATTTGCAAAACAGTTGTGATAGAAAAATATCAGTGAGAATCAAGGGGAAGGTGTACAAGACAGTGGTGAGAGCGGCCATGCTGTATGGTT
>CM074954.1:6036491-6050818 GCA_037577455.1 Pangasius macronema | reverse complement strand
TTCACTTCACTTCACTTTAGTTAGCACAGTGAATAGTAATTAATGAGGAACTACTATGGTAACATCATGGTATAGTAATACATACTGCTAAGTTACTAAGTAAGTAAGCATTAATTAAGGAACGGTGCTGTACAGTGTTACCGACATTTTTTATATATGTTCAAACAATTTACTACATCAACATCATGTCATAAACATGTCCTTAGCCATGTTACTATTATAGCTAATTGCCTATGTTATCTGTCATGGCATGTATAAAACATAATCATATCAGACTTCTGCTGGGATTTAAAAAATGTTTTCTTTCTAGATAGATGTATTGAAAAGTGTACTATTGCTTGTCACTGTGGAAGAAGCCTCAATGTTACACCTTGTGTGTGTATAGTATATATTATATTTCACCTGAGAAAGCGACTATGCATTTAAAGCTCATTTAAGTCCACTTAAGATCAAATGATTTTCCATAAATGAGTTTTAAATTAATTTTTAATGCATTTATAATACATTTTTAGAGTTTTAAATTTTATTTTTAATGTACTTACAATACATTTTTAAAGAAAGGTATATTTTAAAAGTGCAAAAGATGTACAAGGAGTATTCTCATGCATATTTATAATTTGCCTATACATGGGAAAAAAATGTATAAGAGACATGTCTCAAGAATCCATTATTGATGAGCAGTCGGAAGTAGTATGCTAATTCTTGGCCAAAAGAAGAAGAAAGAGAGTGAGATTGAAAGAGAGAGAGAGAGAGAGAGAGAGAGAGAGAGAGAGAGAGAGAGAGCGAGAGAGGACATAGAGAGTAGCTATTGTCAGAGGTGAAAAAGGTAATAGATTTCACCCCTGAAAGTGTGAGTGACAATCTGTGCTTCATACAGAGTAGCTGCGTCTACAGCACCCAGGTCTTGTTGTTTATAAGGATGACACATGGTGTGTTCATTAGAGATCTCCTGCTCTCTGCCCTCTACTTTCTGTGCTCTCCCTATATGCCATTGTCCCAGTGCGTCACTGTAATACTCACGGCACGGCTCTCCTTCATCGTCCCCTTGAGCACAATCAGGAGTGAAGTCACACAGGCGCTCCAGACTGATCTCGTGACCCTGCCTGCAGTGGTAGCGGCCCTCAAAGGTCACGTTTCGAGATGTCTCTGAATGGTGAGAGGGACAGAAGTACACACACACACACACACACACACACACACACACACACACACACACACACACACACACACACACCAACACAAGGTTTTACAAAATGGCTTTTGTGGTCTGCATCAGCAGGATAAATCAGAATTCACTGATTTGATTTAATTTGAAATAAATAAATATATAAATATAAATAGTGTGCCAGTAAAAAAGAAAAACATTTTCCGAAGAAATTAAATGTTGCAGATATTATTTTTATTCAGCAAAAAATAATAAAAAAAAAAGTAGTACATTTGCATATGGCGTAAGCAGATAAGATAAAATTAATCGTGTACTTCTACAAAACAAAAAATGTAAATAAATAAATGTAGATTTTTCAATGAGATATATTAATTAATATATGATAAATAAATACAAATAAATACATGGGGGAAAAGTCGGTCAAGAACCTCATAACTCACTATCATATAAAAGATAAATAAGTCATATTTACTATGGAAAAAAAAAATGAAAATGAAAAATAGTAATGGAATTTAAAATCGGGAAAGGCAGGATTTTGCTTTTGTAACTGCTCGTAAAGCAGGTGATGAGAAAACAAGCGTAAGAAATGACTGTGTAGAGGCTTTTCTCTGACCCTCCAATAGCATCTGAGTCAAAACATAAATCAGACGCCATTGGTAAATGGCGTCTGTATACAAGACCATTATCTTAAAAACACCATTGAAATGGAACATAAAAGCACTTAAAGGCAAAGTCACTCGTTCTTTATAGCCACAGATGACAGCAAAGGATACTTGCCAAGTTTTTGCAACTAAGTAATGGCAGTGAGAGAGAAAGCGAGAGAGAAAGAGAGAGAGAAAAGGTGAAATCTTTACTGTCCTATACACTATAGATATACTACAGGACAAAACGCATTTAGGTGAAGGTGAGCCAGACTTTAAACGTAACACAAGGATAATGTTGCATTAATAATACAACAGTACCACATAGAGAACCTTTTTACAGGAGGACTTTTTTTTTTTTTTGCATAGACTTTCCGGACTTTTGAAATTTTTGCATATGGTACGTTAGCCATGTGATTTCAGACACAATAGGAAAACTGTGCACAGTGAACCCGATAGGTAAAGCAAGGTGCCTGGATTTATGTGCTTTGGTGACTGATAGCACAATGAGACAGAGATGGTGCTTTGCATATCTATGCAAATGCTAGCCAGGCGTCTTCAGCTCTAATAATGAACCACACTTATACCCAGATTCATCTAACAATCTAACAAAAACAAGCTCACATATGACTTTTACTTCCCTATTACTTAAAAAAATGGAGAAGTGATTTTATCATGACGCTCTAGTAGACCACAGTGCCCTTGACCCCAGTGATAACAGATTTCATTAGAAGTAGACATAAAAGCTGAACGCCATGCTGTATTCTAACTCACACACACACACCCACACACCCACACACACAGCATCTCTTTTACAATATCTCTCTCTCTCATCTCTCTAAAACACATTCTCACACATTATATCTCTGATCATCTTATATTAGAAAGCAATAATCCGAAAACCGAGAGTGAGACTCATCATGTCATGTAAAAGTTAAAGTGTGATATCACATTGCATACCAGTGAACATCCCGTAAATAGCTATGTTGTTAGCTTTAATAATATTTCAGTGTTGGAATGTTGCCAGTGAAACATTTTTCCTAAATTCCTAACTAATAAATTACATCATATTCGCTCACTAACAAGATCAGCACTTATCATCCATGTTTTGTTTTTTTTTTCTCTTGCCCAACAATTTGCAACCTGGTTAGTGCTATTATGATAATGTTCCTGCTGGGTAAAAAAAATCCTCTAATGGCTTTTTTTTATGTAAGAAAGAAAAGGACCCCTTAAATGACATTATACCACAGTGCTTTTGAATGTTTGATTCCGATGATGGTGTTAATTAATTTTCTATTATGGCAGCTCTGACAGTAGTTCCGGCTGCAAGACAAATCACAGGTTTATATGAATGTGTTCATTCTATTTCTATAATAACAACTTACACAGCCTTATATGGTAATTGCTGCTATGGTGAGGATTTCTGTGAGGAGACATTTATTTATGGATGGAGTTCCCACTGTCAGTGCTTTGTAACAGTCAGAGGAAAAGGTAACTTTAGGTTTTCCCACATGCAGTCTTCAATGTCTTCAGGAATGTAAGAGTCGTGCTAACATGCCAATCAAGAAAGAAGAGAAAGAAAAGAGAGGCTAATGATGGAACACCTGTTTATTACTGCTCTAACGTAAGTGACGTTGTTGTTCCTCTTTTGGCTGCTCCCGTTAGGGGTTGCCAGAGCAGATCATTAGTCCAGGTATTTGATTTGGCACAGTTTTTACCCCGGATGCCCTTCCTGGCGCAACCCTCCCCGATTTTATCCGGGCTTGGGACCAGTACTGATAGCACACTGTCGCATGCAACCCCAGTGGCTAGCTGGAGCACCTAGCCCAACTTGCTATCTACATTAGATTGATTATTATCAGTAATAAAGATTATATAAGTTTGGTTTACAGATGAGGAGGTGGTTTGCTGTTGCTGTAGATTTGGGGGCAGAAAATCAAGAGAACTTAAAGTTACAGTTAAAATCCGATGTCATATTGTATATGAGTGAATGTCCCAAAAATAGCCAAGCTGTTATCTTTAGTTATATTTCAACACTGGAATATTGGCAATGGAATATTTTTAATATGTTATAAATCTGGCCTCACTTTTCTGAAAAGCTGAACTTATTTTTAACATTAGAAGCACTCCGCTGTGGCCATAAAGACTTGTCTTGTGGCCACTTCCCATAAGATTACATGTAAAACCTGCAGTGGTTGAGAAAAGCAAAGTGTGAAAGCATCTTTAGGGTGATCGATGGAACCTTTTTTTTTTTTTCTCTAAGAATGTATGTTCTATAGTGTAGGTTTTAAAGCTGACTCTGTGGTGCTAGTCTATGTACACTACATAAGTGCAGCTTTCAGTGTTAAATGTAAAATTCCATTGTTTACTACTTAGTTTCTGTTGACATGACATTTCTGATATTTAATCTATAATCTATTTTTACACACTGTACATAAGGATTGCCTCATATCAAGATCCAGTTCTGCTAAATTAAAGCTATTTGTTGATGAAACCTGATCTAGCCTCTTCACCTAAGCCGAACTAAAGGGTGGACCTGTTTTTGCAAGTCCAGACTGAAATGTCCCCAATGTGGTCACAGTCTACCATATACAAAGGAAATAATATTAACAAGGAGAGATTTCCTGCTTTATATGTCTGAAATATTAGCAAGTGACATCCATTAGAGGCCATAAAACATGGACACATTAACAAAGCACTCACTCAGTGTTCTCTGAAATATCAATGTGGCTTCCCAATTTGTGTAAATTTTGGAGCAGGAGAAGCAAAGCTACAGACAAGTGCAATGGAGAAAGGGTGAAGATAAATGCCTGTGCATCACACTCTCCTCTCCCTCAGGACAACTGATCGAATATGAATAGGAATTCAATTAACTGTACCAAGCCATGGTTGATTGGCCAGCAAACAGCCATAGCATCATCACCCTGCCAGACTGTTCCACTGTGTCTCTGGCAAAGGAGAAAGAGAAAAAGAAAGAGCTTACTGTGAAGAGTTATTGTATCCCATCTTTCAAAGGGTACATGATTTTATTTTGAGAGACAATTTATTTAGCTAAAAATTGCACAACTGAGGGAAACTGATGGAAAACAATATTGGGGGATGTAGCTGTTGAAGGCACTGAAGGTACTCGTTTTGATTAAAACTAGAAATCTGAAAATGTTATTGCCGAAGGCAATGATATATCACAGAAAAAAATGCCTAGGCAACTATGAGCAAAAGGACAGAAAAACACTACAATTTCTACACTTTACTCTCTGCATTTCAGCCACAGAAATTCTGCAAGTCAGTCAGTTTCGCAACGAAATATTTGTAAAATTTGTATCGTGAGCTCATATTTATAAGGTCTATCAGTCAATCATCATCCAAAATTACTGTGCAACACGGATGTAATGTCCACTCCTGCAACTTCTTCAGCCCGCCAGAAGGCAACGTCACCTGAATACTGACACTGAACTCAAGCTCACTCACACCTGCACCTTTGTTTACAGACATTATCCAAGGACTCATGCTTACCTAGAGACTTTACGAAGTCTTGACAAATGTATTTAGTAAGTTCTGGGTTGTTTTTTGATTACTATTTCCTTTGACTGCCTTTATTTACTTTTGCGATTTAAATATCCCTTTTGTTCCTGTTTGCTGTGCTGTGATTGATTATCAGCCTGTCTCTTTATCACCGTCTGTGAATTAAGCAGAGGCCCATCAGTTGTAACCAGCAGTTGCAATGCAGAATCAACGACTTGAAATACACTCCCAACAGTGCCAGATAATGGCATCCAAGCTAGAGTGACTAGTTCAACTGTGCTGTGAAACAGTCTTGACCTCTTAATCTTTGCAGGTCAGTATGTCACTGAAAGCACCTAACATGGCTGACAAAGTTCAGAATTCAGAGCATTCCTCCCAAACAAGCGCTGCCATACTGCAAAGACTGAGAAATGTTAGTTTTTGGGTATGGGATGGGTCAGCGCTCAAAACAGCTTTCCACAGAAATCTAAATGCAAAGGCACAAGCTCACAACCTCCACAACATCACAACCTCTCACTGGTATAGTTCATTCAACTGGCCATTTGTATTGACAATCATAGTCATGCAAAGTGTCCTGTTGCAAAAGTTCAGTGGAAATCAACAAACAGCACCTCTGTGGAAGAAGCCATATAAGTGGGCCGGATCAAACAAGGGAGAAAGAAAAAGAGCAAAAGCATCAAGGAGAAAAGGGTCACCCTGAAGCAGACCTTGACAAAAGGAAACAGCAGTAGGTGACTCAGTTGTGTCTAGCAACCTTAAGGGCAAGAATCCGGCAAGTCTCAATTCAAGCCTTAATTTCCTGCTCTCCCAACATCCATCTACAAATTCCGGATGGGTGCCCACTGGGTTCAGGCAAGATTACTGAGTGTTCTGAGCATTAGTTCTCCTAGACCTTAGGAATTTGCAATAGACTTGTTCAGGATGTGTTCCTTTGGTGGTAGGGCTTTTAGTTATGCAGCGCCAAAGTTATGGAATTCTTTACCCTTGCACATTCGCCAAGTAGATTCAATTTCCCATTTTAAAGCTCAGATAAAAACGTATCTGTTTAGAATAGCTTTTAATGATCTGCTTGTTTGATGTGTTGTTATAATGTTGGTTTTTTCTGTCTTGTATTTTATTGTTTGTTTTATATTGTACGGTGTCCTTAAGTGTTTGGAAAGGCGCCTATAAATAAAAGGTATTATTATTATTATTATTATTATTATTATTATTATTATTATTGGGGGTTTGCTAATGTCTATAGAATATTCACAAGAAATTTGAGTTCAGTAGCAGATCTACTAACATCTATTCTGAATAGTACACTAAAAATCCTGAAAATAAACCATAAGGTACTAGCAGTGTTTAAACCATTCAAAAACAGGTTCGCCAGTGCAAACATTTTTCACACACTCAGATAACCCTCCAAAGCAAACCAGTGTAGAATTGGATACCTATAAAAGAGAAACTGGAACTGTAATATCCCAAAGACATGCAAACCCTGGTAAGATGTTGCCTTATGCCCTCTTTTCTTGCAAGCTAATTCAACACAAAGAAAATGATGTCGGTAGACAGAGAACTGTTAGCTATGATTACCACATTGAAGGAATACCACAAAACACAAATGCGCAATGCACTTTTTCATCAATTTATAACTGATAAATTGTTGTTCTTGTAATTCCTGCTAACTCTGTGCTTGGTACCTGCTGGTCATTGATGGAAGACATCAGACAAGCCAAACAAAATGAAACCCTACCACCAGACTGCCTTCCAGAGTAGACATATGTATCAAGAACTCAAATCCAGTGGGTGTTTACCCCTTTGTCTTCTAGACTTGCAGGCATCCAAAGACCAATGCCACTGGTGACAAAGGTTTTATGGTGGTCATTAATATGCACAGATTTGGAGACATTTGTAAATGTCTATAACATTCCTGGCCAAATACATATGCCTGGGTATTTACCTGTTGTAAAATTGAATGCTTTGTCAATTCCATAGAGAACACGGTCACACATTGCAACTGAGTGTTACTGATCTGCCAGTTTTGAGAGGTTTCACCACAACTCTGGTCCTTACTGACTGTTTTTTAAAAAGCCTGCTGACTAATTCCCTTGCCTAAACTGTCAACTGCAATGGAAACATCTGCAGTTCTATTAAATTAAGTTTGCAAACTGCCTTATCTACTTCGATAGGGCAGTCAAGCTCACTTCACATGTGTGGAAAGAATTATGCAATCAGCTGAACATTCAAATCAACTTGTCTTCTGGCTACCACCCACAATCCAGTGGCCAAATAGAAAGACTAATCAAACAGAAAGGAGCCGTGTCCAAATTATTTAAACAAGCACTGGTCTCAGCCCCATTTCAATATGTTCTCATGTGCCAGCCTCTGATATTCCGCTTGTCAGGTGAGACATCTTATGTTTTGGCAGTCTAGATGACTAGATGAGAAGCGAGAGGACTTGAGAGACAGCATATGTTTAAGTCAAAGAACACTCACTCGCGTGTGCAGACAGTTTGGTACACTTTGCAATGTGAAACCAAGCAAACCAAAGCAAAAAGGAACAATATCACAAAAAAAACGAACCCTAGTGCAGAATGTAGCAAACAAACAAGGTGGGAAAACAGCTTAAATGTCTGTCTACCAAAGCTAGTCATTTAAGTATTCCCTGTGTATGTTCAGTGAGATTGATAAAAATGTAAGTAAGTAAATAAGTACTATAAATAAATACATAATGTTGAGACTTGACTGACAGCTCTTAATAAAGTGCAGCAACCTGCAGCTTTCTATAAATTATCTGCTTCGAATTTGTCTGTGTTCAATAATTCTCTCCTCTGAGCCATTGTAGACTTCTTCAATGTTCAACATCATCATGCAGAACCTGAAGTCGCAGAGACAGATAAAGGTTGCCTTTTGCAAATGGTTTGTTCTTCACTAAGCAGAATGATGGGTTTGCGAATCGTTCATGGGAGTAGCTTGAGGGAACAAGAAGTGCAAGTGAGCAGGAGAGAAAGATTCAAGGGGAAATTAGAAGCAAAATAATCAGGGATGTTCCTGCATTCTCTGCTAATTAAGACTGCTGCTTGTTTTTTTTTTTTTTTTAGAGTGGAGTGCAATTAGCCTTTGAATCATCCTTAGAATTTTTTTCTCACCTCTCGTAACAGCTACATTATGTTGGCATGGGAGTAAATGGTACAATAACTAAATAAATAAATAAACCAAGTTGCGCAAATTAGGGACTTGAAATGGATGCCTAATAAACAGTGACCAAAGGGCACCAGTGTCTGCAGACATTGTAAATGCACATGCTGTGACAGCTGTTAAAAGGAAGGGTTGGATTTAATGGTTCTGCCTGTTTATTGGCATGTTTTGTGTTTCTCCAGGCTGTTTTCTTCAGCTCACAGAACACATAACACCCAAGCCAAGTTCTTTCCCATGAAATCTGCTCCTACTGATTTATTTAAAGTACTCTGGGACAATAGGTTTAACAATTATGAGCGTGACATTTTAAATACAGGCAAATAAAAACTATATCACAGACACTTCACGCGCAATTAAATTCACCATGATTTGTTTGTAGGTTTCTTCCCTTACAAGAACCATTTGGCTGCATCATGTGTGTTATGCTGCAAGCAATTTAGTTTCTAGTCTGACTGCAAAAGTGTCAAATAAAACCTGGGCTCTCCAGGCTTTAATCATGTAGAATACAGTGTTTATACTGTCTCAATGAGCAAAATGTTTTGGTAAATATGCGTGACGGCTGTGTAGGGAGTTTTGGATTAAGGATTATTTCACTGTGAAATTCAGAAGAGCCAAAGATGCTGCTCATAAAGGAAACGGACAATAAACCAATGCCATTTCACAATGGTTGTAAATCTCAGGGGCATTTCCAGCCTGAATGTGATACTGGGGCACAGACGCAACAATTTAACTAAACAAATGTCTTTATTTATTAATAGACTGCCAAAAATACCACTGTCTACAACCAACATCAGATTTGTGTCTCTGAACCAAAATTGATCCCTTGGATATGGATCAGTAGGGGCTTTAGAACATGTTTCTTAAGCTACACAAAAGTTTTTCATTACTGCCCCCCTGGATAGTCCCTTCTGATTAATATTTTTATAGGTTCATCTTTAATGATGCTTTCCCTTCCACAAGTTATCTAGCGTTGATTGTTTAGGACGATCAATTAATTCGTGACAGTGTACTCGTTCGCGATTGTGTTAACCGACATCAATTAGTGTACCATGCCAATATTTAGTATAAGCGTGTGATTGCGAGTGCGAAATTGCTTTTATACAACGGTTTTATAAAACAAGGAATTGATATCGAATAAGTGACATTTCAGACACAATATGGCCATATGTTTTGTTTATTTTTGCTTTGCTAACTGAAATAGATCCCAAAGAAACTACAGTCACTTTATAGCTTGTCAACCAGCCGGCTAGCTAGCTCATTGATTTGTATACATTGATTTGTACATTCAGTGATTCCAGTAAAATTGGCTTCCCTTCTTCCTTCTCATGTTTTAAGCTTTCACGTTTTAAGTGTTTTCTATATAACATTTTAACACTTTTTACATAACAAATGGTACAGCTGACTACTATAGTGACTGAGATGACATCATCCAGTGCAAACTTTCACTAGAATTTTACATGGCAAACACAGACAGGCCATGTGCTACAAACTGTGAAATGTCCCAGTGTGGTTATAATATTAGCACTCTTGGAATGCCGCTTGTCCAGCAAGATTTGTTGACCAGAAATAATTTTATCCACCAAATTATTGTATGCTAATATTGAGAGATTTTTGGAATCCAATTAAAAAGCGGTAAAGCTTTATGGCTGTGTATTATGACTATGTATTACTTGTGCATGTTAATAAATCTGCTTGGTCTTTAAGTCTTTGCTTTAAATACAAAATAGATTTGATGTGATGGTGCCCATTCAGGGTGTGTCCCCAGTCTCCAGGTACACTGGGAGCGAGATGGGGAAATACATGGAATGGGGCTGCCATTCTATTACAGGGAACATCCAAAATAATTACTTCTGCATGGGGGGGATTGAAGTTTTTTTTTGTTTTACAAACACTTTTTTGTTTCTCCTCATATTCCAGGAGACATCAGTAGATCATCTGGTGGCCCATTCTCTACAAGCCGAATTAAAAAAGTAAAAACAAAAAAAACAAAACAAAACAAAAAAAAACAATGAGGTGGAGAGCACCATTATTCAACCAATCAGGGCAAGGAAGAATCTGTCTATTTGCCTGTCAGTCATATTGCTGGTCAGGTGAAAAACCTCAGGTTTCCTAGCCTAATCACAGACTGCATCTTTAAGAACATCATTATGAACATCTATCCATTTTGGGTCATGGTAATTCTGCAGTGGGGTAAATCTGGCTCATTCGCAGCTTCATGAGGTGGTTCCCTGTGCAACATTCATTGTGAATCATTTTTCAATTGCCTTGAGCAAGGGCTGCTCCATGCACAAGTTTTGCTCAAGACCCACTAAGTGCTGTCCCCACTGGACTTTCTCTGCACCCCTGTTCTCTGCTCGTCCATCCTCGGCACAGCTCATTTCCCCCCCGTCTCCTGCGGCAGGATGATTGATGGCTAGGGGAAAGCTCGCCATGCTCGTGTACCCTAAGTGAGGGTGGGAAGCAATGGTGTAACACTGTATTAGACTCTGGGAGCTGCATGATTTAGTAGGCAGGGAAATAGATGAGGAAACATGAGGTTAGGGGTTCAATTCTCAGCTGGAGGAAGCTGCCACCATGGATAAACGTATATACTCTGCTTTATGGCTAACAGATGAAGAGGATTATGCATGTACTGTGGCAGCTGACAGAATACATGTCCAAAACTAGTGCTCGACTGTGAACCATTACATTTATACAAACATATGCAACAGGTATATTACATATTACATGTAAAATCAGTCACAATTCATTGTTATGTATGTGGTAAATTACCACCTTTGATGTTTTTCATGCTTCCATGATTCCAGTGCACTTATGTAAAAACATATACGTAGCCTATATTACACATAATTTTGCAAGACACTAATATGTTCTAAAATATAGATTGGTGGCCCTGTGGAAAATCAGCCCCAAAAGCTTCAGGTATATACCCAGAAGAGCCAGAGATTTAAAAAAAAAAAAGCCTGTGCTGAAGGCAGGAGTGAACGAGGTGTGAATGGTGGATGGCGCTCTCAGCTACTATTACCATGCCCTTGACACCCATATATTTCAAGAGCGCTTGACACCCAAACATTACAAGGGTGCTAGACTGTGATTGACAGTCTAGCACTATGAGAAATCCCAATGTATGAGCTGTTTCTTCATTTCACATCATCATTTTGAAAAGGGTAAAAGTTTGTAAGAGAAAATACAAAAAAGGCTAGAGATCTAATCTTTAAATTGCTGGGAAGTACTGATAGGGTATAATTATGGAAGAATAATCAAAAGCCTGGTGATTCTAATGGGAGCCTTTTTTTTTTTTTTTGGCTACACTAACACCTTCCTGATATATGCAAACTATAATTATTTTTATCTGACAGGCTATGAAAAATGACTCTTGGGTTACAAATAAAAATGCACATTAAGAAAACACACATTAATTATTTTTCCCTAAACTCAGAATTACTTTTCTCAGTTACAAAATATGCCTAAATAATAAAGCACGGTACAGAATTGAAATCTTTTGAAGTCTCACTTTTAACCTTGACCCATGAAACTTCAACATAAATGTAAAATTAATGTTAAAATATTTGGTGTTTTAATGAATAAAATTAGTTATATTACTATGATTTTATATTGACACTTACTGAAAATTGCCATTTTGTCAAGCAAGATCATAATGAGATGGCAATATTATTCTTTTTTTGGGGGGCAGTCGTGGCCTAATGATCTGAGAGTCAGACTCGTAACCCGAAGGTGAACCTGAAGGTCGTGGGTTTGAGTCTCGGGTCCGGCAGGGATTGTAGGTGGGGGAGTGNGCTAAAATGGCTGCCCACTGCTCCGGGTGTGTGTTCACGGGTGAGTGTGTTCACTACTGTGTGTGTGCACTTGGATGAATTAAATGCAGAGCACAAATTCTGAGTATGGGTCACCACACTTGGCCACAAAGTCACTTCACTTCACTTCACCTCACTTTTATTGTGAATTTCATGTCTTATATTCCTTTTTATGTTGGTTTTTCTATGTTACCTGGTAATGTTTCTTGTCAGTGATATTTCGTAAGTTTTGTCTTAGGCTACACATTTTTTTTTTAATATAGAGTATATTTTCTACTTATATTTTCAGTATAGCCTGAAAACCAAATCGTTTTCTATTTACTAAATGCAGTATGCTCTCTACATGCTACCATAATAGTTGTGTATTAACTGTTCGCTAAGCAAAACCCATTTGTGATTCAACTACAGAATAAACGTTACCAACAGTACCTTTTGAAGATCATTGACTAAATTTTTAACTTAATAACATTTAAATATTATTGTTTTTTGCCTTTGAATACATCCACCCGTTTCCATACCTTTTATGCTACACAGGGTGATGGGGGAAATTTGGGAAGTTTTGGAATTGCCAATCAGCCTACCATGCATGTCTTTGGACTGGAGGAGGAAACAGGAGTACCCAGAGGAAACCCACGAAGCATGGGGAGAACATGCAAGCTCCTCACACAGGGCAGCGGCGGGATTTAAACCCCTACCCCAGAGGTGCAGGCAAACATGTTAAGTCACCATATCCCCCCTTCGCAAATACATGAACATTTTTTTTTTAAATCTAGATATTAAGACAGTGTGATTTGTACTGGGAGACCTCGTGCACAGTAATGTGCATAGCTAAACATTTTATGCAAACAACTTTTTCTTGCACTATTCCAAAATATATTCTCTGCTGGATATTCATCTCCTTTTTCCACAATCTAGCTTTGTCAAACTGCTTGCAAGCAAAAACTATGCCTAATAGACTAACCTGTTTGATCACTGCTGTATTGTATAACTTCATCCTTTCTGTTGAACTTGTTTAACCTTTCGCTTAATACAAGACTGATGAATTATAAAGACAAGTTGAATAAATGAGAAGAAGAAACACTTCTCAGGGACACTCCTGCTTTAGTCAGTAGACCAATAGGGAGCATAAATTAGTGATTGAATGTCTCTCCATTCCTCTTACCATCAGGGATCTATGTGTGCAAATTGCATTAACTCATGCACTTCAAAACGAGTGGAGACCTTGTGAATATAAATGGATCTCATCAAACTCACCCAGAACTTGACTCAGGGCTGCCAGATATGGTTTTTATGGTGTCAGATTGCTCAAAATGAGGATTGTCAGGGGGCACTTAATGCGCGTGACTCACAGAAACAAATGGTGAGCAACTTAACATTTCATGAAAAGTTGATCAGTACCTGACTCACAAAAGAAAACTATCCAGGGCCTAAGGAAAAAGAAAACTTCTGGAGACAATAGCACTAAATACTGCACCGGTTCACTGAGATAAAAGGGTATTTTCTAATACTTATACACCCTAATATGACCAAGGGGATATTTCAGCTCAAGTAAATCAAACCAGTGTTCCAATAAAGTGAATCTCTGCTAAGGGTCGAGCTACCAAAGCCAGCAATCATGTGCACGGTGCCATTCATGAATGCCCATGATCATTTAAAGCATTTTAGAGTGAAGAAACAACATTGCTGATAAACAAATGCCCAATATAATAAGTAGCTAAATTATCATGTTAAAATAATAAAGTGTTGTTCAAAGTTACATATAATGAAAAAACAATTACCTACGAATGGCTAAAAAAGTAAGATTTAATATTAGTATGATTCTTCATTTAATAAATGATGGATTTAAATTGTTGACAAATAGATGTGAAAGAATTTTAAATATTTCATAACTTTGTTTATCATGCACCATTTTGGCCTGATACTTTACATGTGCTCTCTTATGTGCTCTCTTGAGATTTGTTCTGGGTGGCACAGAGGCGGGTAGCATTGTTGACTCATAGCACC
>CM074954.1:6024309-6036391 GCA_037577455.1 Pangasius macronema | reverse complement strand
ATGCCCAATATAATAAGTAGCTAAATTATCATGTTAAAATAATAAAGTGTTGTTCAAAGTTACATATAATGAAAAAAACAATTACCTACAAATGGCTAAAAAAGTATGATTTAATATTAGTATGATTCTTCATTTAATAAATGACAGATTTAAATTGTTGACAAATAGATGTGGTATAAGAATCACCTTAGAACATGCTCTTATAGGAAAATAATCAGTTTTCAGTTTTAACCCAGTATATAGTATGCTCAGAGTAGGTTTTAATAAAGAATTTTAAATATTTCATATTTTTTTTTATCATGTACCATTTTGGCCTGATACTTTACATGTCTTTAATACACGAGAGAATACACGAGAGAACTCTAAACAAGACCCACCGTGTCTCCGCCCATCGTAACAACTGAGTATCGTGGAGGATTCCCAGTTCGATCCTGAGCTCAGTTTGCTGTCTATATTGAGCTTTGCTCAATTCCTTCTGGTTCTCCAATTTCTTCCCAGTTTCCAAAAAAATGCTGGTAGGTCAACTGGCTACCTTAAATGTCCCCTAGGTGTGAAAGAGTGTGAATGTGTGTGCCATGTGATGTACTGGAATCCCATCCAGGGTGTATTCCCACCTTACATCTCACAAAGCTCTTACTGTAGATGAATGAATGAAAGAATGAGTTATGTTCTACACTGTGCTTATCAGAAAACACTTATGAGTTCAGATGCCAGCCATCTCTCAGATCAATTTAGTCCAAGCCAATATAGAACTAGTACACACATAGTATTTAAAGCAGTGAACTTTACTATAATACAGTAAATGGCCAAAAGTTTGTTGACACCTGACCATCACACCCATATGTGCTTGTTGAAAATTCCATTCCAGATTTAGTCACCATTTGCTGGTATAATGACCCTCACTCTTCTGGGAAGGCTTTCCACTAGATTTTGGAGTGTGGCTCTGGGGATTTGTGTTCAATCAGCTACAAGAGCATTTAGTGTGGTCAGGCACTGATGTTAAATGATACGCAGACAGCGTTCCAATTCATCCCAAAGGTGCTCAAAGGTCCTCAATTAATGGTTGGGGTCAGGGCTCTGTGAAGGACAGTTGAGTTCTTCCACTCCGTTGGCAAAGCTCGCTTTGTGCACAGTGGCATTGTCATGCTGGAACAGGTTTGGACCTCTTAGCTCCAGTGAAGGGAAATTGTAATTTTAAAGACATTCTATACAACTATATGCTTCCAACTTAGTGGCAACAGCTCAGGGAAGAACCACATATGGGTGTGATGGCGTCCACAAACATTTGGCCATACAGTGTATGTGTACTTAAATAGTTTATAGTCCATTAAAAATATATACTAAAAATATTATTTTGTAGGGCATTAGAAACTAAAGTTGTAGTTGTTCTGTATAATTGTTATAACAACTCATTAAATTGTAAATATGTTAAAATGATTAACAATATGTGTGGCATCCTGGGAAATCCCTTCACATGATGAACTTTTGATATTTCCTATTATATGGAATTTTTCTTCCCTGATATAATTTCTCTTTTGTATGTATCTCAACTGGAAATAAAGTTATAGCTTTATAAGATTATTCCCAAATTTGAAAAGTTAAATTCTGACTCCATTGAGAGATTCCAAGACCCTGATTGTATTAAAGCAGCTGCTATCTAGCTAATTATTTAATTTGGATTAAATTTAATATGTAATTCATAAACTATATAAATAACAAATGCTAGTAATTATAAGGTTATAAAACAGATACAAAGATTTCCAAGGCATCTTGGTCAAAGGCATTTGGTGTGTTTTCCTGAAGCAGTGCTGCCAAATTATTTTATAGAAAAGCTATTTTGTTTTCAGCCAAAAGTTCAGCATCCTATCGGTTTTCCCCAGAGCCTTTTTTTTTTTTTTACAGCATAGTTCAAAACGGCAGTCTGGTTTGTAAAAAGCAGTGCACATGTGCGTTTGCTCATCCTGAGATTATATATGTACATTTGTTAATATTTAAAACATGAACACATTGAATCCGATTCTCTACGGCTTAATTACTGAATTCTGCAATAATATCAAAACAGCGATAATGTCTTTGCTGCATAGCTCGATGCAATATGCTCACTTCATTAAAGGTGGAAAACAGCCAGATCTGACACTTCTCATCTTTCCCCATCACAGACACCTACTCCCCCAAAGAGTTAGCTTTGAGACCCAGTCCATCAAACACATGCATGTAATTTGAGCTCCAGTGGCAGGTGCTTGAGGGATAAAGCATGTCAAACTGTTAATATCTGATGCAGGGAGCTGATGAGTCTACAGGACAGCATTCAGGACATGCAGGTACACAGCGTGCTTCAGGGAAGTACATACTGTCTGCAGAGTGACACGTGGGATTTGATTGTCCAAATACAAGGAACTGGTTGGGCTCCAGATCCCTGGAACAATTAGAGATCTGTCTGATGCCGCATTTGCATGACAGGCAGTGTTTTTGTGTGTGTGTGTGTGTGTGTGTGTGTGTGTGCGTGTGTGTGTGTTTGTTTTGTTTTTGTTCTCTTTTTTCGCTGTGGCCTCAAGTGTGCACTTTTCAACAAAGTTTTATTGCTATGGCTAAATGAAGCTGCTCTTAATTAACATTAATTTAGTGTTCTTATGGCTCATAAACAGTATAGTTCATCGTTTATCTTAAAGGATGTTTAATATAGAGCGCTACAGTTTTATTGAATCAGAAACACAAGGGAGGCAGAGAGAAAAAAAAAGGCAAAAAATATCGTCTGTGTTTGCATGGAGGGGCTTTTATCTTGGATGCCGAGCCACACTTGTCAGACAATAAATGGGGAAGTGACACAGAAGCAGTTGTGTTTTATTCAGATATCTCAAGACACAGACAAAACGCTCAGTGTTTTAGCATGATTGGATGATAGATAAAAGACCTCTTTTGCAAATATTCTTTGTAAAAGAGAACCAAATGGATCCTGCACTGCGATCATGCATGTAATAGACTGTATTATAATTAAATACAATTTATGTATTTTAATAGGGTAGACCCCAAGAATGGGAGTCCACCACTACTGAGTACTGGATTTATTTTGTTTTATTTATTTTATTTAATGAATGAATGAATGAATGATATTTATTTGTTTGCTTTTTTTATTCATTTTTTTTGTTTGTGAGTTTGTTTATTAATTGTATGTATTATTATTTTAGTTTATGGGTTTCTGACTATGTTGGTATATATATATATATAGTTTTAATTTGTTTTTAGTTTGTCTGTTTATAATAATTAATATTATTTTATTACATTTATTAAATATTAAATTATATTTAATAATTATTATATTTTTTTTCTAGCAAACATTATACATCTGACATTTGGTACATGGCTATGTGTGAAAGTGTGTGGAGAAAAAAAAAACAAAAAAAACTGGTAAAAATAAAACCTACTGTTGCCTTTAACCATTTTAACTCTATCGCATTATTACCTTGCTCTGGTGATCTAATGTAAACATGTCTCGGGAATAATTACATCTCAGTCCAGAATATGTGAATTCTGTGGAAATATCAGGGTTGAATTCCTGCCTCATACCCAGCGTTCCCAGACTTTGACCAGGAAAATCAGTTACTGAAGATGAATAATTGGTAAAGAAATGCCATGTGATTTGTTAATGACTCAATGTCATAATCTCAGTGTTTAACTTTATTTCAACTTTAAACACAGTGTGTGCAGTGTAGCATTCAGAGCCATGCAGAACACAGAGCACGTAACTGTCTCTACCTCCTTTATGCTACAGTCTGGGAATCCTAAAGAGATTTTCAATATCAAGGATATGATATCAAGCCATGAATAGGCACATTATGGTTTTTTTTTAAAGACATTTATAAAAGGAGCCATGGTAATATGTTGCTTCAAACTAACATTTATTTATTCCTTAATTTGTCTTCAGCATTCATCTCATTGTGGTTGTGGTGGATCTGTAGTCTACAGGAACACTGGGCATGAGGCAGGAATAAACCCTGCATGAGATGTTTTTGGGGGGTGGCAGGAAACCAGAGAACCTGAAGAAGAAGACCCATGCAGACAGGAGGAGAACATGTGAAACTCCACACAGAGAGTACCTCCAGCTACCCACTGTGCCACCATGCTGCCCATTCAAATGAACATAATTACATGAAAACTGATTATTAAAGGTGTTAAACTGACAAAGAAAAAAGAACTATAGGTTAGTCACAAAGTTTCTGACTATAGTAATTTTCACGTGTCAGAATTCCTGCACTTAGAAAATACAAATAACTATAACCCCAAAACCTAGATCTATTTTTTTCCCCAATTACTCCAGATTCTTTGGTCTTCTTGTGTGAGGAGACATATCATCACTGGAAAAAAAAAGAGAGAAAAAAATCTCCAACCTCTCGAGAAAAGGAGATTGTGGGCTTCAGTATGACGGCTCACACTAGATAATGATAGTGAAAGCTCTCGTGAAGTCTGTTATTGAAGAAAGAGTGTTTCTTTCCAAGAAAAGGAAGAGAGGAGCCACTGCTTTGATCTCACGGCATGGCATATGGCATTTTTATCTGCGTTTGTAAAATTCGCAAAGTCTAAATAGACTTCAGTTACATCCAAAAGCCACTGACAACAACCACTAGTGGATACTCAATTACTATTTTATATACAACTAAGAAATAATTGTTCTTAGCTATTTGGTAAATCTATAAATAGAACCACCATTTGGTTTGTTATTATTAATCTTTTTTAAATACAAAGGTTTGCTTTTTTTTTTTGAATGGAAAAAAATAAAATAACTTTTTTGAAATTTTACGGATGATTTGAAGAAGGCAGTGTATTAGTTAGAACAGAGGTGTCAGGAAAAATGGATAAAGTTGCGCCAAATATTTAAACGTACAAAGAGTCTCTGATCTCGCCTTTGGTTACTGCACGCAACCATGGGGTAACCATGGACATCGGCTGTCCTTCTCCTCTCACACTGCTAATCTGACACACTCATGTTGATTTCTTCTCTATAACATCAGAAGGATTCGTCCATTTCTTTCCACACAGGCCACACAGGTGCTTGTTCAGTCCCTTGTCATTTCAAGACTCACTCCTGGCAGGTCTGCCTCTGAGCGCCATTCTTCCTCTGCAACTGATCCAAAATGCAGCTACAGGATTGGTTTTCAATCTTTCTAAATTTTCCCACACCACCCCACTGCTTCCTGTAGCTGCCTGCATCAGATTTAAAACACTGATGCTCGCCTACAAAGCCAAAAACAGACCTGCACCCACTTATCTCAAAGCACTCATCACACCTCGCATGGCACCACGCTCCCTCTCATTCTCTAGCACTGCTCGACTGGTCCCACCATCTCTCAGGGTATAAGGAAGACATGCATCGAGACTCTTCTCTGTTCTGGCACCAAGGTGGTGGAATGAACTTACCCTACATGTCCGAACAGCTGAGTCACTGGCAGTCTTCAAATGACGCCTACAGACTTACCTCTTCATAAAGTACTTAAGTTAGCACTTACCAAATATATATATATTGTCTGAACGCTTGTCTATTACATCTCCAACAGAGTTTTGGACTGATGGTATTCCTAGTTTGTGACCTAGTGAGCCAATATCAGAATGTATTTTTTGATAGACNTTGATAGACTTCAAAGCACTATTGTAAGTCGCTCTGGATAAGGGTGTCTGCCAAATGCCATAAATGTAAATGTAAATATAAATATTGCAACTAGAAAGGTACAAAAACTGTTTACAGGAAAATTTTTGGGGCCATTATAAAGGATTATAAAGCATGAGGAAGTAAAGTTATTAGTGAAATCACATTCAGAAAGGAGGATGCAAACTTTCAAGTTGATAGTTTTCCCATATCTTACACCTTAACATTTGACATTTTTGCAATCTGTGATAATAAAGATCCTTCATTCAGGTTACCTTTTTCATTTTGTTTGAAGGGTTTACACTCGTCTGTGTTCAAATGCTAATACACACGCTATCTCTTAATGTCTGAGGAAGGAATAAAACACAATGGGGCGTGCTGTTATAGGAGTGTGATTCAGCGTTACACATAGATGAGTTTTGTATAACAGCACATCCTAAAGTGTTTTATTCATCTTGTACCACAGCAATTTGCCATTGATGAATGACACGTGATACACTTTAACCGTTTCTAGTTACATTTAATGTTGCGGAGCATCAGCGAGGCAAGTTAATTCTGCTTCATTTAGCACTTATGTTATAAGCAGCTATAAACAGTCATTTCCTCAACTCTTGACTGTTACAAAGTGTTGACACCCAGGACTTCTTAACTAAATATTAACTAAATAAACATCTCCTTCCAGAAAAATTCCCCATCGGTTTATTATTAGCTTTAGATTTTACACAGTGTCCCCCATACAAGTCTCTGAATTAGCTGTTACTTGCAATTAGAGACGTTTTTACATCATTACCACTAGAGCGTTTATTCACCAAGAACATGAATGATTCCTTATATATTATATATATTATATATATTATATATTAATAACTCCAATAATGTCATATAAATAATTTCTTGATAATTTATAATCATGCAATGCAAGTGTAATGCACGCTTCGTTTTAATGCCATGTGGTGTACTTTATATCTAACCTTTATAAGTATTAATGGCCTGTTTATAATTATACAGCAAGGCTTAACATTTAAAATAATAAACTTTAAATTAAAATAAAATTGTATTACTGGGTGCTTCACTAAAGTGAATATGTTCAATTATTCTTCATTATTAGTTGTAAGACAGTATTAACTTTAATTCTGTAATGTAATACAGGAACAGTTTTTTTCCAGATTAATAAAAATAACACATCCGGGCATATTATTGACATTTGAAAATGTTAATGTCAAAATAATAAATACATAAATTATAGGTTTTGTGCTCTAAAACATCCAAAAATTGATGGGAACACAGCTGTTTAGCCTCGGAGAAAGCTACGTTGGTGCAACATATGTGCATCCTCATGATTTTTGGAAGCAATCAATAATATTTTAAATGCTTATAATGTTTCATAATTGTTAATAAATAGACCTCAAATTATTTACAGGTCAAAACTGTTTTTGTGGTAAAACGATGATACTTGCCTTCCTGATTATAACTTAGAGGACATTATTAGAGCTTTATGAGGCATTATTCAAGTTTATAAAATTGCTTACAAGGAATCATTCCCAAATAATAGCTGTTTGTGTTAAACTCACAGTTTTATGGATTTACCAATAAGTGCTTCATAGAAAGTGTTAATAAAATAGTTTTTAATAAAAATTGCTGCACATTTCACTTCACACTTCACATTCACTTAATAATTAGTTTTCAACGTGTGAATTTAAAAAAAAAAAATATGTTTAATTTAATAAAGCGTTCATGCAGTATTAAAGGTTTAAACCAGCTTTCTTACCCATGGTGCAGTTGGTGATGAAGAGCGGGTCGTAGGTAGCCGTCTCTAGCTCTCCAGGCTGGTCGTAACTGGATGAGATCCTGAACGGTGTTTCCCGAGCCCCCAGGCTGAGATGCACCACCGCCCAGCTGCCAAGGAAAGACAAAACCAGCAAGATCAGCATCAGGAGCAGGCAGAAAAGTCGGCGAAGAACCGAAGTAGAGCTGTTTGGGGTCAGAGCAGGCCCTGAGTACCCTTCTTCTTCTCCCCGGGTCAGCTCAGTCATCCCTGGGGAGCTGGCAGAGGGTGAAGCTTGGCTTTCTGACACCAAACCTGTACCCTCAGCCATTTTAGACTCTTTTTCAGTGTCACACATGCACTAGCGAAGCAGGGATCCAGCTGTGGCTCTGGCACAGTGGATGTGAGCGGATCTGAGTGTATGTACGGACAGCTGGAGAGGTGCTCAGTGATCTGGCTTCCAAGAGCGTAGCCAAACATCTCCTGTCATAATGTAGTCAGTGCACAGACTAATTTTATTAAGCAAATTGAATAGATTTCACTTTGCCTTTGGGCTACTAACCAATGACTTTTCTTATCTCATTCATCACTCCCTCCCTCTCTCCATAGCTGTCTGTCTCTCTCTTTCTCTCCGTCCCTCCCTCCTTCCTGACCATCCCCACCCCGTTTCCCTCTTTGCACACCCGGCTGTTTTTGCACACTTGTTAGCAGGCCCCTAATCTTCGCACAGGATTTACCTTGCCATCTGATTCACTCAGTGAATTAGATGTGAATTAGATCTGAGAAGCATGACAAAATGGCATCTCCGGGCTGTAGTTGTTCTAAATAAACACACAGACGGAGACAGATTTCATGCAAAGTGGCTACACTTAAACTGAATTGGCTGCATATAAATCAGGAGGAGGACATTTCGGCGAATGGGAACACCATTCGCAACATATTACCGAGCTATTGCAACAGCACCGTCACTGGTGAAAGATTTTCACTAGGAGTACATGAAGTATTTGTCCGTGTGAGCTCTTTTGATGTTGAAGCGGCTGCTGTCAAACCCCTGTTACTGTAGCAGTACAAAAAGAAAAAAAATGACAAACCTTTCTAGTTCAGCTCTCTGGCTGTGAGAAAGGGATTCAGTAAGAGAACAAACTTCCTTGTTACAAACGTCTTCCTATTTATCTCCACTTTCCTGAGGGAACATAAAATGTTGTGCTGTGACAGTGACAAAAGGTCCCGCTCAACGTTATAACCAACCTCATAAGTAATGAAGCATGTAGAGATAATTTCATTGTTTAAATCATTAAATTACCTTCTGCTTTTCATCACAAATGTGAATTTACTGCTGAATTAGATGAGCTGTAATACATATGAATTGATATAATACTTAATGCATGATGATTAGGATGGCATTTCAATGTTCTCAGCCATAATGTAACGACTACTGTACTGTGAGACTAAACACAGACCACACAAAGTGTAAGTATATGTTTAAAAAGTTCAACCTATTAAAAAGTATAGTGCAAAGATGTCACTGTAGTTTTCTAATAATAATAATAATAATAATAATAATAACAATAATCTTTAATGTATGTAGTGCCTTTCTCAAACCCAAGAACACTTTACACAATAATGATAAATCAAAGTGCCTGATGATGATGATGATGATGATGATGATGATGATGATGATTAGCTACAGTAGTAGTAGTATCTACAATATAGATAAATTTAAATACAATCTTAATTACATTTTCATTTCTGAGTGCTTCAGTGAAAAAAAATAACCTAATATATATATCTGATGGGTATGGTATTGGCTGATACCCACTGGCTGGTTTCAGTATCAGAAAAGTATTCAGTATACAGTATTCAGTATGAGAAAAAAAAAAAAAAAAGGTATTGTGCCATCTCTAGACACAATACTACACTTTGCTGCAGTTTCTTTTTAGAATTGATATTTATATGTAAATGAAACATTGAGTCTAATGACTAGTATCACCTTTAAGAGGTGAAATCAAAATCGAAATAAAAAAAAATCTTCCTTGCATATGTTACTAAGAGTTGCTGCTGCCACCATTCTTCATTATGATTCACATTATAATTCATTAGGTTTATTTCAGGTGAGGCATCCTGCTCTGTACTTTACGTGGTGTGTGTTCGATATGAATGCTCACCTATTGCCTAATAACACCATTCAATTGCTGAGCACGGACAGAGCGGTGTCTGAGGCGTGGGGTTGATCAACTGTTTCAAATTTGTTTAATCTCCTTTGGAAGCTGCAGATGGGCCATGCTTTGTTTGGATTAGACCTCGATATTCAAGGTCACCGCGGTCACTCAGAAGTACGCTTCTGTTTGCGCAAGTGTTTGTTTACATTTGAACGTCTAGACACTGCTGTTGATTGGCATGGGGAAGACAAAACACAAACATAATGCTCAGCTTTTACTGAATGGTCTTTGACTTTTACACTAGCACAAGATTGCTAAAATATACTCACCGCCCACTTTATTAAGAACACCTGCCATCATGTGGTAGCAGAGCAATTAAAAAAATCATTTAAAAAAATAGCAGATACAGGTCAAGAGCTTCAGTTAATGTTTGTATCAAATATCATAATGAACAAAAAGTGTAATTTCTGTGACTTTGATCTTGGTATGGTTGTTGGTGCCAGATGGGCTGGTTTGAGTGGTTTAGAAACTCCTGGGATTTTTTACACAACAGTCTCTAGAGTTAACACCGAATGGTGTGATGAACAAAACCGGTGAGTGAGCAACAGTTCTGTGGGTGGAAACTCCTTGTTGATATGATAGGAAAATGGCCAGGTCAGTTCAAGCTGCCAGGAAGGACATAGTAACTTATACAATCATATAATCACTCTCTACAAACTTGATGAGCTGAAAAGCAACTCAGCATGCACAAAACTTTGCACCTTGAGGTGGATGGGCTACAACGGCAGAAGACCACATTATAGCACCTATAACAGCACATTCCTAAGTGTTTGATTCCTTACATAAGGTTGTTAGCAATGTGTGAACTTCAGCATGTACAGGTCATTGGTAGCAGTACTAAATCTGAGTTTAATCCCCTAACCCTTTACTGCACATTGTTGCCATATGGCAACAATTTACAAACTACCCCCCTAATTTTTTTTTTTTTAATTTTNTATTTCTTGAACTAATTCAAGTAATAAAAATCCATAAAAAATAAATAAATAATTCATGCAGTAGAGGGTTAAAGACTAAACTCTCATAATCAACAATAAATGATGTGTTAATTTTTTATAAAATTATGTAATAGAAATCATTTAAAAATGGTGTCCGCAGTGATAATTAGTAACATACTGGATTATAATTTGGCCAGAAATTGAAGCCAGAAAGAGAGAGATTTTATAATGAAATTTAAATGAACCTGTTTAACACAGTACTCTACTGCTGAATCATTTGCAGTCCTGATTATCAGCTTTCTGGAAGTAAGGTCTTAAGTCTGATTACTAAAAATGTGCTGAGGTGCTGTTAAAGAGCCAGGTACTGAACTGGTACTGAAGATATGAAATGCTTAGCACTTTTATACAATAGTGCCTTCGCTAATGACTTCCCATTTAGTTTGTACCCCAAAATTAGCGGTAATGGATGCAATTAGTGTGCTGAACTGCACCACTACAGGCAGCTGTGCAGTAATAATACACCTAGAGAAAAAATGACTGCCTGGTGTCCAGGTTGATCAGCATTTTTTTTTTTCTTTGGATTCATTTTTTAAAAGTTGTTTTGACCCCTTTCTCCATTAACGGGAACGGCACGTGTAACACGAAAGTGACAATACTATACGATGCTGTACGATGAAGTTTTAGGAAAAACTGGGAGTTCTTTACAGAAGGAACCACACACACACACACACACACACACACACACACACACACACACACACACACTATTCAACGTGAATATAAATGTAAATCAGTTTATATCCATTACTGGTGTAATAATATAAGAGTGTAACTCATTCAAACATTCTTGCCTTGAAACTGCATTTTGTCATAACCACAATGCCACTGAACTCTCAAATCTGATTGGTCAGAAGGTGTTGCTCAATTTTCTATAACTGCAGCTCTGACTATAGTGTCAGCTGCAAGACAAATCACTTATCACAATGTGTATTATACAAATATGTTTAAATGTGTGATGAAGATTCTGTGAGGAGAGGTTTATCTGGCATTTTTGGAAGGAGTCTCCAGTGTCAGGGCTCTGTAATGAAATGTTCTGACATGGACAAGTTGACTCTGACTTTGTGGTTTCCCAGTAACATGACAAGCAGTAATGTTTTGTCTTATTAACTTCAAGAGAGAGAGAAACGTGAAGCTGATGAAGGAAGAACTGTTTATAGCTACCATAATGTAAGCGGTAAGTTGTATTTTGGACGTTGCACAGCATTAACTGTAACTATAAATGGATAAAATGTATAATGTGTCATTCTTTAATAAATAAATGTTAGTGTTAGCAAATTGCTGTGGTATAGGAGGGATAAATACAACTCTGGGGTGGTGATGTTAAGTCTGCTTTACGTTGGGCTGCATCACATCACCTCATCCGTGATTATTTTTCTATAACAGCACATCCTTTTGTGTTTTATTCCTGTCTTATATTTACATAATACGCCATGTTTTCCTTGTCAGATGTAAGTGAATGATGTTT
>CM074954.1:5993333-6011220 GCA_037577455.1 Pangasius macronema | reverse complement strand
ACTCTGTCCCAGAGATTTTTTTTCTCTCTCTAAAAAATATATATATATATATATATATATATATATATATATATATATATATATATATATATACTGCAATAGTAAACATTGTATCCTGCACCAGCTTCATTTGCTCCTCAATTTCCAGACACACAGGAAAATACAGAGAAGAGATTTGGCAAAGTTTAAATTCACACAAAGTACATTCATAAATCACAGCAGCACCCAATATTTCTTTTTTTGAACCTAGCTTGCATTATATTGTGTTCTGTTTTCAGAGCTCACTATCAAGGACACCAGAATGCATTTCTGTGGATAATGCAAAGGCAACAAAGCATTTGTTTGGAAAGCTGTGGTGAGTAGGATATGCTTTATATGCATGACGACTGCAAATTAGATGCCAAAAGTGTTCTTTTTTTGTTGTTGTTCATCGTTGAAAAGGATGGTATGAACATGGAGAAAAATGGTTTTCACAAATTAATTTAAAACAATATAGCTATCTCTTTCTCTTTCTTCTCAGTTTGAGAACACATCCTCTGATGTACACATACACACACTCACAAGCCACTTTAATTGGAATATCTGTTCATTCATGTAGCTAACCAATCAATCATGTGGTAACAGCACAATGCATAAAATCATGCAGACACAGGTAAGGGTTTCAAGTAATGTTCACTTCAAGCATCAGAATGAGGAAAATGTGATTTCATTTTGACTGAGCCATGGTTGTGGGTGCCAGACTGACTGGTTTGACTACTTCAGTGAGCATTAGTTTGACTACTACATTAGTAGTCAAACTAATAGTAGTCAGTAGTCAGCATTAGTTCTGTGTGTGGAAATGCCTTGTTGACTGACTGGTTCAAGCTGAAAGAAGATCTATGGCAACTCAAATAACCACTCTTTACAACCATGGCAAGGAGAAAAACATGTCAGAATGCACAGTGTATCAAATATGGAGGCATCTGTGCTACAACAGCAAAAGACCACATGCACTGGGTTCTACTCCTGTCAGCTAAGAACAGGAATCTGAGGCTACAATGGACATAGCAAAACCTCACCAAAATTGGACTGTAGAAGCTAAAAATAAATAAATAAATAATTCACAATCACATTGTCTAATGAATCTCAGTATTCACTGTGACATGCAGATGGCAGGAACAGAACTGGCATGACAGCATGAATCCATGTTGCCAACCTGGTATGTGACATCAGTTCAGGCTGGTGGTGGTGGTGTAATGGTGTGGGGAATGATTTCTTGGCACACATTGGGATCCTTAATATCTGCTGGTGAGATTTGTCTATGCACTTTATACTTATCCAAGACCTGAAACACTGTGAAGTCCTAAATATTTTCAGACAATCCGTTTTCCCATAAAAATGAATTGGCTTCCTGTTGTATGTGTCTGTGTTATATTCACTATGAGGCATATCCACAAATAAAATACAATAAACAACTTAATATTTATAGATCTAACATGCATTCTGCCAACAAATACAATTTCCATTATGCTGTGTGCCAGGCAGAACTGAGGAAACCAGGCTGAAATATAGCTTGTGTGCTGTTTAGATGATGGGCATATGCTGCAAAGTAAAGCATGCCCTTGTTGTGTGCACTAGAAATGAAAATATGCTTTGTGCATACTGGAAGTGTATACCATGTCGAGTGTATGGGCTTAAATCCCGCTTATGCTAAGTGGAAGTATTGGCTTGCTGCAAGACAGTACGCTTCAACTGTATTGCCGGGCTGAATTAAACCAACTGGCAGGCCATAGTTAGCCCATGCGTGCTCTAAGCTCTATACTACATGATTAGCTGTTTAGCACTGACCCAGTGGACCTTCCCTCTAGGTGCAAATACTCCATCTTGCTGAGTCTAAACCAGCGCCTAGCACTCCAGCATGCCTGCAGGGGTAGATTAACACTGCAGTGTCCGATCAGCCTCCTGCCTTGTGTTTTCAATCACATTGGCATGGAAACAAACAATCCTGGCTGGACGATGTCGCACAACAAGCGTGTTCAGATTCACCACCACACATCAAGTCCATCCCTGACCTTTTCTACCCTGTTCTCAAATCTCTTCCAACACTGGCTATCATGCGAGGTAAGGATGACTCAACTGACTTAAGGCTAGTTGCTAACTCCAGGCAATTAAGCTTTCATTTATGTTGCTGCTTCAGGTTTATAAAATTTTAATAAAAATTTTCTTGTGCAGCTGTGTGTTGGTTGAAGGCTGTTTATTCATTTCAACAGTTGATTTATGTGACTGTTGGGGGAAAAAAAATCTATTCATTAAAAAAAAAATAGAATTTTTCTGAATTGAAAAATTACTCAGAATTATGGCCTTGATAAATGTATTAAAGTTTAAAGATGTATCATTTGGAAATGTGAAATGAAAATAGTCCACCTATGTGAATAGTTTACACAACTATGTCCTCTCTTGCTTCCTTTTCCTTTCCTTTTCTCTCACGGTTGCAAAAATAGTCCTTCACAGGTCAGTGACACACTATTACTGGCACCAGGTCTATCAGAAACTAACGTATATGGATATCTCTCTCTCTCCCTCTCTCCCTCTTTCCACTTTGCCCAGAATTCCCTACTGCTTGCCTTTCAGCTGTCATGTACACCCAATCACCATGAATACATCAACACACAATCAATCACAGCCCCTTCTACCCCTCTGTCCTCTTCTCTGGTCTCTCAGCAGCTCAGGACTGACAGGCCAAGGTTGTCTGAAAGACATTCACTATTAAACACTGAACAATAATGACTGTGAAAATGTTCGTGTCGAAATATATTACTTTTAACACTAAGAAATCTGAATGTAACTTGGTGCTTCCATGTGATACAATATATACAATATGCTCTGACCCAATCCATGATTGCTTCTCTGTGTTATTTAGATCAGGGCTCAAAGGAGTGGTTTTATACACTCACCATCCACTTCATTAGGAACACATGTACACCTGCACATCCATGCAATTATCTAATCGGCCAATCATGTGGCAGCAGCACAATGCATAAAATCATGCAGATAGTCAAGAGCTTCTGTTAACATTCACATCAAACATCAAAATGGAGAAACAGTGTGATCTCTGTGACTTTTACTGTGGCATGGTTGTTGATGCCAGATGGGCTGGTTTGAGTATTTCAGTACCTCAGCATGCACAAAACATTGAGGTGGATGGGCTACAACAGCAGAAGACCACATCAGATTCCACTCCTGTCAGCCAAGAACAGGAATCTGAGGCACAGGCCCATCGAAACTGGTTAGTCGAAGATTAGAAAAAAAATCATTCCAATCCATTCCAAATTTTCCAATCTTCAAGTGTCCAGTTTGGGTGAGTCTGTGCCCAGACTGTGTATACTGGTACCATCTCTTGCCCAATTAAGCAACACACATGCACCCGGCTGTCCACATGGTGTAAAAGAAAACGTGATTCATCAAACCAGGCCACCTTCTTCCACCATCTTCCACGTCTTTCCTTAGACCACGTTTGGTAGGTACTAACCACTGCATATCATACAGTACTGTGCAGAAGTCTTAAGCACATTCAAAGGAAACATTTAAGGAAACATTATGCAAATATATAGGATATAGGAAAGCATGTAGGTCAGAAGAGCTCCTAATGTTGTCTCATCCTTCATTACATAAGACATCAATTGCTGGCACCCCCAAAATAGTCATTTTCTAGGCATCCCAACAAAATTTTTTTAAGTAAATTAAAAAAATAAAAAATAAAATACAGGGTAAATATGACATTCACATGGTGGATATATATTTTAAGCATTTATAAATATATTTTGAAGCTTACAGGTTTGTCAGTCCAAAACGGGTCAAAAAATACGAGGTCATGTGCATCAACTCTGCCTCATAACACTTAATGGCACTTAATAACAGGTTAAAGCAGCATGGTTGCAGATGTTCTTTCCTCCTGTGAGTGGGTCATTATGTTGGTAGAGTTGTAAGCGCACTCTGTGGGAGAGCCATTAGTGTAGATGCACACAGGATCTGACTCTGACCAGCAAAAGCAGGCTTTAGGTCATAAGCATTTGGCAACAACCAAGCACTTAGCTATCTGATTCTGTTAATTGCTGTCTCAGTAGATGAAATAAAACCACTCTCCTAAGCTGAGGGGTTGACTATGTGTTTAGAAGTGTAGTAAATTCATGAGGAAGATGAATCAAGCCATGTTAAAAGAAAGGAAAACAAATCATTGAAAGTGATTAAAAGCAAGTCTTACTCTCAGGACACGTCAGACACATCGAGTAGAGAAATAAGAAAGCAACAGCAAGGATCACATCCAACCACATGTAATCTTGCTCCATCCAGGGCAAAAAACATGACAACTTATTTGAAGATTGGATGAAGAACTGTATTACAGGATAATGATAAAATCAGTTCCGACAGAATCAAGCTACGATTTATCCCGAGACATTAAATATGGTGTCTTTTGCCACCAGATTTTGTTTACAGATAATTTCATAGCATCCGTTTGTGACTAATAGTATAACACACAAACACATAGTTCTACTAATTATCAAGGACTAATTTTGCCCTAATTCATAATGCTCTATCAGTAAACAAATAAAAATATGTTCGTAAGGTGGTTTTACTCTCGGTGAGGCCTAATGCACTCTGTGCTAATCAACCAATTTCATTAGATCCCATTAGGTTTTATTTCAAGGCTAAATAGATATTACATTCATTTATTATTTTTCTATTAAGTCTACTGCAATTAAAGAATGAGGACTCAATGTTCAGTGTATATAAACATATTAATAAGAAGCTAAATCATACTGCACAGTGTGTTGGTAGAATCCGATAAAGCACTAACTTGAGGTACTGGAAAGGATTTAACATTTTGAAGGAAAAAATAAATACTGAATATCACCATGGCTGTGACTTGGCGTAGACGCAAAGCCGTAGGCTAACGTTGTTGCAGCTAATCACAACCGTGCCGATGTTCAGCATAACCTCACTCTTCCAAATGCAATATTGCTTTTATACAACAGTTCTATAAATAATAAATCAATCTCAAGTAACTGGCATTTCAGACACAATATGGCCAAAATGCTTATTTTTGCTCCAAAATAAATAGCTGGCTAAGTAGCTCATGTTGCTTTGTACATTTACGTTAAAGGTGTTTCCGGTAAAACTGGCTTCCCTTCTTCATGTTCATCTTCATCTGACCAGTTTTCATATTTTAAGTCAAAAGTTTTATTCATGAAAAAATATCTTTTGCCATGTCCACTGATGAACCATTTTGAATGGGAAAGTGCAGTTTTACGTGCAGTTCTATTAAATATAAGCACTCTTGGAATGCTGTGTGTTCGTACCAGTAACCATTTAATACAAGGATTTCTCCATTAAGTGGCATAAGTTCAGCATTAAAAAGTATTTGCCCCCATAGGTGGCATTAACAAGCAGTCATTTCTCAGATCCAACAAGTCCTATGACAATTTGCAAAACATCTCTAGAAGGCAGGGTATGAGGTTTATAAATGTGGAACTGAAGCTGATGGTGATGTTTTACACATAAGTACCAAAGTTTAATAGTGCCATTTTTATTCTCACTCTCCCCCCAGGGGGATAAACACTTTTTTAGCCAGCTTTAAGGAAGACAGCATTTGGTGGAACACAAATCCATAAACTCTGTTAACCCAGGTTTTCATCCCCTTGCATTGCCAAAGGCAGTTAGGTAAAAGGCAGTTCTTCCTATTTCATCAAATGCACATCTTAAATATGCTTTTAAAATATAATACTTAGTTCAAAATGTGGTTATAGTACACTTATAGTTATTCTGTGGTCTGTAAAAACTGGGTGATTCCACAACTGGGGTGTGATGTGTGTTCACCCATGGTACATTTACAAAAATGTATGTAAAGTAATAACATACTTCAGTAATATACTTCAATAATAATATCACAGCAGTTCAGTGTGTGGCGTGGCTCAAAGTGTGACAAGCCATTTTGTTTAGATTTGAGTTCACTCCATGTGCATTTGGTTGTCATGATGTGTTTTTTTTTTCAGTTCTAGTCCTGTCTCTACCCCTTTCTTGTCATTGGTCTGTTACCCACTGTGTTCACCATGTATGCAGTTATCCATTGATTAATGTGTCTATTTAAACCATGCTGCTGTTGTCTTTTGTTGTAAAGTCTTATCGTGCATTTGTTTTGTTAAGTCCTAAGTTTCCCATGTTCCTGACTGATTCCTTTCAGCTGTACTTCCATGTCTAGACCCATGCCTGTGCTCTCATTGGTGATTATATATCATCCCCCTTTGATGCTGTCTGCCTGTGGTTTGAACCCCGCCATGGACTCTGACAATGATTTTTCGGATTTGTCTGAATAAAGCAAACATTGATTTTACGCACAGTTTGCCCTCTGCCTCTAACTACCGAAGGTTACAGTAAATTATTAATTAAAATAACAATAGTAATAATTTTAAGTCAATCATTTGAATATATTGAATGTTCTGTAATGGGTGCTAGTTAACCACATGTTGTGTGCTTGCTAATTATATGTTAAGAAATCTCACCCCTGTAATTTTCAACTCTGTTACTCATTTAAATCCATGTTTTCTTAGGTTCAGTTGTGCAACTGATAAATAAATAAATAAATATTATTTTTTAAGAGTTACAAGGGCTAAGTAGCATCTCAATCATGGAAATACCCAAATATTAGGCTGTGAGACGTTGTACCAGTAAAATAGACTTCAATATCCTTAATAAACTAATCTGTCTGTTAGCTCTTGTCACTCCTGTACTATAATCCCAACAATAGAAACCTGGTCATCCACCCGGTCAGAGGACTGTGTGATCACTGTGTGATTTCTCTTCTTGTAGGAGACACTGGTGCTCCTTTAAACAGTCTTAAACCAGAGATGCCTTAATGGAATGAAAGATTGTCAGATGTAGTTAGTGGCAACCTCCATAAGACTACAGTATCTCCTTAGCTAATGGTTAGCATCTGCATCTTTCTGTATGTGGATATTAGATGAAATTTCCAGGAGACTCAGACCCGATGCTTCCGTCTGCCACCGAGGTCATTATCCTGACTGCATGTTTTTATGAAAAGCAATGTCACCATACAGCTTAGAGAAGATTGCAGGCTTTTGGAAGAGGTGCCTTTCACTTTACCTGATTGCATGATTGGATGGTTATATTAGGCAAGAGAGATATGAGAGAGAGAGAGAGAGAGAGAGAGAGAGAGAGAGAGAGAGAGATGTGACCAGTAGGCCAGGAGATAGGCAGGTAAACACTTGTGCTTTTGGCAACTTGACCTTAGAAATCAGATGGTGCTGGAACACATATTAGCTCTGCTCTTTGCTCAAGGCTAGCACATGAATACAAAGCAGCTGCTTAAATGGCTACCTGGAGCTGCATCCGGCAAGCAAAACACAGGCGTCTCTGTATGTCATTGTGTATACATTGTGGTTCATACAAAGTGAGCGTAGGTGTTGCGAGTCTACGGCGTGACGCACCAGTGCGAAAGAATCAACAACTTATCCTGTTAACTTGTCTTATGTATAGCCAAGAACTAATCATTAATGGTTACGTATTAAAAAGTAACTGTTGTCATCATTCAGTCGTGTTGTTGCTTATCCAGACTTGGACTAAGCCAGGAAATTTCAGCTAAACCTTTACTCTTCAACTGAATATTTTACAAATTTTAGACAAACACTCCAGCTCTATAACCTGAAAATGTAAATTACAAGCCATCATTTGGTGTGTTTTTTATAGAGTCTGTGTAATTGATTTGGTCAGACGTGGAGAGAGGAGAAATATGGGATTTCCCCAAGAAAACCTGCAGCCCTGCAAAAAGCCTAATGCAAACAAGAGCTGCCAGGTGTGGGCTCAAATTGGCAATAATAGGCCGTCGTTGCCCGACATCTCTGTCTACAACATTACATGAGAGCCTCCATGGGTCTAATCTTGTTGACAGCAATAAAACAGGTGGTTTGATGGAACACAGTTCTCGCTAACAGGCTTTACCGCAACAGCCGTCATCTTCGGCTGGTAAGCCTAACCAGACATCCATTTACAGAGTATGAAATATATTTTTTTTCCTGTGAGATCCTTATATCATGCTACTCTCAGTAAAGTTAAAGTCTTAGACAGAGTCTCGAGAAAATGAGCACAGCTGCAAGCTGTGCAATGGATGACACTAGATCATACCACATGAGAGGAATCAAAATGAAAATGGTTAATGCAGGGTTTGTGAAATTCTGCTTTATATATTCCAAAACTCGACCAGAGAAAAATTAGAGATGGAACAAAATACATTATTCAGAATGAGCAGATAAGGTGTACTAAAGACACACACAGATACAAATACAGATAGAAATATTAGGTGCACTTTTTTTTAACATCAGTAGTTTGCTTCAGTAGCCCGAATGCAACAAAGCTTTACTGAGCGCCAAGATAAAACCACATTTGTGCTGTATTTCTATACTATAGCTGGCTGGGTATTCAGAAAAGAAATGTGGTTTTTTTTTGTTTTTTTTTTTAACAAAGCTGTTGCTTCATATAGCCCATGCAGACCATGCGCTGTGCTCAGAGCAGCATATGGTTTCCCCCATATGGGTTCATCATTGTTCACCATGGGTTTATTGAGCATGTTTTTCATCATTCTGAAATGAATGTTCTCCATCATTATTAAAAGGAAATCTTCCCAGAAAATCATACAGGTATTATAATGAAATGCTGCCTAAAAGACTCCATTTTAACACACTTTTCTGATTTTTCTGGAATGTAACAAACCAGAAACCTAAATTAAACCTGATAAGATATTATTAGGTGGCTCATCTACACTTAATAATTACCTGCTTTGGGAATGACATGGTTGTTTTGAATGATACAGTAGCTCCTAGCTTTGACAGCTACATTAGATAGAAAACTTGCCATAATTTTCCACAACCGTCTGGTTTAGACAAATTATAAAACCGAGTGATGGAACTGAGATGGAGGAACTGTAGAACTTCAGGAGTTGACAAAGGTTATGTTCTGTAAAGTGTAATTTATGTGATGCCTTCTTTTGCAGTGTTGTCCAGTATTTCCAGGCTAGGGTTTACATTTCATGAAGGGAAAACACAACAACAACAAAAAAAAACCTGACTTATTTTACACCACAGCCACTTCCAGTTCAAATCCAAATGCAGATACAGATATTCGGAGCACTTGACAGATACAGATACATATAGTGGTTTTGTGTAAGACCCCTAAGAAAAATACACTGGGATGCAAACCTAGACATGGACTCTAGAGCCAGAGATTCTGAGAGACTCCATTTGACTTAACTGTGACTATGTGATAAAGTATTCTTGACTGGACCTTGACACAGAGGATTTGGACTCACGAACCTGAGTGAAAGTTTTATGAACTTTTCAGATATGTCCAACATGCTCTGATCAGTTTCATTATACCAAAACATTTATATATAGATTAAAGCTGTAGCTACGAATCTGTCTAAGATGTAAACTGTTTGTGGACATGCATTGCGAGAAAGTGTATTTGACAGCTTCCCTTCTGCAAAATGTTGTGACCAGGCATGTATGATCAATAGATGACAGAGAACCACATCTTTCACTCTCTCTCCTCCAAATTACAGCCATAACTTTACATATCTTTGTGCAAAGCTCTTGACATTCAGCCTGAGCTCCATAACACCCCCCCCCCAAAAAAAACCCCAAAACCTCTCCACCCTGTAGTACCATTTCACCCTGAACTATCTTTCATCCAGACTAAGACAAAATGGGAAGATGGCTTGGCATGTGTCTCCCAGCAGCATTCTTTAGCATTCACTGTAAGTTTTGTTTCACACAAAGCCCAGATCTCATTATGCAGAACCTTGTCTCTTTTCTTTCATCTTGTCTTTTAATTCCATGCATGAAACCGTTGTCATTTTTTTTTTTTTATCCATAAATTAATTATGTCATCTGGGCTTATTATCACTCATCTGATTTGTTCCAGCAAGTAGTAGCTGCTATCAAAAGCAGACGGTATACTAATCAAACATCAAAAATGCTTATAGAATAGCATCAAGAGAAAGGTGTTCAAAGGGTATGTAAACAATGACCTAATGCGAATCTGAATGACGGTTATCACCCAGAAGAAACCACGTCTAGAAATGTTTTTCTTTTTTTCTCTTTGCCAGTGATTACAGGTTTTTTTTAATTTATTGAATAACAACATCTTCATTTTATCTGTATATAGCTACAATTCATTTGCAGTTGCAAAACACATTAGTTGCCATTATCATTATCTTTCATCGTAGTAGCTATAAAGAGTCATTCCCTCACCTCTCTTTTTTTTCTTTCTCTCTTAAACTTAAGAGGACAAAAACCACAGCCCTCCAACAGAAAGTTACAGGTTTAGAACTGACTGTGCAAAGCTCTTACACTGGAGACTCCTTCCAAAAATGCTAAATAAAGCATCACCTAATGGATCGTCTACATGGATCGTCTGACATACAATTCCCTGTGAATGTTACTATACAAACAATAACATATTAGAACGATGGTGTTAATAAAAACCTTAGTAACTTTAGTAAAATGTCTTCTAAATTTGTCATACTTAGTTTGTATTATATTAGTTTTCCTTATGCCTTTGACAGAAGAAGACATATTCAAATGATTCTTATGGCTGGATGGGGAAGCTGTCACAAGGTTGTGATGGTCTTTAACAGGAAACATGGCAAGCACATCACATACGACACTGTTACCAAACTTATGAACAAATTCAAAAAGACTGGAAGTGTTGCAGACCAACCGACAACTGGACTTCCACAAACATCCACTGACGAAGATAAAACCGATGAAGTGCTCGCAAACATAGTCCCCTATGTTTGGAGACTTTTGGAACACCCTGTAGTGTTAGAAATGGTTATAAGATGCAAGCTTGTTTTACATTTTTAGGCATTAAAAATGTGTACTATGGAATTTTTGACTATTTCCATCCATAGCATCCATTGTTATCTAAATTCTAGGTTTAATAACTTGGGTTGATAATGGTGGGTTGTTGTTTCCAGCACTGTGCTAATGCATCACAGACCCCTGGCCATCCCTGGACTCTGATTTGAGAAGCAAGACTCAAGAGACTGTTTGAAATAAAGCAGAAACAACAACCTGCGCATTTCTCCCAGTCTCCTAAAAGTGACAATGAGAAGCTGAAGGCGTGGGGTTAATGTAATCAGTGATTACAGCGCAGCCGCATCCCACACATCTTTAAAACACTCCAAAAACATCAAAGCAGCTTCGCTTTCCTCTGGCCTTTGGTGTCCTCTGCATGACAGCCACCAGCCTGCGAGGCAGCAGTGCCACTGTGCATTACCATAAAAGCAGCCTGTGAAATAAATATAACATTTTGCATGAGTCAGCCTCTAAGTGATGCATATATGAAAAATATGAGAATTGTGGAATATATATGTCCTAAAATTCTGCGGGTTAAAACGTTGTCTAATAAAAGCTAATAACACTGTCACATCAATAATCCTTTTTTGTTTTGTTTTTTTTGTTTTTTTCCTTTCCCGAAGGAAATCAAGCTGTGGTATGTCATGATGTTGCATCAGGACTGGAAAAGGCAGACTGATATTCATGAGAGCCGTTCTCATCATGACTGCTAGCTCAGGCATGCTCCGTCATCACAGCAAGAATGCAGAACAACCAACGATGCGACACACAAGCAAAAACAAGGCCTTGGGTATTAGTGGTCATTTTGTGATGACATCCCATCAGAGTTTGCTGACAGAGGAGACACATGGTCTCTGTCAGGGACATGTAATGGGACAAGGAAAGTGAGGGTAATCAGTGTTTTGCACTCGGAAAGGTGACGATGGTTGGAGGCTTTGACAGCTTCCAATAGTGGCACTTCAGATAAAGAGGACTTTTTTTTCCTGGGATTTTCAGGTCGTCTGAAACTTCACTGGAATCCACAGTCTTACACACAGGTATTTTCAGTCTACAAAATGCCAGCAGAATAAATAAGTTATTAAAACAATAAATATTTCAATACACGTTTTCAGAAAAAAAATGACTGAATGAACCAAGTGTATCGTCAAGCCAAATAAGAAAAACACGCATCACTAAGCACAACATAAGGAGAGGACGATTAAGAGCTCATTACTCTTTGAAAACGAGCCAAAAGCCATCAGCTAAAGACACAACGAAGACAAACGATCCCTAAACTAATGAGGTCAGGTGCACAGTCATAGAATTGTTAATGGCAGGCCATAATTACGACAAATGACACAATTCTTTTAAAATCGTCTTAACATGTGTAATATAGAAGCTTGTTTAAAGGTTAATTAAGCAATGACTTTGGTTAATATGCATCATAAAGCAACTGTTTCAAATGGAAGTCACACACAAACTTTTTTTTTTTTTTAGAAATGACACTGGATGCCAATCTTTGCATGGGCTGCCAGGCAAAAGCAGCTTTCTATTTTTTTCTATGTAATGCAACCTCTTTGGTTGGAGAAATTGAGTTAATTTAAATTTATGTAGAAGCAGGTTTCAATTCCATCAGCATATTGTTACGTATTCAGTAGGGGAAGATATTATTCCTTCCACAGGTTGTTATTAACGTATAACACGCTTCCCGGAAGGCTTTGATACAAAAGACCTGTGCCAATTGCAAATTCCAATTAAATAGTGCCAGGATCACTAGTGGCTGTTTGAACATTATTCTTTATAAATTAGGCTGCTGTAACTGTAGAAATATTACTACAGTATTACTGGTTGAAAACAAAGATATAAGAGTATAGATAGATAGATAGATAGATAGATAGATAGATAGATACATACATACATACATACATACATACATACATACATACATACATAGACTGGTTAGATATCAAGAATATTAAGCTGTTAAATAAGTAAACAAATTAATAAATGGTTAAATAAATAATAAACAATTCTTGCATTAAAGGGGAAAAAACAAAAACAAACGATACCATTGTGTTTTGTGTTTCCACTTAGAGGCAACAAAGAAGGTGAAAAAAGGAAGGAAGGAGTCTCCAGTGTCAGAGTTAGAGGTAAAGCAGTCAGTTTTTGACACTTTATGTGAAGGTTACTTACACAGTGCCATTATAACACATTCATACACACTGCATAAATGACTGATTTTAATGCCCTCAAACTAAAGTGGTAATCAAATTTACATTCCTATCACTCTTATAAAGCAGTATGTGTAGCTTCTACAACGTTCTCAAAGTGTCACAAATGTGCTGTTAATGAAAACAAGAGAATTACTTTCAAGATTTGGTTAAAACAAATAAATCAGTAATGCAATTCCTCAATCAGTCAAATAATTGTTCACAAGTAATTGTTGTTCTCTCTTCTATGTAAAGACAACATTGCGTAAAACCTATGCTATCCATTTTAGGCATTTTGACATAATCATTTCATAAATTTTCCACCACTGCTTTATAAAATATTTATTCAGTGTTTAAGAATAACGGCACTATGGAGATAGCATTCAAATGATGCGTTAGAACGGAGGGCTGTGCACTTTTCTTGGTAATATGAAAAGTTTTTGTTTGTTTGTTTGTTTGTTTGTTTTTTTATTAACTAGTGAGGAATAAAAGAGGCTGATGAGAGAATGACATTTATAACTGTTAAAACTTTACTACATTTGAAAATTAGTAAGTGCATTAATACATATATGTGTGCTAGAAGCTAAAAGATTACATAAAGCCTTAGATACTATCCAAGTACTAGTTTACCTAGAATAAAACTGGAGGAAAAAGGTTTACTTTTAGGTGAAATTCTTTAGTTTACTTGGAAGAATACTTGGAAGAAAACATGTACGTACTGTACTAGCCGTATACCGATTACTAACTGCACTTGAAAGTACTCACTGTCTTAAAAGTACACTTAATGTTTTCAAGTGACTGGTAGCATGAATTTGAATAATCAAATGAAATGAAATGATACAATTTAAAATGCTTGATAAAAAATGTATTCTGAGCACAGTTTAAACTTAACAAATAATTTATTGTGAGATAAAAAGTATGCCTGAGTATTTATTTATATTCAGATATACGTTTTAATAGCTGTGTTATTACTAGTAAAACAACATGCAAACTAATTGTCTATTTGTCACTTATCTTAAAGCATGCTAGTCTATTAAGTATTGAGTTTTTAAATTACATATAATTATTTGGGATAATTATATGTAAATGTGCCTAATGATATAATTGGTAGCTATTATTTCACAGTGTGGGTAAGAAAAGGACAGTAGACAGAAGCTTAAAAGGTGGCAGACAAACACAGGCCAAGAAGACCATATACTCTAAGAAAAAAAAAAATATATATATATTTATAAATAGAGGTATCAAAAGTTAGTATTCTATTAATCGGCCGGTACGTGGTCCCTTCGCAAATTGTATCCTCTCTTCCTCGTCATCTATGACAGCTCTATTAATTACACAAAACATTTTTCACATAATCACATCCTACTTAAGAGTGTGTAAAGAAGCCTGAGGGGAGAATCTTAAATTAATTTGTTACAGGTGTGCAGTGATGGCCTAGTGAACTGCTAAGAAAATGTTTGATCCTTGAATAAATATGACATCTGAGCAAGCCAGACAAATTTAATGTCAATAGTAAGATTTGGAATAAGAGCTTTAATGTCTGACATTCATTTTAAGCTCATATAATGCTGAAGACAAACAAGAGCCTGAGAACCAGAATTAATGCAGCTAGTTAAACATAAATGTATTTAATGATTTACTGCTACTTACTTAATCAGAGTATTCAGAGAAAGATTAATACAGATCTTTCTTTCTTTCTTTCTTTCTTTTTAACTTGGCAGTCTCTCATAACTTAGAGAGTGCATTAAGTCAAAATTTTAATTAAAACTCCTTTATACTTTATATACGGTACACATACATACACATTTAACTACTTGTCATTAAAGTATAATTACGCGAACAAGATTGTGCAATAACCAAGATGTCATTCAGTGTTCCTGAACATACCCGGACACGCCACATAATCATAGACTACTAATAAACCCAACCAATCAATTTTACTGTATCAAGACAGCGAAAGGACCCTGACGTTCGAATTAAAATATTGGGTGTTGGTCTGCCTTCTTGTTTATTTTTCATTATCAGTCATAAGCATGAGCATTAAAAGACTTTTCTAAAATCAGGTGAACATAAGCAGTGTCTGCCACCTCGTCCCAAAAAGCATCTAAACTGCTAGCTGAGGAAGTATGTGACAGCTAGCTAGCTAGACTTGCATAAACAACATGCAAATAATCAAACAGAACCTTATACTTACAGTTTATTTACAGTATCTTTTACAAATTACACCTACAGCAGGCTCTAAGTGCTACCTGATATGATCATGATTGAGATGTCAGTCCTGTTTCTGTTTCTGGTTACAAAATTCCGCCCCTTTGAGAGGTCTAGCAATCATCATAAGAAGAATGTATGTGACCAGAGGTGTCATAAACGAAGAGTGCACTGTCCAATAAACAGTGAGATGTTTTTTTGCTGTGCAAAACGCAAACCGCCCACACTCCACTCTCTCTCAGCGAAGCCTGTGCGTCTGGGCATGGCTCAGAATGAGGGTTTAAAAAGCAGTAATCCTTTGTCCCATTGAAACACAGTGTACATGAATTTGTAATAAACAGAGAGTTTGAGATAAATGAATGAACAGCATGAAACTGCTGTGAGATATTTGATCATTTGATTCGCTAAAATATTGAATTCCACCAAGATTCATGAAAAATATAGGCACTTTGGTAAATATTTCATTGCTGCTTTTTAATCAAGTTTTAGGAGAAGTCGGGCTTCCAGTGTAGTCTTAAAGCAATTGCCTGTGCTCCAGTGTAACAAATACCATCCTGTTTCTCTGGAAAATGGAAATTGAATAGTTGAATTCTGGAAAACAGTCAAAAACTGGGATTGTTTTTTTGACCAAAATATAGCTTTTCTTTCAATAAAAGACATATAATATTTGACATCTCTATTTTAAGGAAACTAAAATGTAATGAGTGTCTATTGTTCTGTTATGTGTGTTTCTTGTCCTGCACTCGTCTCACACTGTTGTGTATTGTACTTTATGTTGCTTGCGCACTGTTCTGTGTTGCACCATGGCCCTGGAGAAATTCCAATGTATACAGGAATATAATACAGGAATGATAATAAAAACCCACTTGTCTTGATGTATTTAACCAGAAGGCCATGGTTACTTTTTAACCTTTGGCTTTGGCTGTCTAACTACAAACATCCTGTTGTATAAGGAGTCAGTTTAAAAAAAAAATGTCTAAAACCCCAAAATTACTAAGTAATTTTCATAATTTGATCAACTTCCTGAAATAATTACTTAAATAACTGTGTTATGCCACATAATTATTTCAGTAATTTGATCAACTTACTGAAATAATGATGTGGCATAGCACAATAGGCATAAGCCTAAGTCATTTAGCTTGTAAACAGACACCGACTTTCAAAATGTCTGCCACTCTCCTGCGCTGTCATATCATCATCAAAACAAAGAAGTGTTTAAATGACCTAATAAAATGACATTAATAAAAAAAATTACAGAACAGTACAGACCTGACTGATTTAATCAGAGATATTTTGCCATGTATGTTAGCATGAGAATCAGTCGAGTGAAGAGACAATGATCAGTGAGACGACAAGAGTGATAATTAAATTGATCACATACTTCTCTTTGTAAACTTTAACATTTGGAAGTAATGTTGTTGTTGGTTTTTCCATACATAGATTAGATTATAAATGTTGAGATCAATCTTTCAGTGCAGTTGGAATGAAGTCTTTAAAAGCGATTGGAAGAATGATCTATGAGATTTGTAACAAGTACTTGGAATTGGAAGGCCAAACTGAAAATGTAAGAAGTATCAAAGTTCTTTGATTGTTTGTTTGTTTGATTTTCATTTATTGGGTGTATCCAGGGGCATAAATCCGCAAAGGAGTTCTGGGACTCTTGCTGCATTCAACTTACCATTCAACTTACTCCAAGTTGGAACTAGGAATGTTTCATTCATTTTCATAAAACAGTGTGAACACCTCCATGTTCGTCTGGTGTTAGCAACAAGCTAGCCAGCTAACTGATGAATGATGTATATTTTCTTCTCAAAACAGCAAACTGTATAGGCAATGTTATAGATTTAACAAGCTAATATGTCTGTATGCTGCTTGATCTAAAGCAAATATTTGTATATACAGTACATCTCATTTAAAGGTAAGAAATGCTACTTTGTTTACTGTTGATGCTGTAAGCAGCCATGTTGATTTGATGTCACTTCCTGAATTCGGAGTTGAAGCCACCATCCCGAGATCCCGAGTAGAAACTCTGAATTGGGGAGCGTTTTCTTTGTGTTTTTTTTTTTCTAGTCGGAGGCTGGAAACTACAAGTTTCACAACTCTCCTTTTCCCATCAACTCCATAACAGCCTGTATGAATGATATAAATGCTTGGATGACCAGTAACTTTCTCAAACTCAACACTGATAAAACAGATCTACTACTTGTCGGTTCACCAAAAATGTTGTCCCTTTCTGTGATGAGCATTGCTGGGAACTTAAAAATTGAAGTGAAGTGACTTTGTGGCCAAGTTTGGTGACCCATACTCGGAATTTGTGCTCTGCATTTAACCCATTCAAGTGCACACACACAGTAGTGAACACACACACANCTCCCCCCACCTACAATCCCTGCCGGACCCGAGACTCAAACCCACGACCTTCAGGTTCACCTTCAGGTTACAAGTCCTCTCTTTCTTTCCTGCCTCACATTTCTTCACTCACTAAATCTGCCTTCTTTCACCTCCATAATATTGCTCGTTTGCGTCCCTTCTTAAATATCAATGATGCTGAGACACTGGTTCATGCCTTCATCACTTCTCGAC